>QANW01010622.1:206963-269463 GCA_003254865.1 Dryas drummondii | reverse complement strand
GCTAGGACATTCTGATGGAGGCTGTATTACTGTGATGTGTGACAACAGTTCAACCATCAAGCTGTCCAAAAATCCAGTTATGCATGGTCGCATCAAGCATATTGATGTGAGGTTTCATTTCTTAAGGAATCTTACTAAGGAGGGTACAATTGAATTAGTTCATTGTAGGAGTTAGGATCAGGTGGCAGACATAATGACCAAACCATTGAAGCTTGAAGTTTTTCAGAAGCTTCGAAAGCTGCTGGGAGTATGTGAAATTTATGGTATAAATTAATTGCTTGATAGCATTTAGTTTAAGGGAGGGAACGAAGGAGTTTACTGCATTTTTTCTTTTAGAATAATGTTCCGGTTTACAAGGAAAGTCCTAGTCTTTAGCTTGTATTTGAATTGTTTCAAGTTTCTGTTACCACTTGGCTTTATTTCTGCTAAGTGGGCTGCTTTCTCATTTCTGTTAAGATCATGTATTGAATGGCTATTTAAGCCAAAGTTATTGTTAATAAAACAGAGTCATTCAATCCAGCTTGTTGTGTTCTTATTCTTAGTCTCATTTAGATCAAAGTTCCCAACATTCTCTACCGCTGTTGCCACCATGAGCTCCACCACTGGTGGCGGCGATTTGGATGTTGTTTGATTTCTGTGTTATTCTACTATCACCACATAAGCCAATTCCATGGTAAGAGTGCGTTGTGGTTGAGTTGTTGTGGTGAAATAGGTTCGAGCCGCCACAGCTTGTGGCGGCTGCCGCCCATTTCGGCCATTTAACAGCTAAAATATTACCTTGCGTGAACTCTGAATAGTGTTTGATGGTACATCGTTGTTGTGGGCAGATTTGCAGTGAGTCAGAAATTTATTGCCCCGAAACCGATCGATAGTCAAACTTCAATTTCAATGTAAAAACCGACCTCGTATCATTTGTCAAATAAACTCTCACAAGAGGTATAAGTTGGTTTTGTACGTTTGATTTGAGTTGAGTTGAATTAATAAGATGGGATAAATCATGGAAATTTAGTATGAGACTTCACTTACGCCACAAGGGTCGTTTGGTCATTTTAGTTTCTCAATTGAAATTCTTATACTTAATTCCCGATTATTAAAGTGAGCGATTACTTTTGTATTAGGTTGATGGAGCTTCATCTCTTGATTACTGTTAGTGCTGGACAAGTGAGGGTTTGTGAATTAAAAACGTGTTCCAAAAAAGGGGTTGAGCATAGCTCAGCAAATACTGTGAGTGAACTTTGTTTTATAAACGTTTTTATGAAATTTTCTAATTTAATTTTTATTTGTTGTCTTGAGCTTTATTGAGAATTGATGAATCGTCAGTGGACCCTTAAGAAAGTAAATGATTTATGAAATTCGTAATTTATATTAATTATTTGAGTTTTGGATTTGAGAAACATTAAATGTGAATGGACTTTATTTTATGAACATTTTACAAAATTCATGTTTTGATTCATAATGGTTATTTGAATTTGTTTGAGAAAAAAATAGAAATTGAATTGGACTATTATCTTGAAAGTGTTTTTCTTAAATTATGATTTTATTATTTATTTTGGTTATCATGAGTTTTGGCTTAAAAATATTGATTGAGAGTTAGACATTTTCTTTATGAACATATGTGGTGAATTTCAATAGTTTAAGTATCTTTTGACATGAGTTTGATTTGAGTTACGAGTTTTATGAATTTACATAGGCAATTGTGTTTATATATACATTTTTTTAACTTATGTCAAATATATTGCAAATGGAAGATCACATAAAGGCCCAGTTCAATATGAAATTACGGATTGGTTCCAATTAACATAAATTATATGAATTTATAAGATATTTTTATTATCGAGATATGTTTGAAACAAGGTGATCTTTGAACGATTAGAAATCTTGTTTGGGCACGAATGTTTTCGATATTAAAATGAGCATTTTTAAACCGTCCTATTAGTACTCCTTCAGCAGGTATAGATTTGCTCTGCACTCGCCTAGAGATGACTCGGCGGTGTATGACCAGCATTTGCTCTGCACTTGCCTAATCGGCGGTGTATGACCAGCATTATATATTGCTCTGCATTGGCCTAGTCGGCGGTGTATGTCTAGCATGACATATTGCTCTACACTCGCCTCGAAATAACTTGGCGGTGTATGACCAACATTATAAGCTCTGTGTGCACATATGACCAGCATTACACTCTGCTCTGCACTTGCCTAATTGATAGTGTATGACCAGCATCACAAGCTCTACATGTACGTATGACCAGCAGTTCTCCGGGGTACTAGTAATGATGTGACTTTATGAAATTTCTCAAGATTTTCCTTCGTTTGAGTTTTAAGTTGTGAAATCTGATTATTTGACCTATTAGTGTTCTTATATGATGTTTTAATTGATATTTTTATCTAACATATCTTGTGGAAGAAATTTTGGAATCTCTTATATTCTTGGGTTATTCAAATATTTACGTTTGATGGCTTCGTGATGTTTTTCGAATTTTTCGGTAGGATTTTCTTTGATTTTGGATCTCACAGGACCTCTCCGAGTTTCAGAGTGGAATCTAGGAGAGGTCTTGGCAACTTATCCCTTAAAATGAGGTCATTTTTATGTAATTGTTAATTAGTGAATCATTTTTATTTAATAGTATTTGCCTTCAACACGCATTATATTTATCTTATTGAATACTTATTTAATTCATGATTTAATATTGTAACATAATAAATTTTAGGTGTTATTTATGTAATTATTAATTAGTGACTCATTTTTTTAACAGTATCTGCCTCTAGCGTACATTATATTCACCTTATATCACATGAAACTATATAATTTGGGTTTTTCAATTTTTTTTATCAATATAGTAGATAATATGTAAATAAACAAGTTTCATTCAAAATTTTCATATTTTGATAGCAATTTCCGTCGTTTTTGTCTAATTTTTTTGAAATCAAAGTTTTAATCGAAATTTCGCGAAAATTTCCGTCGAAATTTCTATTGAAAATTTTCTCGAAACCGAAATTTTACTTCTTGTACCTAGGTTCCTTTTAAAAAGAAAAAAACAAAAATATGTAGTTTATGGTTCCTTTTTTTTAGGAGCATATATGTTCTCATTTTCCTTTCTTTTTAGTTTTTCAATTTTTTAATTAGTTATTTATTTTAGAAAATTAAATTTAAATTAATAAAATATTTCAATATTACATAATAGTTAATGTGAAGTTTCTTTTCCCATAAAAGTCAATAGGTTTGAAATTTTATTCCACTTTAGTTAATAAGCCCAATTCACTTGATGATGTCATGTATTTTGGTACATTGAAAAATACTTATTCGTTATTTTCTTTCTTTTATTTTTTCATTACTCATGAGTGTAAAATTACAACATTACTCTTGATTTGGTTTAGGGTATAGAAAAGAGGTTTAGGGTCTATAAATAAAGTTTAGGCTTTAGAATTAGAGTTATGGAGCTTATGTCTTAGGGTTTATGTCTCGAATTTCGAGCAGAGCAATCAAACACAAATCTAATACAAATTTAAAATTGCATAGCAATGTTTGTTTTTTGATTTATTGTGATTTATCTTTTTTTTTTTTTTTGTCAATGATGACTAAAATGAAATTATGAAAAAGTTCATTGACTAATTTGTAATATTAAAAATATTTATTGATTTATTTGGAATTTGCCCTATTTTTTTCACCATTTTACCCTTTATTGATAATATTTGTTAGATTAACATTTTAATAAAGTATGGACAATTTTTTGTATTTTAAAAATTTCACCTGGCAAACAGATATTGATATAGATAAATGAATGTTAATAAATTAAGCTGTTTCGCAATAGATAGTAATACGGTTAAAAACACAATTCCAAGTCAACAACACCATCACTCATCACACTCCCAAAAGTCCAACACCTACTCTGCAAAAGAAAAAAGAAAAAAAAAAGAGTTAAATACAAAAATGGTCCACAAATTTTACAATGAATCTCAATTTAGTCCATTAATTATAAAATGTGTCAATTTGGTTCACGAACTTTTCAAGTTGTACTAAAACAGTACAGACGTTAACTTCTATTGAAAAATTTAATGAAAAGTGGTCATGTGCACAACAAGTGACCACATTTTCAGAGGTATTTAAGTCCGTTCACTACATTTTCATGTGACCAATTTCATTAATTTTCGGATGAAAGTTAGCGTTTGTACTGCTTTAGTACAAATTACAAAGTTTGTGAACCAAATTGACACTTTTTATAGTTAGTGGATCAAATTGAGATTCACTATAAAGTTCGTGGACCATTTTTGTATTTAACAAAAAAAAAAAACACTTCAACCTTAATTAAATATATATACAAACTCGTGTATATATAGATTCGATCAGCTGCGGATGAATGGAAGTGCGAACATGTTACCGAGCACTCGGTGTTCCTTCATGGGGCCACTTCAGATAGTATATCAACGACCTGAACCGTTTATTTTTTAGGTCAATATTCAAAGATCATTCTTGCAAAAATTTAGACAAATCGAAACCATTAAGCTATCTAATTTTGATCAAATAAATAGACGAACAAAATATTTTTGATAAATACTTGAAATGATGACCATTCAAAAAAATGGGTAAATGGTTTCTGATTTAGCTAAATTTTTGCAAGGATGATCTTTCAATAGAGACCTAAAATGTAAACGGTTTCGATAGTCAAAATACAATGTGAAGTAGGCCATACAAGAGATCCCTTATTACACCTTAAATAAGGGATTTCTCAATGAAATGGGCTTGTGTATATATATATATATATACACACAGAAAGGCTCCATTGTAGCCATCGCGGTCCTTGTCGAAGAAAATGAAAGCCTCCTTGAACTCGGAGATATGGTCGTCGGTGAGCTGATCAGCCATTATTGGACGTTTATTTTCAGAGATAAGAAAGTGTCCAAAGGGAAAATTTGACTAAACATTCCAACTCGAAGGTTTTACCAAAAAATTTTACAGGATTCAATAGCAAAAATCAAAGATTCAATAGCAATAGGTTGGGGGATTACTGAGATTACAAGAAAGTTTATAAAAATTAAAGAATTCAATTGCAAGGTTTTCACCTAAACTTTGGTGTTTGGTTGGAATCTTTCATGGATGCAAAGTTTAAGAGAGAGTTTCAGATTGTGAAATTAGTGAGGAAGAGAGAGAGAGAGAGAGAGAGAGAGAGAGAGAGAGAGAGAGAGAGAGAGAGGCGGGGGAGGATGGTCGGCACCAATGGTGGGGATGCCGATGACACTGTTGCAGGTGAGTAGGAGTGTGTGGCGTGGGGCAGTGTGTGATTTTTTTCTTATTTTTCTTAGTTTTTTATTTAGTGGTAAAACAAAAGTATTAAATTTTGAAATTTTTTGAAAAATTTTGCTAAAAATTTCGTTTTTTTAGGGTTCCGAAATCGAAACACATGTTTAATAATATTTTGGGAAGATTTCGCCGAAATTTTTGAAATTTATCGAAATTTTCATATTTTCTATTTTCTCCAACTTCATAAAATTCACCAAAAATAGCTCGAGACTCCAAATAATTCACCGAAAAATTCTACGAACTCGTAATGATGAGTACTAATTTCCTGTAACCTCAAAATAGTCAAATTGCTTTAAAAAAATTATGAAAAATCCTACTCTTATAATTTAATTATGAAAAAATTAATAATCCCCAAATTCTTGAATTTTCATTTCCTAAAATTCATTTCCACACAACTAAGCTCTAGAACCACAACCAAAGGTCTAAGTTAGTTAAAATAAATTTAAAGAAATTTATAATTCCTTTAAACAAATCTTAAAACAAATTTAAAAAATTTAAGTAACAAAATTACCATAAGCCAAAATTTAGGTTGTTACACTTAGTGAAAGCAAAGCTTGGCTAGGTGAGAGGCACGGAAAAAAAGAAAGGAAAGATTAAAAAAAAAAAAAACTGAAGAGAGAGAGAGGCACGGGGANGGGAAGGGGAAAAAAAAAGAAAAAAAAAAAAAAAAAAAAAAAAAAGAGAAAAAAAGGAGGGGGGGTTTGCGGCCTTTGGGCAATTGAAAAGGAAGAAAAAGGGTTTGAGATTTCGTATAGTTATTTTAAACCTTAAACTTTAATACATTTGTATATAAAAAAATAATTAAAAGTATCCTAAAGGGTTTAAAACCTAATATCCTAAAGAATATAGAGTATAAAAAGTATTAGCGTATACAGAATATATAGTGTATTAGAGTTTAGATTTTAGTGTATAATTAAATTATACAGTATAAATAATATACTAATTTTGTTTAAAGTAAATGATTATAAAACCCAAATTTGGGCTCTTTATACCTTTAAGATCCATGTGCTTTTGTTTTTGTTTTGAAGGAGGTCCAATAATACCTAACCCGGTCCACGTTCTAACATTCCTCTTCTTCTTCGTCTATCTTTGTTAACCTCACTCTCTCTCTTACCTCACTTTCTCGTCTTCGCCATGGAGTACAGCTCAACAGCTTCTCTGCTGGATCCGATCGACGAGCTTCGAGATCCAGCCGCCATTGGATATGGGTATAAGCGCGAGATCGTTCTTGACGAACGATGAGATTGCTTCCAGGTCTACACCACTCCTCTTCTCTCTCTCTCTCTCTCTCGACGTATCAAGTCTCCTTTTTCTTTCTCGTATCTCAGCGAACCAGGTAGTTCATCTCTCTAGGTCGTAATGATTATTGATGTGTTGCTGTTTTTTTATTTCTTTTTTTTGTTTTGAAATTTTTGTAGGCAAGAGGTTGATGATGAATTGATGGGTATTTCGTTAATGAAATTTGATGTTAATTCGTTAGGGATATTGGCTGATAGTTTATAGAAATTGGTTCTAATGGTTTAGGAAAATTTGAGGCACAATTTGAAAATATTATTCATGTTCTTGAGGACAATATATTTGTAATTTAATTTTACAAATGTTACATTGCAAGCTGTTTTAGGGAAACGTGATAGTTCGATTTTATTGCAAATATTATGCACCATTTATGTTTGTGCAGTGTCCTCAAATCTTTTGATTGTGTTATTTTATTGCGGATTTGATTACAAACAAATTTGATTTCAAACATGTTTGATAAAGTGACAAGGCATAGAAGGATTGTAGGGAATAAAACTGTTGTTGGCAGGGTTGTCAAAGAAAGCTATGGTACAGCCAAACAATAACATACATTTACGGTAAGGCTTAGGCTTAAGGTTGTGAATTTAGCATCTACTTGCTTGCCTTAGTTTATGGTGTGTGTAAATTCATTTAATTTTTGCATATGCCAACTTTCCTTTCATAATTTTTGAACATAGTGAAATTTTTGTTTGCATTTTCTACTTCAAATGTTTAGTTATTCAACCTTATAATGTTAACTAGCAAAGTGGAGTTGCTCTTATACTGTTTACATCAATTAATCACTCTTAATCATCAAGCTGGTCCTCACAATGCTAGGAGCTGGAAACCAAGCTAATTGCATGGTGCTTGCAACTTGCTTATGTTAGTTTGTAGGATTTGATATATTGGCTTTTTCCTTGTCAAAATTATTGTATTTAATTTTATTTAATCACTCACAAGCTCTAGGCTAGATTAAGGACAAGATCAGTTGTATTGAAGAAGTCAAGAATGAAGTAGCAATGAACAAAGCCCCAAGGTATACTGCACTTCATGCATTTCATGAAAATAATAGTTTTTTGTCTATTTGACTAGTCTTTCACTGAACATAAGGACAATAGTCTTCATGTACAATGGTTAAATGACAGTCACTGCAGTGGGGCCATTTCGAGATTTTGCTTCTTAAGGCCCATTTCATTTAAAACCCTTTTTCTTTTTCTTTTTTCTTAACATGCATGTGCACAGCACATGATTTGGTTCCCTCACTGAATCAATCAGATTACATCTCATCACTTTCACGCCACTCACTCACACACCTCAGCACTATTCATCATCTTCTCCATTTCTAAATTTTGTAAAATAAAGCAATATTTGATTTTACAGCTCTTCATTCCTATCCTTAGCAGTACTAGGATACCTCTCTAGGAAAAAAGGAATATGCCCTTCATTTGTCTCTTGTGGACAGCCATTGATTGGCTTCCACGTGGCTTGGGCAGACACGGTGAGAGAGTGTGTGGTGTACGGGTATATGATGTATCGGTTCAGACTTTTTTCGTGTGTTGATGAGCATATTTTCTGTGGGTATTTTCGTGTGTTCGTGCTTGGGTATTTTGGGTGAGTGCTCATCTTTTATCAAGTAAGCAAATGCTTTTGATTTTCAAAAACTAAATGATTTTCTTAATTTGTTATTCCTCTAAAATCTGAATGGGTTTGAGTGTTGCTCAAAATCTTTTCACATATTCATAAACACTTTCATTTAGATTTTTAGATTAAGGATTCTCCATTAGCCTTTTCATGTCTCTTGTTTGAGAAGGCTAATTTTTATAGAATCCAGATTTGCATATCATTTCACATCTATATCATTGAATCCACTTGCTTGGGTGCGATCGGAGCCCTGCGTTGAATAGCTCAAGGAGGAGTTGCCAACGACATGAATGATTGATTGCTAGGTTCAAGGTGTTTGCACAAAGTTGCATAATGGTAAGAAGCTGCCACTTAGTATTAGGACTAAAGTGATTGAGCTTGTTGTGTGATTATTTGTATTGAAACCCTCGACATTGGATTGCTTGGTCAGCTAGAAAAGACCCCCAGTTTTTAACCGTTAGTGGTTTTCTAGGTGAACAATCTTGTGCCTTATTTGTTGTTTATTTACATTGTGTTGCTAATTATTAATCTGAAAATTACATCACAAAATCACACACTTCACCTCAGCATGTTAACTTAAACTTTTGAATGCTAAATGTAAGTTTGATAAATCTGCCCACACACCCCTTTAGTTGTTGATAGCACTGGGATTCCTACATTGATGAATCCTTTGAGTACATAGGTTGTCATTCAATTCCTTGGTGTGTTTGATTTATGATATTTACAAAAGTTGTTTGGTTTTACAAGTCAATCTGAGTTTTCTGATTTTAGCTACTATATCGTCAGAGTTGTGTCTGTTTGATTAGTTCCTGAATGATCATATAAAACAAAAATTTGGATCCGATTACTGACAGTGGATTTAATCAAGTTTATTAAGTAGATAAATCACCTAATACAAACTTTTAATGGTATCAGAGCACTACTCTAAAAGCAAATAGAGAGATCCTAGGGTGTTGTTTGTTTTTAGGTGTGTCTAGATGGAAATAGATCGTGTTGCAGGGTCTTGCAACTCTCCATTCTTTAATGGCAGCAACTACGCTGCTTGGAGAGAGAAATTTGAAATTTTCCTTGATGCCTATGACGAGTTGGCATATGAGTATCTCACTGTTGAGTGGATTCCTCCCACTCGAACTGTTGATGGGATTGAAACTCCTAAGCCTAGGTCTGAATGGTCTTTAGCCGAAGTCACGGCCTCTAGCTCTAACAAGAAGGCTATAAATGCTATTGTCACTGCACTATCTTCCTCACAATTTGCACACATACAACATTGTGTCACGTCTAGGCAAGCTTGGAACAAGCTTAGGGTTGTTCATGAAGGAGACAAACAAGTTAGATCACTTAAGCTTTAAATGGTACATGCCAAATTTGAAGAAATTAGGATGAAAGAGTCTGATTCATTCTCCAAGTTCTATGAAAGGTAGGAAGCCCTCACAAATGAAGCTATGTCCTTAGGTAAACCATATGAGGAGTCTACTATTGTCCAAAATGTTCTTAGATCTCTATCTAAAAGATTTCAATCTAAGAAAATGCAATTCAAGAAGTCCACAATTTGGATGAACTCAAAATTGGTAAATTGGTAGGAAAGCTTAAAAATTTTGAGATGAAGCTTGAAATGGATGAAAGGGACAGCAAGAAGTCAAAGGATATTGTTTTGCAAAGCGTCAAAGAAATGAGTGAAAACTTGAGTGAAAAATCATCAATGTCCGATGATGAGATTGCCCTTTTTGTCAAAAAATTTAGGCGAATTCTTAGAAATAAAGGGAGAGAAGCTGGGACTAGTGATAATAACTTCAAGGAGTTCAAATTCAAACCTCAAGGAGAGAATTCATTTGAGAGAAAACAAGAGAGGAAGTCTAACTTTAAGGAAGGAAGAACAACCAAGAGAGATGTGAAATGTTACACTTGTGCTGGAATAGGTCACATAGCAATTGAATGTGTAAATCATAAAAAGAATTATTCTTCAAGTAAGAATAAAGCCATGAAGATCACTTAGAGTGATAGTGAGAGTGAGGACTCAAATGATTGTGAGTCTTCATCTGACATTGGGGGTGATGAAGTTGCATTTGTTCCATCAATCAAGGAGACTGAACAAGTTGATGGTGAGTCTGACTCAGAATTTGCTCCTAATGATGAGTCTTACACTGCACTCTGTGATAAGTATGATTTGCTTTTCACCGAAACACTTAGCATAAAGGAAGAAAATAAAAAACTAAAGAATGCTAAATTAAAATTGAGTGAGAGGATTGAGTCATTAGATAGTGAATTAGAAAGTGTGGCTATCTTAAAACAAAATTTAGAAAGTCAAGTTAAAATGTTCAAGGAGAGCAACATCTACTTTAAATCTTTGAATGAGAAACTTCAAAAATAAGTGAATGATGCAAATGAGAGTATTGTTGAGCTAACCATTGGGGCTGAAAAGGTTGATAGGATGCTTAGGGTAGGGAAGCATCATGGGGATAAGACCGGTTTGGGTTTTAATGAAAATAGTCCTAGTGTATCTAATACAAAGACCATTTTTGTCAAGTCAAAATATGATCATGGTGTCAAAAAAGGTCTAGGTTTTTATTGACATTGGTCAAAATGCATCTCATTCTAAGTCAAGTCAAGCTACACCAAGTGTCACATAAATTGATTGCTCTACTTCACATAGAAAAACAAGGTTTGTCCCGTTTGTCATCATTGTAATGTTAAGGGTCACATTAAACCAAATTGCAACAAACTTAGAGGAAAGAAATCAAATGAAGTAAAGAGAAATATTTCTCTACAAGAGCAAGTGAACAATCTACTCAAAGAAATAACCAAAATTGCCTTACTTGTCACCCCATTTCCCAAAAATAAGTCAAGTCCACATCAAAGATAGGTTGTGAAGAGCTCTACTAAATGTCTAGTAACCTTGACCGCTTTTTCAGCCACTAAGAGGAATATTTGGTACCTAGATAGTGGGTGTTCCAAACATATGACGGGAGATAAGGAAGTATTTACCTCACTTGCTCCTTATGATGGTGGTAGTGTAACTTTTAGAGGAGGAGAGAAGTCCTATGTGAGTGGAAAAGAGGTTGTACACATTCCCGGTATATCCGAATTGAAAAATGTAAGGTTTGTTGATGAGCTGAATTCTAATTTGTTTAGTATTAGCCAACTATGTGATGAATGGGGTGGTGAAGTGTGTATGTCCAGGAGTGGATATAAAATTGTTGACTCCCAAGAAAGGCAGATCTTGAATGCCCCTAGGTTTAGGGATGATTGCTATGTATTTGATGGCAATGTTGGAAAAATTGAGAATACTTGCAATAGAGCTATTGATGACACTAGCTCTCTTTGGCATCAAAGACTTGGACACATTAATGTTCATGACATTTACAAGTTGTCTAAACATGAGGTTGTTAGAGGTCTACCAAAGATAGGAAAGCCCGAAACTTTTATTTGTGGTCCATGTCAAATGGGAAAACAAACCAAAGAACCATACAAAAGGGTCAAAGACATAGGCACCTATAGGACACTTGAACTATGTCACTTGGATTTAGTTGGTTCTGTCCAAACTTTGTCAATAGGTGAAAAGAAATACATTCTAGTCATGGTAGATGATTTTTCTAGGTACACTTGGGTGTCATTTCTTAATGACAAGTCGGAGACTTTTCATCATTTTGTCAAGATTGTGAAACTGCTGAAAAGTGAAGGTATGTCAAGTCTGTCAACCCTGTCCAGAATTAGATCAGACCATGGAACTGAGTTTGAAAATCTCAATTTGATGAGTTTTGTTGTCAAATGGGTATCAAACATGAATTCTCAGCTCATATAACACCACAACAAAATGAAATTGTTGAGAAAGAATAGGGTTTTGATTGAGATGGCAAGAATAATGTTGAATAGCAAAAATCTTGCTAAACATTTCTAGGCTGAGGTGGTCAACACAGCATGTTACATCATAAATAGAGTCTACCGTAGGCCGGGAACCAAAAAAACTCCCTACGAAGTGTGGAATGGTAGGAAACCCAAGGTTACATACTTTAGAGTGTTTGGGATTGCATGTTATATCCTTAGGGATAGAGAACATTTGGGGAAATTTGATTCTAAAAGTGATGAGGGTCTATTTTTAGGCTACTCATCAAACAGTAGAGCTTTCAGAGTTTTCAATTTGCGAACAAGTTCTATGATGGAGTCTATAAATGTGAAAATAGATGATCATGATGCATCTATTGAAATGGTTGCAGATAAGGATGAATTGTTTCCTCAATCTGATCCAAAAGAGGTTAATTTGGTTACAGATGAGTCCAAGTTAGACAGTGATGAACTTACTGATGACTCAAAAAATGTTGAGTTTGATAAGTCAAAGAGCCATCAAAATGACAAAATTCTGAGTGACAGACTTGAAAAATCAAGATGGGTGAGATGTAACCATGGTGAAGATGTAATTCTATGTTCTTTAGACCAGCCAGTTAGGACTAGAAAACAAATGGCCAATAAACTTGCTCATGTGTGCTATGTGTCCATTGTTGAACCTAAAAATATAAAAGAAGAACTCAATCATGAGGAATGGGTGAGTGCAATGCATGAAGAATTGAACCAATTTGAGAGAAACCAAGTGTGGACTATTGTAGAAAGACCAGCCAACACAAATGTCATTGGAACCAAATGGATCTTTAAAAATAAATCTGATGAATTTGGGAATGTAGTTAGAAATAAGGCTAGCCTTGTTGTTCAAGGGTACTTTCAATTAGAGGGTATTAATTTTGATGAGACTTTTGCACCTGTTGCTAGACTTGCGTCCGTTAGGTTACTTTGTGCCATTGCGTGTCATCTTAAGTTCAAATTGTATCAAATGGATGTTAAAACGGCATTTTTAAATGGTTACTTGAATGAGGAGATTTTTGTGGAACAACCATAGGGTTTTGAGGATCCTCACATGAAAGATGGTGTTTATCAATTGAAGAAAGCCTTGTATGGGCTGAAGCAGGCTCCAAGAGCTTGGTATGAGAGACTTTCTCATTATTTGTTATCCAATGGGTATCAAAGAGGGTCGGTTGACAAGACCCTATTTGTAAAAAGGTTAAAAAATGATGTCATTACTCAAGTTTATGTGGATGATAATGTTTTTGGTTCAACTTCAAATTTTTATGTCAAGAGATTCATTGATGTAATGTCTAGTGAATTAATTCTGCCTTTGATGTGGGATTTACTCCACGCGTGTGTTATCATTGATGTAATGTCTAGTGAATTAATTCTCATTTGTTTTTAACAAAAAGAATAATCAAATATGTAAGTGGGATTCTTGACTATGGGTTTCGGTATACCCATGATACAAACACTAAATGGGTTGGATTTAGTGACTCCGATTGGACTGGGTGTAGTGATGATTTGAAGAGCACCTCGGGTGGTGTTTTCTATGTTGGAAATAACTTGGTGTCTTAGCACAGCAAGAAGCAAAATTGACAGGACCGTCCCCCGGATTCCACCCTGAAACCCGGAGAGGTCCTGCGGGAATCCAAATTCAAGGAAAATCCTACCGAAAATTCGGCAGAACCTCCCCTGAAAATGGACTAACCCAGAAATTTCAAACCTGTTAAAAACACTTCTAAACAGCAACCACCTCTACCACAACCAAATAGGGTCTCAGACCCAACAATTCCACAGAGAATCCAACTTAAAATTTGTAGAGTGGTTATCAGAGCTGCTATTCTATTACAAGGAATTTTTACAAAAATTAAATGGCGCCTACAAGGTCCAACTAAGGAGATGATTGCAACTGCCTCGACGTGTTTGGCTCGACCTCCACCAAATCTACTACCTGGGGGACAATTTAAGACAAAACAAATAAACCATGAGACAAAGTCAGTGAGTGGACAGTTTAATGAAAACGAAAATAAAAGTAAACTTATTGTTTCAGAAAATCCTTCAAAACCACATTTAGCACCAAGACCTCACGTCACTTTCTCTGAAATACCCCAGTTTTAAAATCATTTCCAAACTTTAAGAGAGTTATAAAACCATTGGAACTTAAGAAAAAGATAATTCAAACTCATTTCTCAATAGCCAATTATTTAATTTATCAAAGTCATAAAAATAATAATAAAATCGAAATCATTATAAAACTCGAAAGATATTTCTCACTTAAAATCCATACTTAAACTCTGAAGATACCAATCTCATTTTCCACCATGCTATATACCCTGAATAACCTGGCCATATACCTGTGCGGAATTCCTGCATCGCACAAGCAGGCAATATCCTGGCCATACACACGCGTGGAGTAAATCCAACACGTGCAGTCAATATCCTGGCCATACACACGTGTGAAGAAATCAGCACGTGCAGGCAATCCTGGTCATACGTGCACGCAGAGCAGCCCCCAAAGGGCGAAGCATCCCGACACACGGCCCAAAGCCTATATGTGTGCCGTGATGGGTCCCAAAGACCTATTAAATCTGAAACCTGGAGGGTACTGCAAAGGTGGTTCGAAAACCATTTTTAATATCTCAAAGCCACGCAAAATAATTTCTTAAAAATGAAAAGTCCCAATGAGATTCTCACACCTTTTGCTATCAGCTCAAGGCTTTCTCAAAACTTTGAAATCAATTTCCTTTCAATAAATTCTTGTATAAATCACATTTGAAATCGTATATCTCTATCGACTCTTAAAACCACATTTATTCGTCAATCTCGTATGAAAAATCATTTAATAAAACTTAAAGTAAGAATATTAGTCAAACAAACGGAAATGTAAACTTTGAAAATCATAATCACTTATAACAAATTCAACCCCAAATTAGTTTAACTCAAACCATACTCAAATAAAACTCGGGATAAGCAAATAAATTTAATCATAAAGTAAATAAAATGTTTTTAAAACAAAAGTCCACTCACAGTGAGAATCCTAGCTCCGATCCTCCGTCGAATCGTTTCGAGCCGCGGTCGTCTCGCCTATAAAATGAACAATCGACTAAATATAATTAGTTTCGACACAAGGCACTTAAATATAAATGTGTGCTTAACTTAACGTCACACCCAACACTCATTCTAACTCGACGATTTACGACGTTTAAAAATTAAACTTATGGACAACTTCGGCTTCTCCAATCACACTCACATAGACATGCTCATCAACCCACTCCATAAATGCCCAAAATCGTCCTTAATTCACGAATGGCAGTGGGGGGTTTCAGAATCACAATCGGTGGCGCACAAAGTGGCTGCCCTTCACCAATTTTTAGCCAAAAATTGTAAAATTTCTCAACCCAATCAATCCTTCAATCTTAAACCATACTAGAGGTTCCTAGGGATGAAATTTGTCCAAAACCAACACCAATAACGACCCTGAATTCGAAACCCAAAGGAAATCCGAAATGGCTCTATAATCCAAAAATTTCAAGTGTCTAAATCCAAGGTTTTTACACTACAAAACGAAATGGAGGGAAAGCCCAATAGAAGAGGAATAAAACTCACCCAAAATAGAGGTGATTGGCGCTGGAAATTGGTCAGAATCCAACGAGACAAAAGGGGAGCCAAGTTGCTGATTTTTCTGGGTTTTCTGTGCGTGCAGCTGGGCTGGCTGGAGGAGTGGCCGGGAGAGGTGGTCGGCGTCGGGAAGGCTCGCCGGTGGCCTGGGCTGGTCGGGAAATGGCTGAAATTGGCCGAGCTGGGCTGAGTCGATCGCACGCAGAGGAGAGAGAAAGAGAGAGACGCAAAGGAGAGAGAGAGAGAGAGCACGGGGAGAGAGAGAACTGGGTCAGTGGGGTTAACTGGTCGCCGGCCTCTGGTCGCCGTGAAGATGGCCGGAGCTGGCCGCGCCGGTGAGAGAAGAGAGGGAGAGGTGAATGAGCTCGGGGAGGGAGAGAGAGAGAGAAGTGAGGGAGTGCGAGAGAGAAAGAGAGAAATAAAAAGGGAGAGAAAGTTCTAGAGAGAGAGAGTTGTGGAAAAATCTAGAGAGAGAGAGAGAGAGGAAATCTGATTTTTAAAACCCACTTTTATAAATTTACAACATTGCCCCTCACTTTAAACGCCTATATCTTTCAAACCGTAACTCGGATCGAAGCGTGCCGCGTGTCTACAAACTCGTGGACTCGAGACCTATCTAACGGACCCAAAGTCAAAATCAAAATCTCATTTATTTTAAAAGTCAACTTTTGGTCGAGCTTAAATTAAAACGAAAATAAATAAATCAAAACTTTAATTCAAAACCCTTTTTACTTTCCAAATAAATTTCAAAATCTTTAAAATACAATCCAACATCTTTTATAAACCTCTTAAAAACATAGTTAAATAAAAATTTAAATTTCTAGTGAAAATTTGGGTCGGGTCGTTACAAAAATTATGTCTCTTTGTCGACTACTGAAGCTGAATATATAGCAGCAGAGAATTGTTGTACACAACTCATTTGGATGAGATAAATGTTAGCCGATTATGGAATTGATGAGAAAACGTTTCTCATCTATTGTGATAACATAAGTGCTATAAACATCTCCAAGAACCCGGTCCAATACACTAGAATCAAGCATATTGACATAAGACATCATTTCGTTAGAGATCTTATGGAGAGTGGAACTCTTACTTTGACTTTTGTTCCTTCCAAAAAGCAACTTGCAGACATCTTTACAAAAACTTTAGAAAATCCAAAGCACATTAGTTTTCGAAAGTCAATTGGCATTTGTACACATGCATGATCCCTTATAGTTAAATGTGCTTCATTGTTTAAGTTTCTTTTATTTGGTTTAAGTCGTTTCGTTTGTTTTTAAAATAACCATTTTGAAAGGTCTTAACATTACTTGTCACACTCTCTTTGATATTCAAAAAGGTTCTTGCATAACATGTGTCATGTCAATAAGCATAATCATTTCTTCTTGTCAAATGTTAGCTTTGAGGTCTCTTTCTATTTAACACTTTGTCATGGTCAATCAAACTTGTTAAATACTTTTCAAAGACAATTTGTTTGAGGATGCAATTTAGCCCTTCAATATAATTCCTCATTTGTGACCCATCTTCAACTAAACTTTCCTCATTTGAACAAATGGGCCCCAAAAAAAAAAAAAAAAAAAAAAAAAGGAAGTGTGACCAAAGAAGTCACGGCCCTAGGGAGTAATAAAGTGTTTTTATGGTGTTCTAGGGTAAAGAGTCGCAAAATTGGACCAAATCATTGCACTTAATATGAGATGCCTAAACAAAATATGAAAATAATTTTCTCATAACCATTGTTATGAGTTGAAAAACTTTGTTTTTAAGATTTGTTCACAAATTAGAAATTTTCTTGAGTGGTCAAATTCTAATCTCTTTTTGTGGATGAAACTTATCTAATTTTTTTGTTGTCTATGACATTGTTTTACTTCTAGAACAAGTCTTGATTGCTTGCATTGACCTCCCTATATCCCAAATATACTTATTTTCTTGCACAAAACTTGCAATTTTCATTTTCCATATCTATTAGAGTGTTGACATTGGTGGTTAATTTTTCATTTTTTTGTTGTTTTTTTCAAATCCCTTTGTCAAAATAAAATTAATCCCTGAAGCACATCTAACTGAAAGATTTTGTTTTGTGTGTCATTGCTTGCAACTCTTCCAAGATTTCTATATCGTTTTGTCAAATTACATGGCTGCTTTATGTTCCAGTTTTGTTATGTACGAACTTTGTCCATTTTGACTGGTCTGCAATAGTCACACAGAGTTATTTTCACAGGACCATTCTGCTCTTTGGATTACTGTTCATTAAGGGCATTTCAGCCCTTTTTCTCATTTTTTTTTCTTTTCTTTCTCTAGCAGTCCTTATAATACACACGCCCCTCTTTTTCCTCCTTCAAAACCTTAAAATTTCAGAAACTTCATCTCCTCTGTTCTTCTCTTACCGAGACCCCCTCTCTCCCTCTCGTGACCCAGTTTGCCATCTCCCTCTCGCGACCAATCTACCATCTCTCGCTCGCGACTCGGCCTGCACTCCTTCTCTCGCGACTTGGTCTGCTCTCTATTTCGCTCGCAACTCGGCCTGCACTTCTTTTCTCGCGACTCCGGCTGCACTCTATTGCTTACGCCTCTCGAACTGCCTTTCTTAGCTGCGGATCTGTCTCTGTCGCACTTCTTATGATGTCGGGCTCTACCATTTTTCCTAGTCGCAACCGCCAACACCAATCCACGACGAAGGACTGTGATGCCCAAGATTTCATTAATGGGCAGAATAGGTTTGCAACTAAGTGGGCAAAAAGATTTTTTCGCATTGTGTGTTCCCGATCCGTAGTCTCTGAACGCCATTACAGGTTAGAGGACTTCAATCTCCATCTTTTTCGCCAGGTCTTCTCTTTCCTCTGTGACTATCAAGTCTCTACTTTGAATGACCTCCCCCAGACAGTCCCTTCCTACAACCTACCATAGTCCAGGAATTCTATGCTAATTTTCCAAGTCGCATAGCCTGAAACGACTTTAATGTCTATGTGCTCAATTGTGATGTGTATTTTCGGCCCAGTGTGATATGTCAGGTTCTTGGGTTAAAACAGTCTACCCACTCTGATTATCTGCAATATTTAGCTCATTCTAGGACATACTGCTGCTCACTTCCAGGCCGTGCCCTATGTTAACCCTGCTGCCCTTTTAAAGGATGGTGTGCTACTCGAGAAGTTCGAATTCAAACATTTTCACAAGTTTTTGTGGGATTTTGTGCGTCACAATATTATTTCTACCTCCCACAACTCGCATCCTTCTGAGGAGCAAATTCAAGTTATGATGTCTATTCTAAATAAGGATCATGTTCCCTTAGGTTTCATTATTTATGAACACATTCAGACCAAGACAATCGGTAGTGATCGTGACCACAAGGGTGCTCTCATTTTCCCTCTCCTTATCCACCTCCTTCGTGCCCGCAGTGGTGTCTCCCCCGTGGCTGGCCTGGATACATTTGCTGAGCCTATGGCTAACTATACGAAGACAATCATGAAGGTCAGTGAAACATTTGCTCGCAAAAAGCGAGGTGATCAGGCTCCTTTCCTTGAACAAGTGAACATTGCTCTTCTTGCAAAGGTTTAAGGTCAATCTGCTATCATTGCTGATCTCATGGCCCAACTAGCAGCTCACACGGCACATTTGGCTGCTTTTGCCATTGTTCCTTATTCCGATGGGCTCTATACTGAGGATGGTCATACCCATGATGCCATTCCTGATCATTCTAATGCCGCACCAGAGATGGACCCTATAGATTCTCCTATTGCAGCGAGCTCAACCGCTCTTCAGCCTGTGGATGACTTTGAACTTGCCATGCAAGCCCGGTATAGAGATGCTGCTACTGCTGCCGGTTATCAGCCTTAGGGGGAGTTAGAATTTAGGGTGCATTAGAGTTTAGGGGGAGTTCGTTTTTAGGGAGAGTTACTATTTGAGCATGTACCTGTTTGATTTTTTTTTTTTCCAACTCCATGTACTGGTGCACTTCACTCTTATTTTTTGTATGCCTTTTTGTCTTTTCATGACAAAAAGGGGGACAATGTATTTGTTTAATCTACATTGCTTGCTAGGTTTAAACTGCATTGGTTGCTGTACTATCATGTTTTGTGTTGTGCAAGTAGTTCTTCTTGCAAGTACATTTTTTGGAAGCTTATAACAAAGTGTTGGGCTGTGTGTTGAGAGTCTTGTAAGGTGAATGAGTTGATGTTTTGTCAAGGAAAGCCAAAGGGGGAGATTGTTAGTTTCTAGGATTTGATATATTGGCTTTTTCCTTGTCAAAATCATTGTATTTAATTTTATTTAATCACTCACAAGCTCTAAGCTAGATTAAGGACAACATCAGTTGTATTGAAGAAGTCAAGAATGAAGTAGCAATGAACAAAGACCCAAGGTATACTGCACTTCATGCATTTCATGAAAATAATAGTTTTTTGTCTATTTGACTAGTCTTTCATTGAACATAAAGACAATGGTCTTCACGTAAAGTGGTTAAATGACAGTCACTGCAGTGGGGCCATTTCAGGTTTTTGCTTCTTAAGGCCCATTTCATTTAAAGCCCATTTTCTTTTTTCTTTTTTTCTAAACATGCATGTGCACAACACATGATTTGGTTCCCTCACTGAATCAATCAGATCAAATTGCATCTCATCACTTTCACGCCACTCACTCACACACCTCAGCACTATTCATCATCTTCTTCATTTCTGAATTTTGTAAAATAAAGCAATATCTGATTTTACAACTCCTCATTCCTATCCTTAGCAGTACTAGGATACCTCTCTAGGACAAATTGAATATGCCCTTCATTTGTCTCTTGTGGACAGCCATTGATTGGCTTCCACGTGGCTTGGGCAGACACGGTGAGAGTGTGTGTGTGTGTGATGTACGGGTATATGATGTATCGGTTCAGACTTTTTTCTTATGTTGATGAGCATATTTTCTGTGGGTATATTCGTGTGTTCATGCTTTGGTATTTTGGGTGAGTGCTCATCTTTTATCAAGTAAGAAAATGTTTTTTATTTTCAAAAACTAAATGATTTTCTTAACTTGTTATTCCTCTAAAATCTGAATAGGTTTGAGTATTGTTCAAAATCTTTTCACATATTCATAAACACTTTCATTTAGATTTTTAGATTAAAGATTCTCCATTAGCCTTTTCATGTCTCTTGCTTGAGAATGCTGATTTTTATAGAATTCAGATTTGCATATCATTTCACATCTATATCATTGAATCCACTTACTTGGCTACGATCGGTGCCGTGCGTTGAAGAGCTCAAGGAGGAGCTGCGAACGACATAAATGATTTTCTTAACTTGTTATTCCTCTAAAATCTGAATGGGTTTGAGTATTGTTCAAAATCTTTTCACATATTCATAAACACTTTCATTTAGATTTTTAGATTAAGGATTCTCCATTAGCTTTTTCATGTCTCTTGCATGAGAAGGCTGATTTTTATAGAATCTAGATTTACATATCATTTCACCTCTATATCATTGAATCCACTTGCTTGGCTGCGATCGGTGCCGTGCGTTGAAGAGCTCACGGAGGAGCTGCGAACGACATGAATGATTGATTGCTAGCTTCGAGATGTTTGCACAATGATGCACAATAGTAAGAAGCTGCCACTTAGTATTAGGACTAGAGTGATTGAGTTTGTTGTGTGATTGCTTGTATTGAAACCCTTGATATTGGATTGTTTGGTCAGTTGGAAAAGACCTCCAGTTTTTAACCGTTAGTGGTTTTCTGGGTGAACAATCTTGTGCCTTGTTTGTTATTTATTTCTATTGTGTTGCTAATTATTAATCTGAAAATTACATCACAAAATCACACACTTCACCTCAGCATGTTAACTTAAACTTTTGAATACTAAATGTAAGTTTTATAAATCTGCCCACACACCACTTTAGTTTTTTATAGCACTGGGATTCCTACATTGATGGATCCTTTGAGTGCATAGGTTGTCACTAAATTTCTTGGTGTGTTTGATTTGTGATATTTACAAAAGTTGTTTTGGTTTTACAAGTTAATCTGAGTTTTCAGATTTTAGCAACTGCACGGTTAGAGTTGTGTCTGCTTGATTAGTTCCTGAATGATCATATAAAAAAAAAAATTTGGGGTCTGATTACTAACAGTGGATTTAATCAAGTTTATTAAGTAGATAAATCACCTAATACAAACTTTCAGCTTAGCGTAGTAATAAGCATGAGTAAATTAACAAAACAAATGAATGAAGTTTTCATTTCCTATATGCATGATTTTTTAGGTGGAAGTTTTCATTTCCTATAGCCATTGACTGAATGACGAGTTAATTACACTTACACCCCCTAAGATTTATCGTCTTTTCACATACACCCCCTGGTTTCAACAATTACACATACACCCCCTGAGGTTTTAAAACTGTTGCATATAACCCTCTATAGTGAAACGAAAAATGATGAGAAATTATACAAAATGGCATGCTAAGGAGTTAAATGGCCTAATAAGATTACTCAAGGTGTAAGGTCCAACCTTAATACAAATATTTTCTTTTTTGTTAATTTATTTTTTTCTCTTGTAGGGGGTTAGGGGGTTATAAGTCTTATGAGTTATGATGGGCACATGTATATTTTTGATACGTACATATGGTAGGTATATATATTTGAAATTCAAACTATATATCTATGATGAGTTCTGAAGAAAAGAAAAAATTTGTGTAGTCACATTGGCCAAGTAATTGCAATTAACCTACATAAATTAGTCACTTAGAGTGGCAATTCTCTAATGGTGTTTTGTAAATGGCAGTTCTATAATGGTTTTCTATTGTCGCCACTGTTTAATAACATTTTTTTGTAGAGGGCATTTGTTTTTGAGATCTCTACTGCTTTTGGATTTGGTTTTGATGTGTTTCTTACATTTTTGAACTAATTTTTATATGATTGCCATTGTCTGCTTGATAGTGACAATTGTTAAATAATATTTTTTTAACAGTGGCTATTTTTTTGGCAGTGGCTATTGTTAAAAAGAATAAAAAAAAAAAAAACACACGGCAACTTCAACAAAAAAGAAAAAAAGAAGAAGACACATGACAGCTTCATTAAAAAAAAAAAGTACATGAATGCTTCAGCAAAAAGAAAAAAAGAAGACAGATTTTTGTTTAAGTTTTTTTGTTTTTTATGTGTTTATGTTAGAAAAATACATAAAATTTGATTATGTATGTTGTTTTTGGGTTTTTTTGGCACAGTGAGAATAATCATTGTTCGATAGTGGCAATATATAATAATTGTCACTGTGATAGTAGCAATTAGGTGATTGTTACTGTGTGATAGTAACAAATTAGCAATTACCTGATTTGTTATTGTCTGACAGTAGCAATCAGGTGATTGTTACTCTCTGAATTTTGTGATTTTCTATGATTTGAATTTTGGTGATTGTTATTGTATGACAGTAACAAAATATATTAAGTGATTGTTACTGTCAGACAGTAGCAATATGTGATTGTTACTGTTAGACAGTAGCAATAGATGATTGTTACTATCAAATAATAACAATACTTGATTGTCACTGCCAGGTAGTAGCAATAAGTGATTATTACTATCAAATAATGATAATACTTGATTGCTGCATTAGGTGATTGTTACTATTCGATAGTAAATTATATTTACTATTAAAACGTAAAAGATTATGGATGCCTCATCTTGATTTTTTATATTTTATATTAGTTATTATTTAACATGTTTATGAAATGAAAAATACCTAAATTATGATTTTTTTTTTTGGTAGTTTATGTACCAATTGGCACTGAAATGAAAAATATATAAAAGAAAAAAAATGGCATTTTAAAAATACTGTAGCACACTACAGTAACAGCGTCACTGTAGCACCGAGTTTTTAAAAGTGGGTCGCTACAGTATTTCACCATAGCGTGTTGGCCGGATGAATAGTAAATTTTAAAAAATGGACTTTAAAAAAAAAAAACCCTTTTGTTTATTCATTATACTAATTTTATTTAGCAGTATTTGGTCCAGCGTGCATTATATATATTCACCTTATATCATATGAAACCTGCTATATAATTTGATTTCTTCTATGTTTTTTTTATCAATTTAGTAGATAATATGTTATATAAACATATGGTAAAGTATTATTAAAAATTTTCATATTTTGATAGCAATTTTCGTCGTTTTCATCTAATTTTTGTTGAAATTTTAAAATCTTCAAAATTTTCATCAAAATTTTTTCAAAATTCGAAATTTAATTCCTTGAGTAAAACAAGAGAAAAGAAAAATTAAAAATTATTATTAAAATTGAACATAGTCAAGTTTTGAGTGGGAGGTTGTGCCACTTAGCAAGATGAGGTGGCAGGAAACCTACCCACTAAAGTTTTTCCCATATATGGATACATACAAGATGAGAAATGTTCTTTCACCCCACAGTGTAATATATTAAAATGTCATAGTAACAATTTAGATAATTAATTAAATTAATTAATATTTAAATATGTAATGTTAGATTAACTATCTATCAACATAATATGTCATATACTTAGATCAAAACAATTCAATTTACAAAAAATATTCGAAGAAACATGACTTATATATAGTGTTGATGCAAAAATTGATGATCTAATACGTACAACAACTTCAAGTAGATGATCTGAATGTCGATTCAGCCTTTTTTGAGGATGATTATGTAACACCCTAAATTTTCAATTTATGTTAATTTTGTTACTTAAGCTTTTTAACCTTGTTCTTAAAGTTTATTTAAAGGAATTCAATTTTTCCTTAACTTTGTTTTAACTAACCAAGACCTTTGATTGTGGTTCTAGAGTTTAGTTACTTGGAAGTGAATTTTGGAAAAGGAAATTCAAGAGTGGTGATTATTTTATTTATTTTTATTTTTTGAAATTAAATTATGAGAGGAGGATTTTTCATAATTTTTTTGGAAGTGATTTAACTATTTTGAGGCTATAGGAAATTAGTATTCATGAATACGAGTTCGTAAGATTTTTCGGAAAATTATTTGGAGTCCCGAGCTATTTTTAGTGAATTTCCGAAGTTTGAAGAAATTAAAAAATAGGAAAAATAACATGGACTGAGTGAATTTCCAAGGTTGGGCGGAGGTTGACTGGGCTCTGGTTTAAGTAAGAGTACTTGGGTAGTGTAACCTTGGTTGTATTGGATCAATCTCCATGTTTTAATCTTGACCATTGGAGTTCATTAAATCATGTTTTAATCTTAGTCATCCATTTTGAAGCAACTCACTTAGCCAATATTGATCCCCCTTTAGCCCATTCACCCACTGAATCCACCCATTTTGTCTTACTACTTCTTCATATCCCTTTGTGCCAATAAATAAAGACCCTTGTACTTCATTTTCACTTGCACCATCAAATAGAGTAATAGAGTTTAAGAGCTTCTCACTCTAACTTTGGTTTCTCTTTCTCTTTCTAGAAAGATTATTATTTTTTCTATTCTGGAGCAAGCTCATATTTTTGAGAAGTTTCCTCCTAGTAAAATATTTTGAGGTCTTCTCTTAGCTTGGAGAGCTTAGTGGAGTCTAGCTTTGGAGGTCTACAACCGGGTAAGTATTTTATTATTATTTTTTCTTATTTATTTTTCTTAGGCTTTAATATTAGGTTGCATGCTTAGATTAATTAAGTAAGATTTATTTATTAATTAAGCATGTCTAGGTTTATTTTAGAGATTTAATTGCTTAATTTATTTGGTTAATTAAGTATGATTAGTTGTAATCTTAATTTGGAAATTTAATTAAAGGTTATTAACTTGTTAGATTTAACAAGTCCTATTGTAGAAATTAAATTTGATTTAAGCTATTATTCAAACTTGATTAAATATTATTCAAACTTGATTAAATAGTAGAATAGTTTTGAGAAATACTAATTAATTAAATATTTGGATAATACTTGAGTTTGATTTATTCTAACCTATATTAATTTGTGATTGCTTTAAACCAAGACAATTAGTTAAGTGGTTTAACTTTAAAATTAACTTGAAACTTAGAAACCCTAAAGAATAGAGTTTAGTTCACTTAGGACTAGAGTATTTAGAGACGTGTGACCTAAAAGGATGGGTCATAACGAGATTGTGTTGAACTTAACTTTTGACTAAGTTGTCATATTGTCAGACACTAGGAACACCAGTTACCGAATGATTTCTTTGTGATGTGACAAGAAGGAGGATTAATTCGAAACAGATGAGAATGCATAAGCAAAAAGAGCATGAGATTCCAAGTAGGGGGATTTATTCTACATTCCTGACTATGGACTTTGTGTGCATGTGTTTGTGTTTTTTTAAATTATTATAACATGTTATATTTGTATGATTAGTCTGAGAGTTCAGGTAGCGTACTACGTGACCTTGAGTTCAAATCCCTAAAGACCTTCTAGAAGAATTGATTACTACATTATGGAATACTTAGCCATGTTATCACATGTGGCGTGTGCTTGTGCGAAACCAGGTCTCATAACTAATCTAATGGCAGTTGATACTGTTTCTCAATTACAAGTTCATATCTCTGATTACCAGGGCATTCTCGCTATGAATGTTATTTCTTTTAATAGTTGGCCATAGTCGTACCTAATACGTATCGACCATTTGATTTACTGTTATTTATGGATTTTTGTGCATGTTTGCCATATTGCTGTACAGCTGAGTCATAAATGTTTTGTAAAAGATTTCAAATGAAGAGTTTGGAGAACTTATTTTGATGATTACAAGATCTGTAAGAAAATGATTTCCATTGAAAAGGTTTTGTGGTTTTCAAATTAGCCAGGGTCTCTTGAGGGGAAGCTATAATCGTATGAGCTGCTTGCCACCTACATTTGTCTTGTTGTTCTTTATTTATTGAATGTTTTATAGGTACGAGGCATGGTTAAGAGACAAACTTGAACGAAGGTCGAGCAAAGCAACATTTTGAGACTTGTCAACTTCTTGAATTCAAATGGTGATTTCATTTAATTGTTTTTCTAGTGTCGAGTTTGTTTTATTGATTTTTCTTCAATTGTTTGGAGATTGTTTTAAGTAACTTACTTTGACTTTACGTTTGCGTAACTTTGAAACCTTTATTTTGTGTTTGCTATGTATTTCGAATTTATTTAATTATTCAAGGTTACAATATAGTACCGTAACCTTGAGAGTTGGTTTTATAAAGAAGTTTTATTTTTATTTCATATGTTTTTCGCTATTTATTATCTCTGGTCCAACTTATACTATCTTTTCAAATGACTTAACCCGCTTTGGGTATCTTGGGTGATAAATACATGATTTAGTGGTATTAATACCTTGGGGCATTCAAGGTACGTGGGTAGGGGCATTCAAGGTACGTGGGTACCACTATTGCATACCCAGAGTTTGGGGTGTGACAGATTAGGATGTTGCTAGGAAGTTATCTTGCCTGGGATCTTCAACGTACAAAAGGTAAGCTGTATGAAAAATAATCAGAAGATGTTATACCGGTGTGATATTAGCCAACTAAGCTTTGATGAGTAAGTCAGTAATGAATTTATAAAGGTAGTTAAATAAGAATAAACAAGAACAAGGATATGAACTTGGGAGAATATAAAATAACAAGATAAGATCTTCTAAGTTATTCTCTTAAGAAAATGTATGTTGTAAATCTCTTCTTTGTGTCTATAAATGTGCATATATAAGCAAATTAAGAAGAGGAAAATGAGATATTTTCTTATACGTTGATGAGTGATAGAGATGAGATCACGTCATCATTTCAGAATAGTATCACAGCTATTCAACGAATTTGCATTAAATGCAAATGTGACTTTAAGATAATGGCAGCCAGTCCCATCTCAAGCTTGCATGTCAGGAATAATAAGTAGTCATTGAAGTATGATCGAAGACATTACCGGAACCTTCTGGAATAGCAGTGGACCACAGTTCCCATGCCGAGCCAAGCATGTGCCATCTGTAATTTCTCCAAGTACCAAGTACAAGGTTGTCAGACGTGTTAGATGGGAAAGACATCATACCAGGCTAAGCTGAGCCAAAACGTATGGACTGCAGGACTGCAATGAAATGATTCCTTCGCATATTCATGGAATCAAAGACTAGTATTAACTGTCCACCTTGGAGATATCACATCAATGTCTCAGTCTGAGAAACTGTCTGATGCCTCCCCCCAAACTCATTAATATATATAAGTCTATATCATATCAATCAGTATTACTAAATTAATGTATCCAACGATGTATATATACATAAGCTAAGTGTTAATTAGCAAAGCTTAATTAGTACCTCTGGTACTGGTAGCTACTCCGTATATCGATCGATCTGCAGCAACAAAAAATTGGTATAGCTAGTAAATAATTAATTAATGGCGTTAAAAGTCCTTTCTGCCCTCGACACGGCGAAGACACAATGGTATCACTTCAAGGCCATTATGATCGCCGGCATGGGCCTTTTCACCGACGCCTACGACCTCTTCTGCATCCCTCCCATAATGAGACTCCTCGGGCGCATATACTATCAGGACGACAACTTCGTGGTGCCGGCACTTGTCGTTTCAGCCCTGGTGGGCGTGGCCCTCCTGGGGACGGTCATTGGGCAGCTGGTGTTCGGCAGGCTGGGGGACCGAATGGGGAGGCGCCGCGTGTACGGGCTGTCACTGATGGTGATGGTGCTGAGCGCGATAGGGTGCGGCTTCTCCATATGCACGTCGAGGGGCTGCGTTCTGGTGAGTCTCGGGCTCTTCAGGTTCCTGCTGGGGATCGGGATCGGCGGGGACTATCCCCTGTCGGCCACCATCATGTCGGAATTCGCCAACAAGAGGATACGTGGCTCGCTTATAGCGGCGGTGTTCTCGATGCAGGGGTTTGGGATTTTGGCTAGCTCGGTGGTGACGATGGTGGTGTGCTCCGCATTCGACGGCGCCACGTCGAAGGCCAATGCGTCGTCCAAAGGGAAGACGCCGATGGAAGCTGACATCGCGTGGAGGTTGATATTCATGCTTGGTGCGATTCCCGCTGCCATGACGTACTATTGGCGTATGAAGATGCCTGAAACTGCCAGGTAAATATTTAATTAACCTTTGTAATTATCTCGATACAAACACGAAATAGTAGTAGGTATATAAACACCATACAATAGGCGCATAATTATGATCGAGTAGGAACCAAGATCCACTTTTCAATCAGCCGTGCATGCATGAAAGAAGAAAATTCAAAAAGAAAATATCTGGATTTTCAATAAAAAAATATACATACTAAGGGATTCAACCTAATATTCAATTAAAGAAAATTATGGGTACGTGATATTTGTCCCATCCCATAAATTATTAAGGGGGGAAATAGAAAAGAATTACAATCTAAGCATATAAAAGAGGGAACACAAGCATGCGATGGTGGCTGTTTACACATTTAATAGTATAATATTGACTTGATTAATTACTTTAGTCTGGTTCAGATATACAGCATTGGTTGAGCTAAATGTCCACCAAGCGGCTCAGGACATGGAGAAGGTGTTGGAGGTCTCAATGAGTGAAATTGCAGAAGATGGGCCGCCGCAACTTCCACCACCATCATCATATCCTCTTTTCTCCAAGCAATTTTTACGCCTCCACGGCCGCGACCTCTTCTCTTGTTCTGCCACATGGTTTCTCGTGGACGTTGTGTTTTACAGCAGCAACCTCTTCCAATCTCAAATATACAAAAAATTTCTCCCCAAAAAAAACACTGTGAACGCCTATCAGGACGCTTTGCATGTTGCCGGCTTGCAAGCCATCGTTGCCATATGTTCTACAATTCCAGGCTATTGGTTTACTGTCTATTGCATCGATCGGATTGGAAGACGCAAAATCCAAATGATGGGCTTCTTCGCCATGGCACTCGTTTATTTCGCAATTGGGATACCCTACAAATTTTACTGGTCTAAACACACAAACAAAGGGTTCATTGTCCTCTATGGCCTCACTTTCTTCTTTGCAAATTTTGGACCAAACACTACCACTTTTATTGTGCCGGCAGAACTTTTTCCTGCACGATTTCGATCAACTTGTCATGGGATTTCCGGGGCTGCCGGGAAGGTGGGGGCCATTGTTGGATATGTTGGCATTCAGTGGGCTGTACATGATAAAAAAGAGAATGAGCAAACAAAAGAGAATGATCAAACGGAACTAAGGATGATGGTCTCAATGATTATTTTAGGTGGAGTTTGTATTTTGGGATTTGTGGTGACGTATTTCTTCACACCTGAAACGAGTGGCAGATCACTGGAAGAGAATGAGATTAACCAACATTATGATCATGAGGAAGAGGAAACCAATATTGGCAGCAGGAGTTTCCTTGGATGTTTTGAAGTTGCTACTGTAAGGTCCCATTTCTCGTCTCTAAATAATTAATGATGTTGCTGCTGCTGAAGGATCACGCTCTGTGGAAAGTGATGAAATTAGTACTGCTGCATATGAAGTAAATTTTTGTTCATAAATTTGTGGTTTAAAGTATTCTTGCTCCATCTCATGTACATGGTAGGCTAAGATTTGATTGAGGCTATGCTTAATATAAAATTAATTAGTGAATGTATCATTTTGATCGGAAATTCTATGGTAACTGCAGGCATTAGAAGCCTTAAAGGTATTAACCTTTAGATCAGCTCTAATTGATCCAACGTGTAAGAAAAAATTATGGCTCAGCAGGTAGCAAGTTGATGAGAGAGAAATTGTAATGGACAAGTGTGGTCCTACTTGTGGTCCCTTATTTGTCTTTTTCTAAATTTTGAAAAGTTTGGCTTTTCGGTTGATAAGCTTTGTACATGTTCTGGCTGTTATGCTAAGTATAATGTTATTTAATCTTCTATCTTGTTTGTGATTCCTTCGTATTCTTCCTCTGTCAAATTATCCCACAATCTGGCATTTTCTTCATCTACTTCTCTAATTGTCTCTATCTTGTTGATACAGTCAAGGAAGACTTCTTCTGTGTGGTTACTCATATAGAGTATGAGTGTTAAAGGAATTGTCTTTACACGTGTTCTTGTGTAGATGTGATCATAGTAGATGTTTGACAGACAAGGTTAAGTTGTCTATCATCATACTTATCATGTTGTGTAATCTATGCTCCTCTATAGGCTTCAAGATGCTTCAGACTGAATCTAGTAAAATATGGAAGTGAAGGTTGTACACATTCTAAAAAGTTCGTCTGAGTAATAATAATCTTGTGTATTGCTGGGTCTTCATGTATACCGTCTGAAAACCATGGTGGAGGAATACTATTAAAATCTACAGGAATTGTTCGCCATTGATGTAGTAATATATAAATTAATTGTCTGAGCTTCTTTGGCAGAGATTTGGCATGATAGTTCATTCTAATATGTATTTGATCAAGAAAACCATAATCCATCAGGAGTCGTGGTATGACTTGAATGTTCTCACTAATAATTCCATATTCAAATCTGAATGTTCATTCTCTAAAATCTTGCATGTTCAGTCTAGCTGCTGCTAGGTTGAACTGTACTTCCATCTGGTCACAAGCGCATTCTTCTTGTGTCTGATGAGTGCAACTTGGAGACTTTTATGTGTCTACTATAACCCCTGGTCTAGGATTATTAATGGCCTGAAATAACTATTCTTGGATAGCTAGCTGTCTATGGACTTCTATTGAGTTGTTCTGAATTATCATGTGCTACTGGATATCTTGTGGCATCAGCTTCAAGAAAAACTTATTTGTAGTAGTTCTTTTTATCTTTTCTAAATATATATTTATTCTTGGCTCATTAGCCTGTTGACTAATAATTGCTTTATCAAGTTCTTCAAAATTAAGTAAATCATTAAGTTCTGTGGGTTTATTAACCTCTTGTAAAGGTATTATACTACCTTTAATTATTTCATCTATAGATATTAATGGCTCAATAGCCTTTTGTTTAGTTCGCTCAAAAGAGCTATTGCTCATATTAATAAGTTCTTGATTATGCAAATTCAACACATGAAATTGTCTCAAAAGTTCTTTGTGGCTATTATTTAGCCCAAAAAAGTTTGTTTGTAAGGTTGAAAGCTGGTTTTGTAATTGTTTTATAAAAAATTATTTTGCAAAAAATATTGTTATAATGCTCTTACTAATTTTTCATGAACAATATTGTAAAGTCCAATAAAAATTTTTCTTTTTCATCTACTAAAGAATTTGTTTGATACTGAAACTTTAGATTTCTAACAGCTTGAATACAAATAGTATTAAACATAAAATTTATGTTCTCTGGAAAACCAACTATTGCTCTTACTATATTATTGTTCTGTGGATAACCACCAAATGCTTGTTGACTAGAAGATGGTCTAAAGAAATCCATACCTATTATTGGATAATGCATGAAAGAATATTAGCTAATGTGTTGTTTGAACCTTTAATATGTTCAAATACTGGTTTAAATCCTCTTCCTGTAATAGTATCAACAAATAAAATCTATCTTCGGGCTGCTTGTTTGTTAGTCTTAATTTTATTATAATAAGAAACAATATTTTGACAATCAGTTCTAATTGTAAATATTTCATTATGTAAGAACAAAGAAAATCATTCAATTGAATTAATTATTTCTAATATTTCTAAGCCAGTTGCTGGTAATCTAGCTTGTTGTTCTCCAAATTTACCTGAAGTATACTTACAAATTTGTTCTTCAGATTTTGGGGATTCTTTATTTTTCTTTTGATATAATATTCATGCCTATCTTATAGTTGAGGCATCTGTTTCAACTATTTTATAACTATTTTCTAAAGGTAATACTAAAGGCTGTAATTTTGTTATTTCATTTTTAATTTCTTGTACTATTTTGATATCTTCACTATTAAAATATCTTTGTCCAGTTTTACTTATTTTACTATGAAGTACAACTATTTTCTACCTAAGTTAGGAATATAATTTCTAGCATAATTTAATAATCCTAAAAATGCTTGTAATTGTTTCATATCTTCAAATTTATCTGGAAATTCTAACACTTTCTTGGCTATATGTTCTTATAATTGAATTGTTCCTGATTTAATATACATTCCTAAAAATTCTATATCTTGTTTTTATAATTCAATTTTGTTTTTACTAATGATAAAATCATTATCAATAAATTCTTGCAAAATAATTTCTAAATGTTTCATATATTCATTTTATTTTTACTATGTATAAGAATATCATTTATATATATATACTACAAAAAGAATCATATTTCTTAAATATTTGATTCATCTTTTTTGAAAAATAGATCGATGGAGCATTCTTTAATCCAAATGGCATGACAAGCAGTCAAAATTAATGTCCTTCTGGACAAGTGAAAGTTGTCCACTCAATTGATTCTAGTGCTAATCTAATTTGCCAAAATCCTGATTTACAATCAAATTTACTAAAATATTTACTATCTTGTATTTTATTTATTAATTCATCTTTATTAGGAAGTTTATAACTATCTTCATATGTATTATCATTTAATCTTCTATAATTATATACAATTCTAGCTTTTCTTCTTCTTCTTTTTTTCTGAATGTTTTCTAATTGTAAATGATGCTGATCTATGTTTACATTTTGAAGGTCTGATTACTTTTAAGTTTAATAACTCTCTAATTTGTTGTTCAAATTCTTGTTTATCTATTAAATTACATAGACAATCAGCTGTTTTAATTGTTAAGTCTAAGTCTATTATATCTAATTTTACTATTACTTTATTTTTGTTCCAATGTTTTTTAGGGTCTTCACCTATAATTCTTGTTTGTTCAGTTAATTGTAATAATTCTTCCAATGTTCTGGGTCTTTCTAAATGAAAAATCTCTAATGGTATTATAGATTCTAGTGATGAATATGAATGTTTGAATATTTCTTCATCAAATATTTCTAATTTGTCAATATCTTCTATATGTTTTATAGGTTCTAAATTTTGAGGTTCTTCAAGGCTAATACTATGATGTGTGTTAGGAGGGTTACTTTGATCTACTGTTGTTATTCCTTTCTTAAAAAATGTAAATCCTAAAGGAGTGTATAAAAATCCTCCTTGTAGGCTTTTTAGAAAATTAAGTCCGATAATAAATGTGTATGATCCTACTGTTGCGATTACTTCAGTTTTAAATATTTTAAAAACTTCTAAGGCTTTTGATTTTTCTGAGATAAGGAATATGTCACACTTGTAATTCTTCATTTCGAATCCTTTCTCTCACCATCAAGTACTTTTGTTCTATATGTCTGGAACTTGATGACCTCTTATTATTCTTAGCAAAAAACACAGCAGCACTATTGTCACAAAACAATTTTAAAGGTCTAGAAATTGAATCCACAATCCCAATTTCCTTGACGAAATTTGTAAGCCAAAGTGCCTGCACAGCAGTTTCATGTAGAGCCACAAACTTTGTCTGCATTGTGGAGATTGTTGTAAGGGTCTGCTTAGTGCTCATGAAAATATAACCTGTAGTGGATTTGTAATCATCACTGTCACCAGAAAAATCTGAGTCTCCATACCCTATCAACTTAAGTTTTTCACTTCTTATGTAAACCAGCATGTAATTCTTAGTCTTCTGCAAGTATCTCAACACCTTTTTCCCTGCAACCCAATGTTGATGACCTGGATTGAGCTGAAACCTACTGAGCATAGAAACTGAATGTGCAAGATCGGGTTTGGTGCACACTTGTGCATACATGAGGCTGCCGACAAGTGAGGCATAAGGTTTAGTGTCCATTGCAGCCTTCTTAATTTGATTTTTAGGACACTGACCTTTATGTAGTTTGTCTCCCTTGCTCATTAGAGCCTCCCCTAGTGCACAACTCAGCATTTCAAACCTCATTAGAACTCTATTAATGTAATTTTTCTATGAGAATCCTAAGAGACCATGCTTCCTATCTCTGCAAATTTCAATTCCCAAAACAAAAGAAGCTTCTCCTAAATCTTTCATATCGAAACTGTTTGAAAGAAAAGCTTTTGTTTCATTTAACAGATTTAAATCACTGCTGGCCAACAGTATGTCATCTACATAAAGTACCAGAAAAACTAAGTCCTATAATAAGCCTACTACTTAGTTTTTATGACTGATACTGTTAGGGGAGGCATAGGTCCTTGTAACAATGCTAAGGATTTCCTAGAAGCTATAGGTAAGAAATTCAAAGAATATGAAAAAGTAGAAACTGGAAATTTGATGACTGCTTTAACTTCTTCCAAGTATGATGGACAAGGGAGTGTGCGTGAGCACATCTTGAAGCTTATAGATATAGCCTCTAAGCTCCAAGCCCTAGAAATTGCTATATCTGATCCCTTTCTAGTTCATATGGCACTGAATTCTCTGCCACAACAGTATGGACAACTAGAACCACTTACAATACTCATAAAGACAAATGGAGTTTAAATGAACTCATCTCCATTTGTGTCCAAGAAGAGGAAAGGACCAGACAAGAAAATGGAGAAGTTATTGTCAACCTAGTTGTCAAAAACCAGTTCAAGAAAGGGAAAAACAAAGCTGCTAAAGACAATCAGCTCCTCAAGAACAACTCTCAGCCTGCCAAAACCACCAATTCATCTAGCAGCTTTCACAACCAAGGACCAGTTCAAACAACACCTTTCAAGTGTTTTTTTTGCAAGAAAGAATGCCATATGAAAAGGAACTGTTCCAACTATAAGGGTTAGCTAGCCAATAAGGGTGTTGTTGAAAAGCTACACATATTCAATTCCCTTGAATAATTTAATTAACATTCCTTCGAACACTTGGTGGATTGACACTACCTCACCCATACATATTTCTAATACTATGCAGGGCATGGAAAGAAAAAGGAAACCAAGTGAAAAGGAAGCACGAGTATGTGCAGGCAATGGAATGAGGGTAGCTGTGAAGGCTATAGGAGTTTTTAGGTTTAGGTTAGAGTCAGGTTATTTACTAGAGTTGGACAATGTATTTGTCATTCCTTCTATGGAACTTAGTTTCCATTTCCAAACTTATTGATTCTGGTTTTTCTTTTAATATCAATAAATTAGGCTTTCACTTTTATTTAAATTCTGTTTTTGTTGGAAAAGCCTTAATGTTTGATGGATATTGGAAACTAATGTATGAATTGCCAAATGATGCCTATCTAATTGAAAATACAGTGGGGATTAAGAGACCTAGATCTAAGGAAAGTTCATCTTTCCTATGGCATAGACGACAAAGACATATCTCCAAAGAAAGGATGCAACAATTAGAAAAAGAAAATATGCTTCTAGAATTAAATTATGCAGATTTTGATATCTGTATAGAGTGCATAAAAGGTAAAATGACCAACTCTAGGAAGAAGAACTCAAATCGAAGCCTACAACTCTTAGAAATTATACACATAGACATTTGTAGGCCCTTTCCAACCCAAACAATATGTGGAAATCAGTACTTCATAACTTTCATAGATGATTTTTCTAGATACTATTACATATACCTTATCTCAGAAAAAATCAAAAACCTTAGAAGTTTTTAAAATATTAAAACTGAAGTGGAAAAGCAGCTGGATAAATCAATTAAAGTTGTGAGATCTGATAAGGGAGGAGAGTACTACGGTAGGTATAATGAATCATGGCAAAATAAAGGTCCTTTTGCTCTTTACCTACAAGAACAAGGCATACAAGCCCAGTACACTACACCAAGAACTCCAGAACAAAATGGAGTTGCGGAAAGAAGAAATAGAACCCTTCTAAACATGGTGAGAAGTATGATGTGTGCCACTGCCTTGCCTAATTTCATGTGGGGAGAAGCCTTGAAAACAGCAAACTACATTTCTAATAGGGTTCTAAGCAAATCAGTTCAAAAAACTCCCTTTGAACTATGGACAAAAAGAAAGCCAACCCTATTTCATTTCCATATATGGGGGTGTAGGGCTGAAACTAGACTTTATAACCCTCAAGAAAAGAAATTAGATGCCAAAACAATAAGTGCTTATTTTATTGGCTATTCGGGAAAATCTAAAGGTTACAAATTCTATTGTCCTAAGAACCATACTATAATTGTAGAGACAAACAAGGCAAGATTCATAGAAGATGTTAGTTCTAACCAAAATTAGTTTTCGGATGAACTGGAATTAAAAGAACAACCTGTCACTTCTACAAGTTTTCTAGAACCAACAATCCTTGATTTTAATCTTAAGAACACTATTTTAGATGAGCAGAACTATGTAACAGCAGAGATTGAAGATCATCAACCCTTAGCAGACCAACCATTAGAGTAGCAAGTGGTAGAGGTACCAAAGAGGCAGTCACAAAGGGTGAGAAGATTAGCTATTTCAAAAGATTACATGGTTATTTACAAGAAACAGATTTTGGGGAGGAAAGTGACCCACTGATTTTCAAAGAAGCTATCAATAGTGATCAAGTAGAGAATTGGAAGGCAGCTATGGAGTCATAATTGGAATCTATGAGCAATAATGGCGTTTAGGAGTTAGTTGAACCACCTGGAAACATCAAACCTATAGGCTGCAAGTGGGTTTTCAAAACTAAAAAAGGTTATGATGGTCAAATAGAAAGGTACAAAGCCAGATTAGTGGCTAAAGGCTTCACTCAAAAGGAAGGGATAGGTTATACATAAACCTTTTCTCCTGTCTCCACCAAGGATGCTTTTCAAGTCATAATGAGTTTAGTAGCACATTTCAATATGGAGCTACACCAGATGGATGTCAAGACAGCATTCTTGAATGGAGATTTAGGGGAAGAGATCTATATGGTACAACCAGAAGGTTACATCAAGCAAGGTACTGAGCATATGGTATGTAAGCTTAAAAAGTCAATTTATGGCTTAAAACAAGCTTCAAGGCAATGGTACCTCAAGTTTGACTCGGTTGTAGTTTCAAATGGTTTTATAGAAAACCCTTTAGATGAATGTATCTATCTTAAGGTGAGTGGGAGCAGATACATTTTTCTGGTACTTTATGTGGATGATATACTATTGGCCAGCAGTGATTTAAATTTGTTAAATGAAACAAAAATTTTTCTTTCAAACAGTTTTGATATGAAAGATTTAGGAGAAGCCTCTTTTGTTTTGGGAATTGAAATTTGCAGAGATAGAAAGCATGGCCTCTTAGGACTCTCACAGAAAAATTACATTAATAGAGTTCTAAAAAGGTTTGAAATGTTGAATTGTGCACCAGGGGAGGCTCCAATGAGCAAGGGAGATAAACTACATAATGGTCAATGTCCTAAAAATCAAATTGAGAAGGATGCAATGGACACTAAACCTTATGCCTCACTTGTTGGCAGCCTCATGTACGTATGCACAAGTGTGCACCAGACCCGATCTTGCCATTCAGTTTCTATGCTCAGTAGGTTTCAGCTCAATCCAAGTCATCAACATTGGGTTGCAGGGAAGAAGGTGTTGAGATACCTGCAGAGAACTAAAAATTACATGCTGGTTTACAGAAGAAGTGAAAAACTTGAGTTGATAGGATATGGAGACTTGGATTTTGCAAGTGATAGTGATGATTACAAGTCAACGACTGGTTACATTTTCATGTTGGCTGGAGGAGCTGTATCTTGGAAAAGCACTAAACAGTCCCTTACAACCACTTCCACAATGCAAGCAAAGTTTGTGGCTCTACATGAAACTGTACTTTGGCTTAGAAATTTCATTACAGAGATTGGGATAGTTGATTCGATTTCTAAACCTTTAAAATTATTTTGTGACAATAGTGCTGCTGTGTTTTTTGTTAAGAATAATAAGAGGTTATCAAGTTCCAAACATATAGAACCAAAGTACCTGATGGTGAGAGAAAGAGTTCGAAATGAAGAATTACAAGTGTTACATATTCCCACAAAAGCTCAGCTGGCAGACCCTTTCACAAAGGCATTGCCAGTAAAAGCTTTCTTAGATCATGTTCCAAAAATGGAAGTACTTGAGAATTTAGATTCTGAATATCAGTGGGAGTAGCTTTTATCTATTTTTTAGTTTTCTTTTCAAATTTTGTATGAACTTGTTTTTCCATTTTGTTTCTAGCTAGGATTGTTTTCAATTTTTAATATAAGTCATTTTGTTTTTGGAAAATCTTTTGCATTCAAAATATCATTGCAACAAACCATTCATACTCATTAAGTTTAAGTTCTATCATCATTTTTTTAGACAATGCTTAAAGGAACACACAATTGATCTTGTGAAAGAGCTTCATTTCTGAAGCATCAGTAAGTTTTCTTTTCGAAAACTTCAAGAGGACTACGCATTTGACTTTTGGCTTTAGATTTTATAATCAATGTTCAATGCTTTTAAGATTTTATATCATATCTTTGTGGTGACTTATGTAGTTTTGATTTCAGCCTTAGTAATTGCAGAGCGCTTATGCTTGGTTAAGCATATGTTTTTCTGTAGTTCTAGGTTGGTGGTCAAAACTGACCAAGTCTTGAAGTAAGTTTTTGCTTAGTGCAGCTCACGTGATCACTAAGGATCTTTTGTTCAAATTATGATGTTCTTGTTGAGTAAACTAGTATTGTCCCAGTGGGAGAATGTAAAAATTATTTATGGACAAACCTAGTTTACTTAGGAAACAAAACAACTCATCATGTCTAAGAACAAAGGAATTGAGCTCTCAATGGTCTATCCGGATTCACCCTATATGATAGCTGTGTTAACAAGTTTTAAGGGATGAAGGACTTATAAAAGTTGTAGGACTTCACCTAGATATGAAGTAGGACTCTTAACCTTAGAGGGGCAGGATTGTATCTCGGCACAAAGTCTACTATGCGAAGGACTTGCTCAGACATCCTTTATAAAATAGAGCTAGTCCTTGCTCTCAAACACACTGCAGAAAACTGAAACCCATATACCAGTTGCACCAAGTTGTAGAGAGAGTAGAAGACTAGTTCCATCATTCAGCCATTTAGCCATGTCTTCTTCAGTACCAGGTATTTCATGCGTATGAGTTATTTGGTTATCATGTATTCTAATTTATGTATGTCTGAAGGTATATATGTTACTTACATAAGTGTGTTTTACATTATAGGTTCTAAATTTTGAGGTTCTTCAAGGCTAATACTATGATGTGTGTTAAGAGGGTTACTTTGATCTTTTGTTGTTATTCCTTTCTTAAAAAATGTAATTCCTAAAGGAGTGTATAAAAATCCTCTTTGTAGGCTTTTTAGAAAATTATGTCCTATAATAAATGTGTATGATCCTACTGGTGAGATTAATGTCATTGGTAAGCTAAATTGTTGTTCTTCTATTCTAATTGGTATATTGTTTATATAATGTGTTAATACTACTGCTTCTGTATTAAACTGAGTTACTTTTGCTGGTTTAGATAATTTTTGTCTAAACTGTTCTGGTACTAAATTTTATTTAATTACACTTTTAGTGCTTCCAGTGTCTATCATTGCTATTGTTTGTATTCTATGTTCTTTTGAAAATTCTAATTCACAATTTATGGTTAATAACGAACTAATTTTTGTGTTTTCAGTATCTATATTCGTTATGTTTTTAGTTCTATTTATTTCTAGTGAATTTGTTTCAATTGGTTGATTATAACATAATTTACAATAAACTTTGTTAGTAATTTTACTTCTATAATGTTGAATTACTTTTTTATTACATTTTATACAATTAGTTGGCCATCCAATACTATTATAAATTTATTGTTCTTCTTCTTCTATTAAGACATAACTATAATCTTTTTCAGAGTTTTCTAGATTTTTTAAGAGTTCTTCTTCTTCTTCTTCCAAATCAGAATCAGAACTACACATTTAATACTATAAATACTTTCATTATCACTAAAATCATCTAAACGATATGCAGATTCTAAATCTTCATCTTGTTCTAAATTAAATCGTTCTATAATTTGTACTTTTTCTCTATTAATCTTCATCTTATATGTCCAATTTCACCACATAAATAACATTTACATTTACTTTTATCTTTTGGTGCTTTATATTTTCTAAACAAGGTTTATAATTTCTTTTTCTATAATGTTTTGGTAAGTACTTTCTTTTCTTAAATATTTGTGATTTTTGTATATCAATTAAATTTCTTGTATTTTCTAAAATTTTTCTTTCTATAGTTCTTCCTATAAGGTTTATAAGGTTTCTTTCCTTTATGACATCCATATTGCTTAGGTAAATCTATGTTCTTACAACTCATGTAAAATTGTTTTCTAATTTGTCTTTTTGCTTTTATTTGACTACATTAATGGTTCTTCCTACATTATTTGTCATATACATGTGCTACTCTAGGTCCAATTAATGGTTCTATTTTCTTTGGATGTTTTTGCCATTCTGTCCATATTCTTTCTCCTATAGGTCCTTTTATTTTTGTTATGTAAGTGTCTAATAAATTAAGGTCATTAATTTTACCTGGTCTTTCTAAATATTTGAAAAAATCTGTAGTATATTCCTCAATATATTGTAAATCACAAATTTGTAATTGTTCTAAATTTTGAATATATTGCTCTAATTTGTTCTTGTTCACTTCTCATGTCTATCTATTTTGATCTAAAAATTATGTTTTGACTAAAGTTATAAAATCTATTATGTTAAAATTTTCCATTGCATTATTATATTCTACTGGTTGTTTTACTTTCCAATTTTGAAAGAAATCAAAAACCATTCCATCTAATGTATGCTCAAAATAATCTAACATTTCTTTATTTGTGCTAAAATCTAACATTATTGATGCATGTACACATCCTTTTTCCCAAATTTCTATAGTTTTTTCCCAATCTTGGGGGTCTATTTTATCTAAGTTTAAAATGTTTCCTGCTAAATTTATTTCTCTAATACCTGGTGTATGTGGTATTCTGTTCTTTTTATGTCTTATAAAATTTTGTTCAGTTGCATTTGCATGTTCTCTATTTGGTTCATTTGTTCCAGATATTCCTATTTGTTATGATCTAGATGTTTTTAGATTTTGATAACTCATTCCTGAGTCTCTAGTTTTTTCTGCTGGATTACATTCTTGTGTTTGTTCAAGTAAGTGATTGTATTCATTACTTCGATCCTAAGATATGTTATAGTCTTAATTCAAGAATAAGTATTATTAATTCTTCATCATTCTTTTTATGTAAACCTAAATCATAAGTTTTGTATTTATTTAAATATTTTTCTTTAGTTAAATTATCTATATCATCTATCATTTTATCCATTATATAATCTAAGTTAGCTTCTATTAAATTTTGTTCGATATTATCAAAAGCCATATATATTTGTTCTTCAATTTCACTTTTCTACATCATTATTTTCTATTTGTTTATAATTTGAAAATCTTATTGCTGCTATTCCATCAAAATGTTCATATATTTGAGCTTTTATAGGTTGTCAATTATTTCTGTAAATTTTAAATTAGGTAATGTCCATTCGATCAGTTCCTTCTAAAAAACTATTATCGACTGGTCTTGTTTCTATCATATTAACATGTTTACTTCCAAACATTTTCATTAACTCTTGAAATTCTAAATTAAATTTATAATCTAATTTATCTATTACTTTTCCTATATACATTAAACTTACACTTAAATTTTTATATTCACCTTTCATGTTATAATTTTTTGTTCTTGTTGTAAAAGTATGTAGAGATTAGGGTTTGTGGAAAAGAGGAGGCAGAGAGAATATGATCAGTCTATTTCATGCATGTTATAAATATCCTTATATAGAAGTAGGGTTTACTAGGTTTTGTATATTTACTAGTATGCCCCTACAACTAATTACAGGGATAGCCACATATAACAATATATTTACAACACTCCCCCTTGGATATTCCATGTCATTAGTGTTGTCTCTGCTATGCGCTTCTAAGTTGCCTCGTTAAAACCTTGCCAAGTAATAAAAACCTTGTGGGAACAAAAACAACCTTGGTCGAAGGAAAAAGAGTGCAACGCTCGTGAGTGTGGAGTAGTCACATCAGAACCTCAAAAGTAGGTGAAGTCATATCTTCTAGATCATGAGCAGATTGTATGTCTATGGGAGCGAGATGCCTTAGAGTTGCTACACCAAAACCTTACCCGGTAAACCCAATGGGAGAAACCCGTGGTCGAAGGAAAAAGATGAGCAAATGCATATATATCAGATCAACACATCTTCAGGATATAGTATGAGTAGGGTGACCATGCCAAGATGTGCCTCATTAAAACCTTGCCAGGTAACAAAACCCAGTGGGAGAAAATAACTCTGGACGAAGGACAAAAGAGTACACGATGGTCAAGCGAGTATGCTTCGGGATACTCCCCCTGATGTCGACTCCCCCTGAAGACTACATACTAGGTAAATCAGCCAATCTACGCAAACCAATACCTCGAACATGCATCAAGAATGTGGACTTTGGCAGTGACTTGGTAAAGAGGTCTGCATGGTTGTCTTGAGATCGGATCTGCTTGACTTCAATCATCTGATACTCTTGTTGCTGTTGATTGAAGAAGAACTTCGGTTCAATATGCTTGGTGTTGTCTCCTTTGATGAAACCCGTCTTCATCTGCTCGATGCAAGCGGCATTATTCTCATAGATAATCGTTGGTTCATCAGTGGTGGAATTCAGCCCACAAGTACTTCGAACATGTTTGGAAACTGCTCTTAGCCATATACATTCACGAACTGCTTCGTGAAGGGCTATAATCTTAGCATGATTCGAAGAGGTAGCAACAAGGGTCTGTTTCGTTGACCTCCAAGATATTGTTGTATTCCCAATGGTAAAGACGTAACCAGTTTGAGAACGCGCCTTGTGCGGGTCTGATAGATACCCTGCGTCAGCATATCCAACAAGGCGGGCATCGTTCCGAGGATCGAGGGGGTTCGATCCATTCCTTGATGCATAGGGATAGAATAAGCCCATATCCGTCGTACCTCTAAGGTAGCGGAAAATGTCTTTTATGCCATTCCAGTGGCGGCGTGTTGGCGCAGAGCTATATCTAGCTAACAAGTTCACAGCGAATGAGATGTCTGGTCTAGTACATTGAGCCAAGTACAATAATGCGCCTATTGCACTTAAATATGGGGCTTCTGGTGCCAATATCTCTTCGTTATCATCTGCGGGACGAAACGGATCCTCCTTACGATCTAGACTACGGACGATCATGGGCGTGCTACAAGGCTTCGATTTATCCTCATTAAAGCGCCTTAACATCTTCTGGATGTAATTCGATTGATGGACTAGAATTCCATCTGCACGGTGCTCGAGCTCCAGGTCGAGACAGAAATTCGTTCTCCCAAGATCTTTCATCTCGAATTCCAACTTCAGGTGTTTAGCGGTTTCCTTGATCTCTTCAGGAGTACCAATTAGATTCATGTCATCGACATAAACAGCTACAATAGCAAAACCGGAACTTGTTCTTAATAAACACGCAAGGGCATAGAACATTATTCACATATCCCATCCCGATCAAATACTCACTTAGACGGTTATACCACCTCCGTCCGGATTGTTTCAATAAATAAAGTGAACGCCTCAAACTAATAAAGAGCGTGTTCCGTGGTCTGGAACTATTTGCATCGGGTATCTTAAGTCCTTCGGGAACTTTCATATATATCTCTGTATCAAGATCCCCATAGAGATAAGCAGTGACCACATCCATAAGCTGCATACTCAGTTTTTCGAAAACTACCAAACTGATAAGGTAGTGGAACGTTATGACGTCCATTACGGGGGAATACTCTTCCTCGTAATCAATCCCAGGGCGTTGAGAAAATCCTTGCGCCACTAGACGAGCCTTGTATCTTACAATCTCGTTTTTCTCATTACGCTTCCTTACAAATACCCATTTAAATTCTACAGGTTTAACATGGGGAAGGTGTAGGAATGACAGACCCAAACACCTTTCTCTTTCTCAAGGAATCTAATTCGACCTGGATTGCTTCTTTCCATTTTGGCCAGTCGTCTCGACGTTGACATTCATCAACGGAGTGAGGTTCGATGTCATCGCTAGTTATGATTTCGGTAGCTACCGCGAATACAAATATATCATCGATGATAATCTCGTTTCGATTCCAGAGCTCACTTAAGCATGCATAATTTATAGAGATCTCTCTGTTCTCGGGAGTGGGTTCAGATGTTGGAGCGTCCCCCAACACCGTCTCTTCCAGGACGGACCCATAATCCGGAACTATTTCGTGAGATGGATCGGTTGAGATTGGGATGTCAAGAGGACTCGTTTGTGCCAAATTTATCCTCTTCTAGGGATAAGAGTCCATCGAACCTAGTGGTCAACCTCACTTCTGGGCAGGGACATATGACTGGTTAGCCGCTATGGTTGTACCTCGTCCATCTGGGACGACACGTCCTCTTGGGACGATACGTTCTTCGGGGACGGATATCCTTGCAGGCGCGTTTGCAGCAGGTATATGTGATCTCGTCACTTTAGCTAGATCAAAGAATGTTTCTGGCATATTATGTGTTATACTCTGTAGATCTAGAATTCTCCGCACTTCGCTATCACATTGTGCGGTTCGGGGATCGAGATGAGACATAGTGGGGACATTCCACGTCAATTCACGTCGTTCTTCTGGAACGGTGACGTTCTTATCTCCCCCTAACGGCGGGAAGACTGTCTCATCAAAGTGACAATCCGCAAATCTAGCGGTAAAGAGATCGCCTGTCAAGGGCTCTAAAAAGCATATAATAGATGGGGATTCATAATCGACATATATGCCCATCGTTCGTTGAGGACCCATTTCGGTACGTTGTAGCGGCGCAACTAGCACGTAAACTGCATACCCAAAGACGCGTAAGTACGAAACGTCAGGTTTGTACCCAGTCACCAGCTGTAACGCGGAGTAAGGTTGGGTAGCAGTGGGCCTCAACCGGACCAACATGGCTGCATGCAAGATTGCATAACCCCACGCAGAAATTGGAAGCTTGGTGCGCATAACCAAGGTTCGTGCGATCATTTGTAATCTTTTAATGAACGCTTCTGCGAGACCATTCTGGGTGTGAACATGGGGAACTCGATGTTCAACATTAATCCCAAGGGACATGCAATAATCATCGAAAGTTTTCGATGTAAACTCTCCGGCATTATCAAATCTTCTGGACTATATAGGATAATCCGTGTGGTGAGCCTTCTAGGCGAGAAGTTTAGCAAAAGCAGCGTTTCTTGTGGACAATAGTGTAACATGTGATCACTTTGTCGATGCATCAACCAAAACCATGAAATATTTAAATGGTCCGCATGGTGGTTGGATAGGTCCACAAATATTCCCTTATATCCTTTACAGGAAAAGGATGGAGTCTTTACTAGTCTTTGCATATGATGGTCTAGTATTCAACTTTCTGAGCGAGCAAGTTTGGCATATATAGTGTGTCACTAAACACTAGATCCTTATTAGTAAGGGGATGCCCGTGTAATGAATTGAGGATACGGCGCATCAAACTTTGACCTGGGTATCCCAACCGGTCATGCCATAGAAAAAAACTGCTCGAATTGGTTAACTTCTGGTTAACTATGTGATTGGCCTCAATCGATCAAATGGTGGTCATGTAAGACCACTCGAGAGACATTTCGATTTCTCCAATGTACGCTTCTGGCCATACAAATTGGAGGTTATGCAAAGATATTCCACTCCATTTTCCTCAGTGGTTTCAACGTGATAACCGTTGGCTCGAATATCCTTATAACTCAACAACATTCTTCTGGAACTTGGAGAATATAAGGCCTCATTAATGGTAATTCAGTACCATTGGACAACATAAAAATGGGCTTTGCCATGGCCTTCTATCAGGTTGGATTGGCCTGATATGGTTGTCACAGAGGTATGAGTAAGCAATAAGTTTGAAAAATACTTCCGATCTTGAAGTATGGTGTGCGTAGTAGCACTGTCTGCCAGACAACAAACTTCCCCACTAAACATGCTTATTCATAAATTTAATTCAATGGATCACATGTATGAAAATAATTTGATTGAATTAAATAATATTCGAGCATAACCAAAATTTCCAAAAACAAATAATCCAAGTCATAAATCACCAAAATAATCCAAATACGAAAAACATTATTCAGAAAATAAATACGGCACAAGCGCCGATCATATCCATGTCATCGAGTTTCTAATCCTTGAAGTGTCCAGATTCAGCCTGAAAATCAGTGACCTCTAAGGTGGTATCCATAGGGAATGATCCTTCAACGAGGTTGGTCTCTCGAGTTCTGCGACTGGCGTAATACTCATCTACAGCTTGCGCTGATGCACGGTAGGTGCGAGACCAGTGATCAGTTCCTCCACATCAGTAACAGAGATCATTCTGATTCTGATTCTTGTGGCGACGGGCCGGACCAGTGTTCCTCTCATTTCGAGTTCTTGGGGCTGAGAGACCGTGGTTCCTACCACGTGAGCCATGGCCACGTTGGCCTTGGTCATACAGGCCATTCCTCTGAGAACATTTCCTTCCATATCTCGGGCGGTCAGACTTTGTGCCCTTTCCATGACCTCGGTATTCTCTTTCGCGGTTTGAATCGCGATAAGCAACAACGTTTGCTTTAGGCAATGGTGCTGCTTTAGTACCGACAGGTCGGGCTTGATCATTTCTCATTAATAAGTTGTTGTTCTTTTCAGCGAGCAACAGAGTAGTGATCAATGCCGAGAACTTGGTAAAATTCATTTCCCTGTATTGTTGCTGCAGGACCAAACAGGAGGCATGGAAGGTGGAGAAAGTCTTCTCCAATAGGTCAGCTTCGGTGAGCTCCTCCCCACAAAATTTGAGGAGTGACCGGATCCGGCAGATTTCCGAATTATATTCATTCACGGATTTGAAATCCTGGAAACGGATGTTTTGCCAGTCATGTCTTGCTTCAGGCAAGAAAATGGTCTTCTGATGGTTAAACCGCTCTTCTAGAGCAACCCAAAGAGCTCGTGGATCCTCTTCAGCAAGGTACTCAACTTGAAGTGCTTCTTCCATATGCTTCCTAATGAAGATCATGGCACTTGCCTTAAGAGATTCTGCGACAACATTGTCTGCATTGATTGTCGATCTCATCTTCTTGGCAGTCAAATGAAGCTTAACATCTTGAGTCCACTTTAGATAGTTTCTTCCGGAAACTTCCAAAGCGACAAAATCAAGCTTGTTGAGATTTGACATTCTTTGGTTGAAAGGAACAAATAATCATAATTAGTGCTTCGGGCAATAACATCCATAAACAATAAATAAGAACTTCAAGTTCTATAACATGGTATAGACATGTAAAATCTATTGGTTTTATCATGTATGGTGAATTTATAAAGGAAACTTCAGGTTCCTTATATGGCATTATTGAAGCTACAAGTTCAATATTTATGTATGAACAACTGTATCATTAATTACCTGCAATTTCTACACATATACTCTAGTGCAAAAATTTAAACAAGTAAAATATTCATATACCCAAATAGAACAGAAAAATATCACAAAATTGTTTAAATAAAAGTTTCTGGCATTTAGAGTATATATATTAAGTGGTTTGTATACTAACAATAAACCATCAGCAGCACAGTGGTTAAGGTGCACATGTGGTGCACAAGAGGTCCTAGGTTCAAACCCCAGGCATGGCAAGAATTAACATTTCCTTTTTACAAAGTTTTAGGAAGCTTTCCATGTGTCAGCGTGGGAGTGGCAGCAACGTGGCACTGACGTGGCGCCTGCATGGTGCTGACGTGGCAGCGGCTTGGCTGCCTATGTGGCAGACACGTGGCAGCTGATGTGGCGGGCCTGGGCTGCCTTCGTGGCAACTCGCGTGGCGTCCACGTGGCCGTGGCTGCGAGGTGGGCCTGGGCTGCTGGCCAGTTGGGCCTTGGGCCTGCTGGCAGCAAGGCCTGCTGGGCTGCTGTGAGGCGCGAGGCTGTGCGCAAGGCAGCAAGGTTGCTGCGTGCGCGAGGGGCGCTGCTGCTGCTGGCAGCAAAGCGCGAGGCAGCGCACGTGGGTGAGGGGGGCTGCTGGCCGCGCGGGGTGGTTTTCCGATCACCCAAAAATTATTCCTCTTTTTATTTTAATCATTCAATCCAAGAAGACATGTATAAAATATGTAAACCCAAATAAATCAATCACATAAATCTATGGTTCATGCTTCATGGGGATTTTTCAATCAATCAAGGTTAAATAACCATGAACATAAAATTATTTTATAAAACCTACTTGGTTGAATAACAGATTGAATGATGATCCTCTTTCGTTTAACGATCCACAATCCAAAGAGCTTCTCGTGCTGATAACGTGTTGTAAAAGTATGTAGAGATTAGGGTTTGTGGAAAAGAGGAGGCAGATAGAATATGATCAGTCTATTTGATTCATGTTATAAATATCCTTATATAGAAGTAGAGTTTACTAGGTTTTGTATATTTACTAGTATGCCCCTACAACTAATTACAGGGATAGCCACATATAACAATATATTTACAACAGTTCTTATACTTATTTTTATATGTTGACTAAATTCTTTGATTTTCATTGAAAATTAGGTATACATCCTACTTTTGCTAAATTAGCAGAAAATTAGGTATACATCCTACTAATTAGACCTCAAAGAAGTAATTTTCATTTAGGACTAATTCTTTGATTTTCATTGAAAATTAGGTATACATCCTACTTTTGCTAAATTCTTTGATTTAGGTGTCTCCAAATCTATCAAAATACTTCACTTAATGAAATTCATGACTTTTTTAGGACATCTAGATTTCATTGGAATCTATTAAAATCTGAGTTGAGGACACCTAAATTTCATTGGAATTCATTAAAATCTAAGGGGGGTGTCCCCAACTCAGATTTCATTGGATTTTAAAAGTCCAATGAAATTTATGTGTCCTCAATTAAAATTTTAATGGATTCCAACAAAATCAAGGTGTCCTCAACTTAGATTTTAAAGGATTCCAATGAAATCTAGGTGTCCTAAAAAATTATGGATTTCAAAGGATTTCATTAAGTAGTGGAATTTAGATGGAATTGGATGGATTTTTAGGTGAGTGATATAAATACCAAAGCCCATAAGAATTCCAGCCCTCCCCCCTCAGATTTCCAACGTGCTCTCTCTCTCTCTCTCTCTCTCTCTCTCTCTCTCTCTCCTGAGAACATGAACAGACGTGCACATGAACAGACCTGCTTGACTGCTTGAGGTATGCTATTTTTGCTATTTTTTCTCACAATTTTCATAGAATCACAGTAATGATGCTACATAGACCTGCTTGAATGCTTGAGTTTTCTGCTTTACGATCAATTTTCATAGACCTGCGTACAATCACCTATTCGTTCAGTACGTTTTCACAAAGCACAAAGCTTCACGCCTTCACCATTAGCTATGGCTACATGTTCTCAACCTCCACTCCCAAACCCATCTCAGCCCTATAATCTTTTACAATCTCTTACCTCATAGACCTGCTTTCAATAAAAAATCACGTACAGTATTGCTTTTGGCTGATTTGAGCCCAATTTGAAATTTTCTAATGTATATATAATAGGTCCTCCATATATGAATAATTTCATCATGCTTGTCATAATTTATATCTTTCCCAAGTTGCTCTGATAGGTCCTCCAGATTGATTGATTTTTTTTTGTTGGTTTGATTGGTTAAGAAAGGAAGCTCATAGGCTATCAACACAATAAGGATTCAGTTTTCTAATCATATGTGTAATAATGTAATCAGACTTGTACATCTTGAGGAGGTGAACATGACAAGAACGTTTGTACATCTTCATAATCTCTTTGAATACTTCATTGTGGTATATATAATTCTTATGTTTATGAGTATTAATATTTATATAAGTATCATATATAAAATATAAATGCAATATAAATATTTGATATCACTGGACGACAAACTTTTATTTTTGTTGTCCTCAACAAGCAATTATGATAATGTTGGGGAAATTGAGTCATTTCCTGTATGCATTGGCTGGTTTGATTACACTAGTACTTATAGTTCATGGCTAGGAGCAAACAGGTATATGAATTTTTAAGAGCAAAAGTTTATTAGTTTCAATTTTGGTTCAGTTTTGTATAACTAATTAATAAGGCATGCATCTCTCTTGTCTATCTGTCTCAAGCTTCATTAGTAATTTTTATGGGGAGGAACAATATGAGGAACTGTATGAGTTAATGTGTTAATTTGATTTTATTTGATAAACAGTCATTGATTTCACATGCATGTTATGTACAATTGTGCTGAGAAAGTATAGGAGAAAGAATCAAGCATTACAAGAACAAGTTTCTAGTGTTAACAAGGTTAGTGGCATTCTTTTCATGTCATGCTTTTTATTCTTGTTTTTATATTCATATTTCTTATTTTTTGTAAATATGTTAAGGGTTTCATAATGGCAGTTGTGTGCTTTCAATGAATGTTTTTTATTGGATTGAATATTTTCTATTGATTTATAAATACTTGCCATATCCATGTCCATGCATTAATGACATAAAAAAGTATATAACTTATTAAATATTTCATGGACAATAGAGTGAGATTATAAATGGGAGATTCACAAGGAAAGGGTAGAATTGGGTATAACCCGTGGAGCGCAGAAGAGAGCTCTATGTTGTTAGAGCTTATGGTTGATGCCGTCAATCGTGGATGGCGTGATAGCAATGGTTTGCTAAGTAGACAAACAGTAGAAAAAAAGATACTTCCTATTCTGAATGAAAGGCTTGGTTGTGCAAAGAATTATGCTCAGTACCAGAGCGGATTGAAATGGTTTAAGCAACGGTATCACAATTATTCTAATCTTATGCGATATAGCTCTAGTTTTGGGTGGGACTCAAGCACAAAGAAATTCACTGCTAGTGATGAAGTATGGGAAAATTACTTTAAGGTGAGATTCTGATTTTATATTTTTATTTATTTATATGATAACTTACAGTGTGTTTATGCACTAATGAGAACTAATTATAATATGTATGTTCTTTTATAGTCTCACCCAAATCAAAAGCACCTTCGTACTGATACGATTGCTGACTACGAGGATTTGAGAATAGCAATTGGGAATGGAACTGCTACTGGGAGAAACTCGATTGAATTGGGCGATGAAACAGATGCAATGATATATGGGGTTGAAGAGAACATACATGTCAGGATATAAGACTATATATTTGATGAGAGTCATGGGGGATATGTCCAAAGTCATGGGTTTAAGAAAATGTTTAATATTTTGGAGTATTTTGGAGTACTTTGTTGAAACTTTAATTTGGTTTGGATGACTTTGTTTAAACTTTGATTTGGAATACTTTGTTGAAACTTTAATTTGGTTTGGAATACTTTGTTTAAACTTTGATTTGGTTTGAATCAGTGAACCTATTTGAATGCTTTTATAGTTTCATTGTTCATATACATACCTTTCTGGTTTGTTTGTTGACAATTTATACAGGTATGTTATTGATATTGTTAGTCGACAATCATTGTTAGATGCTGCAGGTTGCTAATTATTGGGGTAGATATACATACATTTTTAGTTTGTTAGTTGACAATTTATACAGGTATATTATTAATATTGTTCGTCGACAATCACTATCATGTAGGTAAAAGGTTAGAATTTAGATGCTGCAGGTTACTAGTTATTGGGCTAGATATAGTTTTTTAATTATTGTATGATACATTAGCCAAACTAATATAAGATCAAAAGGATGCTACAGGTTACTAGTTATTGGGGTAGATATAAAGTGTAATATTTTTTTATTTATGTTTAGGTGGGAGAAGAAATGGAGGGAGAAGAAATGGATGAAGAAATGGTGGGAGAAGAAATGGACGAAGAAATGGAGTAAGCATTTTATGAAACCATTAAGTTAGTGTTAATGGCAGTTCAAGCAATACTTCAAGTGTTAAATGGGTTAATGGTTATCATACGGGGTGAACGTATTGAACGTCCAACTCGACGACCAATTAGTATGATTGGATATGATTATATTCATTACGTATTGAATGAGGATCCTCAGCACTTCCGACAGGTGTATAGGATGTATCCTGATGTGTTTCTAAAGCTGTGCAAAATTATTAGAGAAAAAACACATTTGCGAGATACAAGATATATTTGTGTTGAAGAAATGCTTGCAACATTTTTACTCACCATTGGTCAAAGTTCTCGATATTGCTTAACTCGTAAGACGTTTGATCGAGCACATTCCACAGCAAGCAGAAATTTCAACAAAGTTCTAAATTAAAGCCTTGAATACAATTGCACCAGATATGATGGTCAAACCTGGATCCACAGTGCCAAATAAAATAAGAGAAAGTACAAGGTTTTATCCTTACTTTAAGGTAAGAGATAGAATATTTTATTATATATTATTTACAATTATTACTTATTATTATTAATGTAACAAAATATATTGTTAAAATTTAAAAATTTCATATCCATTTTAGGATTGCATTGGAGCTATTGATGGCACACACATTCCGGCAATGGTATCAGGACGCGATGTGAGCAGCTATCGTAATCGCCACAGAAAAATATCACAAAATGTATTGGCGGCTTGCAACTTTGATTTGGAATTCATTTACATCCTTAGTGGATGGGAGGGTTCAGCTCATGATTCAAAATTGTTACATGATGCTTTATCAAGAAGAAATGGACTTAAACCACAAGGTACACATTTATTTATTTTTTTCTTCACATTAGGTCATAAGTTACATATTTTTTTTTCTTGACATTACTTCATAAGTTACATATTATTTATGTATTATATATTCAGGGAAATATTTCTTAGTGGATTGTGGATTTCCAAATCGTCGCCAATTCTTAGCACCGTTTCGAGGTGTTCGATATCATCTCCAAGATTTTGGTGGTCAAGGTCGTGATCCCGATAATGCATTTGAGCTATTCAATCTTTGACATGCTTCCTTGAAAAATGTAATCAAGAGGATATTTGGCATATTCAAATCGTGATTCACAATTTTCAAATCGGCGCCTCCATACCTATTTAGGACACAAGCAGAGCTAGTGTTAGCTTGTGCAGGATTGCACAATTTTCTTCGCAAAGAGTGTCGTTCTGATGAATTTCCTATTGAACCAGACAATGAATCTTCACCATCATCATCATTACCAGAAATTGAAGAGGATGAACAAGATTTTCAAACCCAAGAGCAACAACGAGAGAGTGCTAATGCATGGAGAACTAGTATAGCTTCAGATATGTGGACAGATGCCATAAACGATGGGAATCAAGGGTTATGAATAATAAATGAATGATGCATATAACCTAACTCAAGTATTTCAATTTGCTAATCTGTTTTATAACTTTGTTGAGATTTGCAAAGTTAAGGATTTTTTTTAGGACGGAGTTATGGATTTTTTTTTTTTTAAAAGAACAAAGCTATGGAATTATTATGTTTTTTTAATTGGGCAGCAAAATATCAATTTTAGTAGATCATTGAACGAGCTGCATCATATATCAACTTTCACATATGATTCTTTTCTTTTTTTTCAACAAATATTTATTTTTGTATTAATTTACAAGGAGTTATTATAATATAAGTTGAACAAACTGCAGGCAGACTACCCAACAAAATGGATGAGAGAGACGGTAGCCATTTGTTAACATTATTTCAACCTGGGAAAGGTTTTCTTACTTTGGATAAACATAGGATCAGTCAGATAAATCATGGGTGACTTTTACTAGCTAGCAGCAGAAAATTCATAACCTGATATATGCACGGTTGCGCTTGATGGATATATGGAGTCTTCAAACATTTTGGAGTATTCTTAAGGGTTAGGATTAATTAAAAGGTTTATTCATACCATTGCCCCTGTAAAATACACTTTTTCTCACTTTGCCCCCTGAAACTTAAATTCTCTCAGTTTGCCACCTGAACTTCAAACAGTTGTTGCAAAAAACCCTATGCCGTCAACTCTGTCAATTTTTCCGATAAAAAAGCTGACATGGCACCTATATGGCATGTGTGAGACCCTTTTCTAGTTATGTAACATCCATGTAGACAATAAAAATTATAAAAACTTGACACTAAGCTCAAAATTTGCAACGTCCCCTACTCATATAATTATATTTTTTATAATTTTTAATGTCTGTATGGATGTTACATAACTAGAAAAAGGTTTCACCTATGCCATATACGTGCCACGTCAGCTTTTTTAATGGAAAAATTGACAGAGTTGACGGTATAAGGTTTTTTGCAACAACTATTTGAAATTCAGGTGGCAAACTGAGAGGATTTAAGTTTCAGGGGGCAAAGTGAAAAAAAGTGTATCTTACAGGGGATAATTGTATGAATAAGCCTAATTAAAATCTATTGAAATCCAACCAAATTTATTAAAATCCAATACAACAGAATTCTGTTAGAATCCTTTGAAGTCTATAGAATTCCATTAAAATCCATGAAATCCATCAGAATCCATAATTCCTTTAAAATCCATGGAATTCCATTAAAATCTGAGTTGGGAACACCCCCCTAAGTTTGGGACACCTAGATTTCATTGGACTTTTAAAATCCAATGAAATCTAAGTTGAGTTGTGGACACCCCCCTAAAAACACCACTCAATCTCTTAGCACACATTTTTCAGACAAAGCAGAAATATGAATTATGAATATGATGAGCTGGAGATTATCTCACTGATGCCCTTTCAGTTGTTTGACGATATTGTGCTTGAAGTCAATAGATTGAATAACTACGAATAAAAAATTAAACAAAAATGAGAGCACAAGGATCACATTTCCTACAGAAAATTATAAAAATCAAGATATGACGTTTACCTGGGGATCTTAATCTTGTGGAATACACTATGGATAAGTTTCTGCTGTTAGTCAAGTATTTTTGGAAGCGTAGACAAAAGCAGTTGTTGGAAGTCAATTATTGTCATTTAAGTAAAAACATCAAAAAATTAGAGTTTAGTCCTTATTACATTTTTTATTGGGACTAAAACCTTATACATTTTTTTTTCTAAATAAAACTTTTGTTTTTTCTAAATAAAGCCTTTTGACCACTGCCACGTCAAATAAATATGTCATAATTTTTTATTTTTTGAGGGTATAGGTACGGCTTCATTCCATACTTTCCTAAGGTGTAGAATGTGGTTTGTGCCCAAAATCTCAGAGTTAAAATCTAATATAAAGTCGACAAATCAGTTGAAGGCTCGAAGAAGAAGCAAAAATGCACTGCCAAACACTCGACGGACTTATGAGGCATGTGGTTTGTGGAGGCTGCATATTTTATGTTTACTCTGAGAATCCTAGAGTTAAAACCTAACATAAAGACAATAAACCAGCATCGAGAGCCCGAAAAAGAAGCAAAAATGCACTGTTGAACACTCGGCAATGGTCGCCGAGCGCTCGACGCCTGGTATACGTGAAAAAAATAAAAATTAATGGACCAATATTATGTAACATGGAATAGTTACAATATTATTGGAGTTTATTTAGAATTCTAATAGCCATAAGACTTCCGTCAGTAAAATATAAAATTAAAGGACCTGAATGGAAGTCTCTCAAATTAGTCCAAAAAAGTGTCACCATTCAAGGGTCCACATGGGCTCAATGTAATGTAATATACGATTCTTGAAACTTTGATCCTATGTTCCTTGATTAATACGAGCTAGCTTCACCAATTTAGCACTTGGTACCAGCTAGACTTGGCAAAAACACACATGACCCATTAACACAGCATAAAACGACAAGCAAATTGAAGGTTTAGGTTCGAAGTTATCAGGCCGGGTTAATATTAGTGCCACCCATTAGTGACCCTTTAAGATAACAAGTCGTGTCGGGTGAATTCAAGGATCACTCGTTTCACCCGTTAAGAAAATGGCAAACTTGACATTTTTCTCTATTCTTTATTTATTTTTTCATTTTCCCTTTATTCCCCAACCAATCAACCCACGCACGCATCCCTTCATTCCTCATTTTCATATTTCCCCTTCTTTTCTCTTATGTTTCTCCCTCCCTCAACCAGTCTAGTGGCTGATGCCGACAAGGCGAGAGCCAATGGACTCGCCGCTCCATCCTCTCTCTCCCTGAGTGCTTCACTCGCGCCTCACCTCACCTCACCCTCTCTGTCTCTCAAATCTTTGCAATCACTCTCACTCTCACTCTCTCTTTCTCTCTCTCTCTCTCTCTCTCTCTCTCTCTCTCTCTCTCTCTCTCTCTCTCTCTCTCTCTCTCTCTCTGTGTGCGATCTCTCCCTCTCGACCCTCAGCCTCCATCGAGTTCAGCCTTCAAAGTTTCTCTGCGATCTCTCCCTCTCGAGTCTCGACCCTCAGCCTCAATTCAAAGTGAACCTTCGGCATCGAGTTCGCCACTCGCAGCATCCACATCGACGAGATTGTCAATTCCAAGATTTGGGACACAAATGTTGATGTCTGAAATGCTCACCTATTTTGTTTTTGTTTTTGTTTTTTTTTTTTTTTTTTTTTGGGTTTTTGTTTGATTCGAACCCACAAAACACGACCCGTTTGTCAGGTCTAACACCAGTTCTTTGTCCTTAGCTTTTTATATGCAAATGTAACGACCCGACCCAAATTTTTACTAGTAATTTAAATTTTTATTTAACTATGCTTTAAAGAGATTTTTTTTAAAAAGATGTTGAATTGTATTTTAAAGATTTTGGGATTTATTCGGAAAATAAAAAGGGTTTGGATTTAAAATTTTTATTTTATTATTGTTTTAATTTGGGGCTTGACCAAAAGTTGACTTTTAAAATGAATGGGTTTTCGATTTTGACTTTGGGTCCGTTGGATAGGTTTCGAACTCACGATTTCATAGACACGTAGCACGCGTTGTTTCGAGTTACGGTTTGAAAGTTACGGACGTGTGAAGTGAGGGGCAACTTTGTAAATTTATATAAGTGGGTTTTTAAATATCCAAAAATCAGAAAATATTCTGATTTCTCTCTCTCTCTCTAGAATTCTCTACAAGCTTCTCTCTCCCCTTTTATTTCTCTCACTCCCGCATTCTCTCACTACTCCCTCTCTTTCCCGAGCCCCACTCGATCCCCTCCCTTTCTCTCACCGGCGCAGCAGCTTCGGCCACCTTCCCGACGCCCCAAGACCACCGGCGAGTCGGCGCCAACCCCCCAGACCAGCCCCTTCGCCAGCCAGCCACCACTTCGACAAGGGCCACAACACACAGCCTGCAACCCACCGTTGCACGCACCTGCCTCAGCCACCCAACCACGTCCGATCACTTTTTCGGCAACCTAAGGCTCCGGCGAGCCTCCCTCGACGCCTGCTAGCTCGCCGGCCACTCCTCTAGCCAGCCCAGCCTGTGCGCACAGAAATCCCAGCGATTTGGCTCCCCTCTATCCGGCTCCAACCACCTCCATACCAGGTGGGTTCTCTCTCCCTCTTGATGGGCTTTCAATACCTTGTGTTGTGGCTGTTTAATTTTGAGTTTATATGGAAGATTGAGTTTAGGGATTTTGAGCCATTCGGGATATATGAGAATTTCAGTTTTAGAAGGATGTTCTTGTGGTTTTATTTGGACGAAATTCTTTCCCATAAGACCTTAGGAATGTTTAGAATCAGAAATCTAGAGTAATTTGGAGGAATTTGTGCAATATAGTTTGGTGCCGCCACTTTGAGCGGCGACAGCGTGGGTTCTGACCACCTGGCTGTCACGTGAATTATCTAGCACTAATTGGGGTGCTAAAATTGAGTTGGTTGATGATTTTGAATAGGTGGGTGCAGCTTGAGCGACGGAATTTCCATTTGGCTCGTGATCGAACACTTTACGGCGATCGTCTTTAATTCTAGGACGACCCCAAGTAAAGTTAGGCCACTTGCCGATCTTCTCTTGAAATTGTGGCTAAAGTTAAGGACGTGGGTGTCGTAGTTGGAGTCGGGACAGATTTGGAACAGGGTGACAGTGTATAGTTTAAAGAAAAACGATTTCTAACTAGTAGGAAAAATGTGAGTTGGGAGGGACGTTAGGCTACACACACACTCTCTTTAAATGTCGTAGAACCGAGGCTAATCTATGGCTTTATTGTTTTATTCTATAGGCGAGACGATCGTGGCTCGAGACGACCCGGAGGAGGAGGATTGAAGCTAGAGATATCACTGTTAGTGGACTAACTTTTAATCTTTCCGAAATGTTTTATATGTTGACGATTAAATTCCATTATTTAGTTGTATTTAGTTTGAATTTAAGCTAAAAGATTTTAAGTTAAAATTTGGTTTAAATCCTTTTTTCCTAAATTTAAAATGGATATTTATGGTTTTTGCATTTCAAAGTTTCATGGATTTATGAATTCAGATATTGTGAGTTGAACAAATGTATATTCGATGAGTTTGGTTTTGTTAAGAAGAGTTTTGGAAGAAAAATGAAAGGATTTGAGATTTGGATCATGTGTTTATGAGTTATCGGTTTTTCAAACCACCTTTGCAGTACCCTCCAGGTTATCAGATTTAATAGGTCTTTGGGACCCATCACGATGCACATATAGGCTTTGGGCCGTGTGTCGGGATGTTTCGCCCTTTGGGGGCCGCTCTGCGTGCACGTAAGACAGAATTTGTGGCTCTGCATGCGTATGACAGATTCTCGGCTCTGCGCATGTATGACAGATTATACGGGTAACTGATTGGTGTGTGTTTTCAATTGTTAAGTATTTTAAGTGATGATCTTATGACAGCAAAGGTTTAAGTAAGACGGTTTCAGTTGAACAGTTTATTGATTTTCAATATGTTGAGAATGTTTGAGAAGAAAGTTTTCAGCTCAAGTTATTTATCTATGAATTGACAATATCGATTTCAGTTTGAGAACTTGGATTTTCGAAGTTTGATTTTCAGGTCTAGATTCTATTATTTTACTGAGAAATGGTTTTAAAAACTGGGGGATTTCAAAGGACATTCTAAGGTTTTAGAGTCAAACGTGTGTAAAAGGGTTTTTCTGAAAAGATATTTAATCTTTGATTTTCATCTCCATTTTACTGTCCACTCACTGAGCCTATCTCACCGTTTATTTGTTTTGTCTTAAATTGTCCCCCAGGTAGTAGATTTGGTGGAGGTCGAGCCAAACACGTCGAGGCAGTTGCAATCATCTCCTTAGTCGGACCCTGTAGGCGCCATTTAATTTTTGTAAAAATTTCTTGTAATAGAATAGCAGCTCTGATAACCACTCTGCAAATTTTAAGTTGGATTTCTGTGAAATTGTTGGGTCTGAGACCCTATTTGGTTGCGGTAGAGGTGGTTGCTGTATAGAAGTGCTTTTTAACAGGTTTGAAATTCTGGGTTAGTCCATTTTCAGGGGAGGTTCTGCCGAATTTTCGGTAGGATTTTTTTTTATTTTGGATTCCCACAGGACCTCTCTAGATTTCAAGATGAAATCCGGGGGCAGTCCTGTCAGCAAATTAAATGATTAAGATAAAATAAAAAAATATATGGATAATTAATAATGGTTAGTACCTGGGTTCCTTTTAAAAACAAAAAAACAAAAATATGTAGTTCATGGTTCCTCTTTTTTAAGAGCATATATGTTCTCATTTTCCTTTATTTTTGGTTTTTCAAATTTTTAATTAGTTATTTCTTTTAGAAAATTACATTTAAATCAATAAAACATTTCAATATTACATAATAGTCAATGTGGAGTTTCTTTTCCCTTAAAGGTCAATAGGTTTGAAATTTTATCCCACTTTAGTCAATAAAATCTACTTGATGATGTCATGTATTTTGGTGCGTTGGAAAATACTTATTTGTCCTTTTCTTTCTTTCTTTCTTTTTTCATTACTCATAGGTGTAAAATTACGACGTTACCCTTGATTTGATTTATGGTATATAAATAGAGTTTAGGGTTTAGAATTAGGGTTATGGAGTTTATGGGTTAAGGTTTAGGTCTCAAGTTTTGGGCAGAGCAATCAAACATAAACCTAATACAAATTTAAAATTGCATAATAATGTATGTTTATTGATTTATTGTAATTTATCTGTTTTCATTTTGGTCAATGGTGACCGAAATGAAATTATGAAAAAGTTTATTGACTAATTTGTAATATTAAAAATATTTATTGATTTATTTGTAATTGGCCTTATTTATTTCACCATTTTACCCTCTATTGATAATATTTGTTAGATTGACATTTTAATAAAGTATGGACAGTTTTTTGTATTTTAAAAATTTCACCTAGCAAACAGATATAGATATAGATATATAAATGAATGTTAAAAAATTAAGTTGTTCACTTGTTTGGCAGTAGATAGTAATAAACTATATAAAGATAAAGCTACTGCAGACAAGCTAATCCTAGAGAGAGGAAACAACAAATAAGGTTAAAAACACAATTCCAAGTCAACAACAACACCATCACTCATTATACTCCCAAAAGTCCAACACATACTCTGCAAAGAAAAAAAAAAAACACTTCAACCTTAATTCACAATCACTCATCATACTCCCAAAAGTCCAACACCTACTCTGTAAAGAGAAAAAAAAAAATACTTTAACCTATATATATATATATAAAAATGATCACTCCATAAAGGAGGCAATTCCCGCTCACCTAACCACTCGCTCACCACGGTGATGGAAATTCAATGATCGGGACTGTCTATTTTTTAGGTCCATCCTTAAGGGTTGTCCCTGTAAAAAATCAGCCAAATCGATAATTGTTTGATTCTCCAAACTTTGCAGACAAATACAGTTCGTCAGATAAGGTTGAAATAATATTGACAGTAATACAGTGGCTAAACAGTTTCCGATTTGGCTGATTTTTTGTAAAGATGATCTTTGAATGATGCTCTAAATTATGGACGGTTCCGATCATTAAAATTCGTTGCTGCGTGGTTAGGTGAGCGGGAAATTTCCGCTCTGTGGTGAGCGAGTGATCATTACTGTATATATATAATATACATATTCGATTAGGTACGGACGAATGAAAGTGCAAACATGCCGCCGAGCACTCGGTAGCATGTTTTTAACAATGGCCAAGCGCAGTACCGAGCACTCGACGCTCCCTCATGGGGCCCACTCTATATAGTATATCAATGATCTGATGCGTCTATTTTTTAAGTCAATATTCAAATATCATTATTGCAAAAATTTAGACAAATCGGAAACCATTAAACTATCTAATTTTGATCAAATAAATAGACGAACAAAATATTTTTGATAAACACTTGAAATAATAGTCATTTAAACAAATGGGTAAATGATTTCCGATTTAGCTAATTTTTTGTAAAAATGATCTTTTAATAAAGATCTAAAATATAAATAATTTCAATCATTAAAATACAATGTAAAATAGATTCTACAAAAAATTTCTTATTTAACCTTAAATAAGGAATGTTTCCAAGAAAGAGCCCTATATATATATATATACATACATTAGATATAGGCTTAGCAAGCGATGGTATATATGTAGGGGTCGGCAATGGGCCGGGCCGGGCTCAGGCTTGAATGATAGAAGCCCAATAGGGCTTTCGTGCCGGGCTTGGGCTTTAATACACAAGCCCAAGGCCCGCCCATCGGGCTTTGGCTTGCGGGCTTGGAGGGCTGGGCCGGGCTAGGCCCAAACGGGCGGCCCAAATAGGCCCAAAGCATGTTTAGACACATATATATGTTCAAAAAAAATATAGCATTTTGGCTATGTTGTGATTTGAACATGAGACCTCACATGACAAACTTCAACTCTCAACCAACTGATCTGACCAGTTTATTTGTCAAGTGACAGGACCGCCCCCGGATTTCCCCTGAAACCCGGAGAGGTCCTGCGGGAATCCAAAATCAAGGAAAATCCTACCGAAAATTCGGCAGAACCTCCCCTGAAAGTGGACTAACCCAGAAATTTCTAAACCTGTTAAAAACACTTCTAAATCTTTCAGCCACCTCTACCACAAGCATATAAGGGTCTCAGACCCATTTTAAACCTTAGGAGTTGTTATCAGAGCCACTAATCCTATTACAGCAATTATTACATTTATGGACAGGAACTTCTAAAATGGGAGTGAATCCCTACAAGATTCGGGGGTAGAAAATGGATGTGCTTTGCCTCGACGCGAATGGCACGACCTCCACCAATGCTACTACCTGGGGGACAATTTAAGACAAAACAAGACAAACCGTGAGACAGGCTCAGTGAGTGGACACTTAAATGGAAATGAAATCAAGTCTAAATATTTTTAACTCTAAACCTC
>QANW01010622.1:190488-205426 GCA_003254865.1 Dryas drummondii | reverse complement strand
AAAAGGCTACAAATTTTGAATTAAAACACCCCTCTAAATGCTAGAATTCCCTTCCAAAAATTTGATAAGGTCCGTCCAAAAGATATATTTTTATTAAAGAATTAAGACTTGGGTTCGGATCGTTACATCAAGTTTGTAAATCATAACATATTTAATAGTTTTTTCGTTTGTTTACTTCAATAAATTATTAATATGCTTATTAAGTTATTCTATAATACTATTATGTTAGTAATAGTGTAATACCATAAATAATAAACTTTTAAAATTATATACAACATTAGAACTATAATAAAAACATAAATGTACATATGTTTTATTATATATTTTATTACATATTTTTATAAACAAACGATGCAATTGTGTTGTCAACGATCCGAACTGTTCAAATTTTAGTTCCTCACTCAAAGATAATTCGTGCAAAAAATTAGCTTAATCGGAGATGTAAAAGTCACATAATGGTGGTCGAATTAATGAACGATCGTGGTTTTTCTAATGATGATCGAATGGGTAGATGAATGTCGATTTAGCCGATTTTCTGTACAGATGATCTTTGACTATGAACATAGAAAATGAACGGGTCAAATTGTTGAAATCACATTGTGGTCTTCATAATTATGGAAACAACAAGGTTTCAACGGGAAAGTTATTAGAATTATACTCTTCAAGTGTATTTATATGTAGAAGTTCACATATCGATCGTGTTTTCAACAATCCGAACCGTTCAAGTTTTAGTTTCCCACTCAAAAAGAATTCTTGCAAAAAATTAGCTTAATCGGAGATGTAAAAGTGACGCAACGGTGATCAAATTAATGAACGATTGTGGTTTATCTAATGATAATCGAATGGGTAGATGAATTCCGATATAGCCAATTTTTTGTAAGAATGATCTTTGACTATTAACATAAAAAATGAACGGCTAAGATTGTTAAAATCACATTGTGGTTTTCACAATTATGGAAACGACAATGTTTCAACCGGAAAGTTATTAGAATTATATTCATCTACTCTTCAAGTGTATTTATATGTTGAAGCTCACATCTCGATCGTGTTTCCAAGTTTCCAATGATCCGAACCGTTCATTTTTTAGTTTTTCACTCAAAGATCATCCCTGCAAAAAATTAGTTCAATCGGAAATGTAGAAATTAGATAATGGTGGTCCAACTTATGAACGATCGTGGTTTTTCTAATGATAATCGAATGGGTAGATGAGTTCTGATTTTACTGATTTTTGGTAAGGATGATCTTTGACTATGAATATAGAAAATGAACGGCTCAGATTGTTGAAATCACGTTGTGGTCTTCACAATTATGAAAACAATAAGGTTTCAACGAGAAAGTTATTAGAATTATACTCTTCAACTCTTCAAGTGTATTTACATGTATAAGCTCACATATCGATCGTGTTTTAAACGATCCGAACCTTTCAAGTTTTAGTTCCCCACTCAAAGATAATCCTTACAAAAAATTAGCTCAATTAGAGATGTAAAAGTGACGTAACGATGGTCGAATTAATGAATGATCATGGTTTTTCTAATGATAATCGAATGGGTAAATGAATTCCGATTTGGCTGATTTTTTGTAAGGATGATCTTTGACTATCAACATATAAAATGAACGGTTCAAATTGTTAAATTAATGAACAATCATGGTTTAATAACTTTAATTATAGTTGTATTATAAAAGTTGTATATACACATATACATTTATGTTTTATTATAGTTGTAAATTTGTAATGTTGTATATAATTTTCAAAGTTTATTATTTATGGTATTACATAGTATAGTTTACACTTTACACTATTACTATTTACTAACATTATAGAATTATATAATAACTTAATAAGCATATTAATAATTTATTAGAGTAAACAAATGAAAAACCTATTAAATATGTTATGATTCACAAATTAGACAAATAAACTAGTCAGCTCAGTTGGTTGAGAGTTGAAATTTGTTCTATGAGGTCTCAAGTTCAATTCATAACATAGCCAAAATCTTATATTTTTTATTATTGAAGATATTAAACGGGCTTTGGGCTTCGGGCCGGGCTTTGGGCGGGCTTAAGAGGGCCAGGCTTTGGGCGGGCTGTGGGCTTCAAGGGGATGGCCCAAGCCCAACCCAAGAAATTTTCGGGTCGGGCCAAATCGAGCTTCGGGCCCAATGGACCGGGCGGGCTTCGGGCCTTGGGCTATTTGATGAGCCCTATATATATGGATGAGTAAAACCTCGGTGGGGAGGTTTCCTGCCACCTCATCTTGTTGAGTGGCACAACCTCCCACTCAAAACTTGCCATATGTTCAATTTTAATAATAATTTTAAATTTTCTTTTCTCTTGTTTTACTAATAAATAAAAAACTGTAAAGAAAAAAAAAAAATCAACAACCCCCCCTCCCCAATCCACGGATCCACCCTTACTCATCTGCAGCGCCGTCACTGACTTATCAGTGTCCTTCACCTTCTGGGCCATCAAGGAACACTGGGAAATCAATGGTACCATTCTCATCAGCATCAACCTCATTAATCATATCCTGAAGCTCTGCCCATGTGGACGCATGACAGTCCCAAGCTTCTTAGTAGTGATGCAGCCATCGTCATCCTTGTCGAAGAAAATGAAAGCCTCCTTGAACTCCGAGACCTGGTCATCGGTGAGCTGATTAGCCATTATTGGACGTTTGGTTTCAGAGAAAATCACAAAGAAAGTGTCCAAAGGGAAAAGTAAAATATGTTTGTGTGTCTCAAATACCACATACCTCAATTTGATTGAGCGTTCCAACTCCAAGGTTTTACCAAAAAAATTTACAGGATTCAGTAGCAAAAAACAAAGATTCAATAGCAATAGGTTGGGGGATTACTGAGAATTGAAGAAAGTTTATAAGAACTAAAGAATTCAATTACAAGGTTTTCACCCAAACTTTGGTGTTCGCCAAACTTTGGCGTTCGCTTGGAATCTTTCATGGATGCAAAGTTTAAGAGAAAGTTTCAGATTATGAAATTAGTGAGGACGAGAGAGAGAGAGAGAGAGAGAGAGAGAGAGAGAGAGAGAGAGGGAGGGAGGGGCGGGGGAGGATGGCCGGCACCAGTGGTAGAGGACATCGATGACGCTGTTGTACGTGGCGTGGGGCAGTTCTTGATGTTTTCTTATTTTTCTTAGTTTTTTATTTAGTGATAAAACAAGAGAAAAGAAAATTAAAAGTTATTATTAAAATTGAACATATGTCAAGTTTTGAGTGGGAGGTTGTGCCACTCAGCAAGATGAGGTGGTAGGAAACCCCCCACTGAAGTTTTTCTCATATATGTAGAAATGTTTTTTTTTTTTTTTTTTTTTTTTTTTTTTTTTTTTTTTGTAACAGAGAGTGTTTTGGGTCAGTTTTCATGCACTACAATAATTTTTTGGACATGTCAAATACAAACAATCTATGCCGGATCTAGGAGATTCATAAAAGATTTTACCTCTCTTAATACCTCACTCTAAGAGTCAAACTCGAGTGCCTGAGTTTACAGTTACACCTTCAAATTAACTCCTCCAACACTTTGAAGTTAAAAAATGCTTTTTCACCGCATAGTGTAATATATTAAAATGCTAGAGTAACAATTTAGATAATTAATTAAATTAATTATTATTTAAATATGTAATGCTAGAGTAATTGTCTATCAACATAATATGTTATATACTTAGATCAAAACAATTCCATTTATAGAAAATATTCGAAGAAACATGACTTATATATAGTGTTGATGCAAAAATCGATGATCTAATACAATAACTTCAAGTAGATGATCTGGATGCTGATTCAGCCTTTTACAATGGTGATAGGATGTTGCTGAAGAGTTATCTTGCCATGTGGATTCAACTTCACGCATATTGCTAGGTGTTGAATTGACGTGGATTTATCAACAAACATATAGTTTATTGCAATTAAAACATAGAAGAACTGAAAAAGTGAAGCAAATTAAGTATTTTCTTTTCTTTGGAAGGAACACAAATTAAGTATGGACTGCAGGGACTGCAATGAAATGATTCCTTTGCATATTCATGGAATGAAAGACTGGCAGTAACTGTCCACCTTGGATATCACATCAAAGTCGGATGTGTTAGATCGGAAAGACATCATACCAGGCTGAGCTGAGCCAAAAGGTTGTGGCAATCCGGTGGTGGTGAGATTGTTCAAGTCATTGTGCCTGATCATGTTTAGCTTAGACAGTGAGGTGTTTGACTGAATAGTGGTGGTGAGACCAGATCGATGCATAGTTGAACTGAAATGATGAGGTGGCTAGCATGGTTGATCGGGTCAATTGTTGACTGGTCGATGTGTCAAAGAGGACCTTGATGAGCCATATGTAAGCATATTGTTAGTCGTTGAATTTATGTGAATTTATCTCCAAACATATAGTTTATTGCAATTAAAATATTGAAGGAGCGAAGCAAATTAAGTATTTTTCTTTTCTTTCGAAGGGACGCAAATTAAGTATGGGCTGCAGGACTGCAATGAAATGATTCCTTCGCATATTCATGGAATCAAAGACTGGTATTAACTGTTGAGATATCACATCAATGTATCAGTCTGAGAAACTGCCTGATGCCTCCCCCAAACTCATTAATATATATACGTCTATATCATATCAATCAGTATTACTAAATTAATGTATCCAACGATGTATATATACATAAGCTAAGTAGCCTAAGTGTTAATTAGCAAAGCTTAATTCCATTAGGGAGTAATCTTAATTAGTACCTCTGGTACTGGTAGCTACTCCATATATCAATCGATCTGCGGGAACAAAATATTGGTATAGCTAGTAAATAATTAATTAATGGCGTTAAAAGTCCTTTCTGCTCTCGACTCGGCGAAGACACAATGGTATCACTTCAAGGCCATTATAATCGCCGGCATGGGCCTTTTCACCGACGCCTACGACCTCTTCTGCATCCCTCCCATAATGAGAATCCTCGGGCGCATATACTATCAGGTCGACGAGAAGACGTTGTCGGAACCAAACGACAACTTCGTGGTGCCGGCACCTGTCGTTTCAGCGCTGGTGGGCGTGGCTCTCCTGGGGACGGTCATTGGGCAGCTGGTGTTCGGCACGATGGGGGACCGAATCGGGAGGCGCCGCATGTACGGGCTGTCACTGATGGTGATGTTGCTGAGCTCGATAGGGTGCGGCTTCTCCATATGCACGTCGAAGGGCTGCGTTCTGGGGAGTCTCGGGCTCTTCAGGTTCCTGCTGGGGATCGGGATCGGCGGGGACTATCCCCTTTCAGCCACCATCATGTCGGAGTTCGCCAACAAGAGGACACGTGGCAGGTTTATAGCGGCGGTGTTCTCGATGCAAGGGTTTGGGATTTTGGCGAGCTCGGTGATGACGATGGTGGTGTGCGTCGCATTCAACAGTGCCACGTCGAAGGCGAATGCGTCGCCCAATGGGAAGACGCCGATGGAAGCTGACATCGCGTGGAGGTTGATACTCATGCTTGGTGCGATTCCCGCTGCCCTGACGTACTATTGGCGTATGATGATGCCTGAAACTGCCAGGTAATTATTTAATTAACCTTTGTAATTATCATCGTTTCTTTTTCATTGTTGTCGTTATCATTTACATATTGTTTCGTCAATGTCTGTTTGTCCCATTTGGCTTGGTTGTATGTGAGCTCCAACATTTTGTGAGAAAAATATTCATCATATACGTACGACTTTTTTTATTTTATTTTTTTGGGGACATGCTAATATGCTATACTGCCACACTGCTAATTTATGCCCTTAATAATATATTATATGCATTATTTGGACTCTTATGATCATTAATGACGTGTACTCTTGTTAAATAGTGTTGTTCGAATTCACATTCCAACAACTTACCATAATATAACATGTTAAATTTAAATATATCAAAGAAAAACATCATTCTTTATATTCTCAAAATTTTGATTTTTTATATATATATATATACATATAACTGTTTATTATTTATCGAACTTTTAATCTCTCACACGAGAATCCATACGGTTTTTAAATAAAAAAAGAAAAAAATTACAGAAATCCACTTAGCTTTGCTCTTGGTCTTCCTCCTTCCTTACTTAACGTAGTTTACTTCTTCTACTTGATGGGTTGAATATTTCAAATGCTGAGGGAAGGGTTAGTTAGATTTCAACCTTTCAAACTCTTTTGTTGTAGTGTCTAACTCATTGACTTCTTAGTTCGTGAATAAATAAAACCCAAATTCAGAAATTTTAGCCACCTAGAAGTAAAAAAACCTAAGAGTCCTTCTATAATTACAACGCCTGCCATTCTTTTTAATAATAAGAGGTAAACATAATTTAATTCTTACATTTTGGGGATTTGATTCATTCCCATTATTGAAGTCAATAAACTTAATCCTAATTTATTCAAAACAATCCTTCAAATTTGATAACATATTAATTTAGGGGATGTAGTGTATATATTAGGGTTGGGTCGGTTTGACCAAAAAACCGAGACCGTACCCGAAACCGCTCCAATCGATGCCGAGAATAACCGTACCGGAGAGAAACCGTACCGAGATATCGGTTTGCCAACCGAACCGGTATATTCGGTTCCGGTTCCGGTTCTCAGATCCTAAAACCGTCGGTTTACCGAACCGAACCGAATATATATAACATTTAATTTAAATATTAAATTTTTATACATTTCTATATCCTAAAATACCTTTCTATATACATTTTTATAATTTATATAAAAAATATATAAATTTATAAACCCTAAACCCTATAATTAATAATTTATATGTTTTTTAATTTATATAATACATTTCTATATAAAAACTAATTAAAAATACCCTAAACTAATATTATAACATATCCTAAACAATTTATATCATATAACTATAAACTAAATATTAAACCCTATATCCTATTCTTATATCTCATACCCTAAACCCTATTGTGTATTTTATCAAATCTTATATCTTATAAGGCTTATTATATCCTATACTGATATACTATATACCATAAGACTATAATTGATAATAATTCAATAATTTATAGTTGGTATATAACTAATAACTATTGTCTATATAGATGTTTAGTATGGTATAATATGATAATAGTGTATAACTAATAACTATAGTCTATATAAATATTTATAGAAATATATTATATAAATTATATTTTATATAAATTATAAAATATATTTAATACAAAATAAAAACTCCAAACCCCAAATCCCAAACCCCAAAATACCCTAATATTTAAATTACTAAAATACTAATTTTTTTTCTTTTCTCTTTCTTCCCCATTCTTTTTTATACTTCTCTAAACCAAAAAAGTTTGTTTCCATAAAGATTACTGACACATGCACATACAGCTACAACTAAATTGACATTTGCTCACTTCTAAAAGAAACAGACCTATATACCCTCATCTAATCCCCTTTTTCTTTCTCTTTGCGTGCGCACTGCCCAATGCCCCACCTTCCTCCCTATTCTTATCTTCCTCTTTATTTTCTCTGAAACCATTTCTTCTCTCATTCTCTCTCACTTTCTCTCCCTGCGCGACCCTGCCCGACCAAGATTCACCGTCGCCGGCCACCTCCCAACAATCCAAGGCCATTGGTCGACTCCCCAAGCCGGCGCCAACACAACCAAGCCGCCACCCAGCTCGGCCGGCCTCCCCACGCGACGGAATCACCGCTCCAAGCCGTGCCTTCCTCGCCGGATTTCTTCAAATTCCGGCGGTATTTTCCGTCAACCCAAGTATCAAAGTTTATCCTCTCTTCATTCTCCATCTAATTATATAAATGGATTGGGTTGTTGCTTAAAACTGAAAACCCTCTGTCTCGCTGCCCTCTTGCCACCCATTCGTCGCACCGTGTCGGTCAAGGTCCATACCGAGCCGAGCCGAAATGCCGGTCCAACCGAGTGTCGGTTTACCAGCATTTCAGTTCCGGTCTCAGTAACCAAAAGGGCCATCCGAAGGGGGTCCGGTCGGTTGCCGGTTTGGGGTTCTCGGTTCGGTAACCGGACCGAACCCACCCCTAGTATATATATTTATAAAGATTTTTGTACACTTTTGCAGAATTTACAGATTTCTTAAAGTTCTACAGAGTCTATAGAAATCTTTAGAAATCCGCAGGGGAGATGTCGGATTTATAATGACTTTGAAATACGTACATATAAAAGTCTTTCTTTCAAAGTCATTAAAAATTTATCATTAAATGAATTCCATAAAATTCAATAACTTTTTAAATACACAGAGACTTTTATAGACTTTTTAAAAGTATTTAAAAATCTCAATTGACTTTTATAGACTCCTTAAAATTTTTACTTGAATACACATATATAAACTTTTACGGATTTTTTTTAAAGTCTTTAAAAATCTTAATTGAATACCACATGATTTTTAAACTTCACAAAAAATTTTTAAAATCCATATACAATACACCCCACTTAGTATTATAAAACACTAGGCACGCAATGTTAAATGCAAGGAAATAATATTCATGAGTAGATGACACACATAAATAGCCACTTGTTAATTAAAAAACTGCAATAAGCATATAAACAAGACATAGTAATTAAGTACATAAACACGATACAGTAGGCGCATAATTATGATCGAGTAGGAACATAAACACGAACAAAAAGTAGTTGATAGATTACATAAACGCACAAAATACTATGTAGACTCATAAAATTGAGGTCTGTAAATCATTAGGGATTCTTAAAAAAAAAAAAAAAAAAAAAAAAAAGGTACTAAAACACATAAAATCGTTTATAGGTAGATTATAAATCATTAAAAAAATAGGTGGATTATTGTTCGTAAAAATTAATAGGTAACGTTAATCAAATAGTTAAATCAAGTAACCAATATATTTAAAAAAAGAAGAAGAAAAAAGCTGGAATTAATGGAAAAAAAAAAAAAAAAAGACAAAATAACAAAATTGGAATGTACTATAGCTCGATCTCTTGTGTTGGATTAGTACTATAGTTGTTCATTCTATTGAGTTTATAAATCAATTTTTTTGGGACACATGGACGCTGGGTATCTTTTTTTCTAAGGGCTTATACACGCACCTAGTTTGTGGGGGCTTTAACCTTGATTTTGAATTGATCAAATGGCAACCAAGATATATATATCATAAAGACTGGTTGATAGAGGGAAGAGAGGAAGAGAGGAAAGCTCTATCACTGTAAACCTCTTCTCCCAGATGGTATGGTGGTATTGTGAGTTTGCCACCAAGATCCACTTTTCAATCAGCCATGCATGAAAGAAGAAAATTCAAAAAGAAACTATCTGGATTTTCAATAAAAAAATATACAAACTAAGGGGTTCAACCTAATATTCAATTAAAGAAAATTATGGGTACGTGATATTTGTCCCATACTCCCATCCCATAAGGGAAAATAGAAAAGAATAACAATCTAAGCATATAAAAGAGAGAACACATGCATGCAATGGTGGCTAGCTGTTTACACATTTAAAAGTATAATATTGACTTGATTAATTACTTTAGTCTTTTTTTTTTTTTGGCCAAAGATTAATTACTTTAGTCTGGTTCAGATATACAGCATTGGTTGAGCTAAATGTCCACCAAGCGGTTAAAGACATGCAGAAGGTGTTGGAGGTCTCAAGGAGTCAAATTACAGAAGACGGGTCGCCGCAACTTCCACCACCATCACCATATCCTCTTTTCTCCAAGCAATTTTTACGCCTCCACGGCCGCGACCTCTTCTCTTGTTCTGCCACATGGTTTCTCGTGGACGTTGTGTTTTACAGCAGCAACCTCTTCCAATCTCAAATATACAACAAATTTCTCAGCAAAAAAAACACTGTGAACGTCTATCAGGACGCTTTGCATGTTGCAGGCTTGCAAGCCATCGTTGCCATATGTTCTACAATTCCAGGCTATTGGTTTACTGTCTATTGCATCGATCGGATTGGAAGACGCAAAATCCAAATGATGGGCTTCTTCGCCATGGCACTCGTTTATTTCGCAATGGGGATACCCTACAAATTTTACTGGTCTGATCACACAAACAAAGGGTTCATTGTCCTCTATGGCCTCACTTTCTTCTTTGCAAATTTTGGACCAAACACTACCACTTTTATTGTGCCGGCAGAGCTTTTTCCTGCACGATTTCGAGCAACTTGTCATGGGATTTCCGGGGCTGCCGGGAAGGTGGGGGCCATTGTTGGATATCTTGGCATTCAGTGGGCTGTACATGATAAAAAAGAGAATGATCAAACGGCACTAAGGATGATGGTCTCAATGATTATTTTAGGTGGAGTTTGTATTTTGGGATTTGTGGTGACGTATTTCTTCACACCTGAAACGAATGGCAGATCACTGGAAGAGAATGAGATTAACCAACATTATGATCATGAGGGCAGCAGCGGTTTCCTTGGATGTTTTGAAGGTGCTACTGTAAGGTCCCATTCCTCGTCTCTCAATAATGATGTTGCTGCTACTGAAGGATCACGCTCTGTGGAAAGTGATGAAATTAGTACTGCTGCGCGGGCATAGGAAGCAAATTTTTGTTCATAAATTTGTGGTTTAAAGTATTCTCGCTTCATCTCATGTGTTAATATTAGCTGGTTTATGAGTTAGCTGTATTAGTTTATTAGATTGCCAGGTGTTATAAAAGGTAAACCGTTAAAAGTCTGGTAAGATATTAGAGTTAGTTTTGTCCGCTTGTGATATATACCCATTTCTTGTACTGCTAAGCACTACAACAAAATTGTCAATAGATATCGCCAATTTTTATGATTTGATAAGCTGGTAAGCTGTTAGAAGTCTGGTAAGCTGTTAGAGTTAGTTTTGTCTGCTTGTGATATATACCCATTTCTTGTACTGCTACGGTTTGATTTTCAATAATATCACAAAGATTCCATACAATACATTCATAGATTTTTCTCTTAATGTCTCAATTTCTTTAAAGTTTTTATGATATCAGAGCTAGATTATCTGCGTGTAAGGCCCAACGGCCACACATGCTCTCACGTCACCTAATATAATTTGTTCACGTATAAGGCTCAAAATCTCGCCACACGTGCGGAAGCGTATTGAGAGTAATGTGGAGCAATATCCCACATCGGAAAACTAGAACTTAGCATATGTGCTTATAAGTCTTGGACCTCTCCACCCATTGCCAATTAGTTTTGAGTTGTATACTCTAATTCTATCATCACCTACATGGTAGGCTAAGATTTGATTGAGGCTATGCTTAATATAAAATTAATTAATGAATGTATCACTTTGATATACATAGTTAGCAGATTTAGAGAGAATATAAAATGTGAGATATATGTACGTCTACTGCATTAACCTGGTAGATTCCACTCTTGGAGTTGGTATCCAAGTTAGCATTCCAAGCCCCTCCTCCTATTGGTTCGGCCACTAAGAGGCTTCTCTAAAAATCAAAAGTGTAATCCCTCAAAGCTATCCACACTAGGTTTGGGAATTGTGAAGGTGAAATTGTATAGGATCTAAGCTTTGATAATCTAGCTTTGGATCCTGGCACTAGAGAAGATTTGGGTAGGCTTTTCTCTCTTGGTTCTGTAACATTAATAGAGTTATATGGACTGAAACACAAACCTTGTTCAGCCATTGACACAGTCTCAAAACTAAGAAGCTGCTGCAAAGGCCTTCTCCACAATCCGGTGCTCTCTACACTTATTCTAGATGGGGCCGTGCGAATGCCTTTAAGTTGGTATATCTACCGATTGTGAAGGGACGTCTATTTTTATGCAATCCCTCAGGTGTCATACCCATCAAGGAACCCTTGAGTTATCCTTATTGCATGAGAATTAGAAATCCTAATCCACTAATAAGAAGGAATCCTCTTAGTTCTTGTATTTCAACCGAAACACAGAGCATTCAAGAACCACAAGACTAATTGACATCAAGTTCCTAATCAACACAAAAACCTTCCTAAGATGATTAGAAGACCATCCTCTAGTGGTTTAAGACAACAATATGTCTTAAATTCTCCCACTTGGTCAAATAATCATCGAGACCTTTGTGTCGATTACTTTATGGCCTTTTTGGAACTTAACTCAATTATATTCCTTAATCATGCCACTGTCTATATATGTTGAAGAACATATATGGAACTATCAAGACACATTGAATATCAAACACTCAAGGTCTTTATAACCACACATATCTGTCTCCAAAATTACATAAGGCTTCCGTCAAGATAAGAATAACAGAATCATCATGATCATTCCATGGTCCAACTTTAAGAGATTACCAAGATCTCATTTTGCTCAAAAGCAAAGACTAGCACTGTCACGAATTCATGCTTTCTGCAGCTACCTTGTAAGCTAGCTATGCTGCGCGCACAATCACATTTATCTTGATTCATTTGTCAAAACAACAAGATAAAAGAGAAAACAAAACAACCTTGAACTAAATGCAGAAACCATAACATTAATCATCGAAACAACTTACAAAACTGGATAGAGCCAAAATAACTTGTCTGTCAGAAGTCAATAAAACAAAATCAAAACCAATAGACACTACAAGAAAAACATATTTGGGCGACGAAACTTTGGGCGACGAACATATATTCGTCGCCCAAAGCAATTTAGGGCGACGAACAAGAAAACTTGTCGCTCAATGTCATAAAGGTTTGGGCGACGAACCTGTTAGTCGCCCAAAGGAGGTTTGGGCGACGAATAACATGTTCCTCGCCCAAAGTGACTTTGGGCGACGAACTTATCTCGTCGCCTAAACATTCGCAACAAAACAATTAATTCAGAAATACATTGGGCGAGAAATATACACATTCGTCGCCCAAAGTGCCTTTAGGCGAGGAAAACGTAATTTGTCGCCCAAACTTACTTTGGGTGACAAAATATTTCGTCGCCCAAACTCATTTTGGGCGAGGAAATACATTTTGTCGCCCAAAGGTCTTTGGGTGACGAAATTATGTTCGTCGCCCAAACATAGTTTGGGCGAGGAACTTATTCGTCGCCCAAAGGGTCATCCTGTTCTGTAATAATCGTTTGGGCGAGGAACCTAACATTTCGTCGCCCAAAGGTCTTTGGGTGACGAAATTATGTTCGTCGTTTGGGCGAGGAACTTATTCGTCGCCCAAAGGGTCATCCTGTTCTGTAATAATCGTTTGGGCGACGAAATTTGTAGTTCCTCGCCCAAAGTAAGAATACTTTTTTGTTTACAATTTTATATATGTAATAGCATACGATACGATTGTATTTCCAAAGATCATAACCATTCATTTTTTAATTCCCCACTCAAGGATCATCCATGCAAAAAATTAGCTCAATCGGAGATGTAGAAGTTAGGTAACGGTGGTTGAACTTATGAACGATTATAAATTTTCTAATACGAATCAAAGTATGAGATGAATTCCGATTTAGCCGATTTTTTGCAGGGATGATCTTTCAGTATAAACGAATAGAATGAACGGTTCCGATCGTTGCAATCACATTGTAGTCTTCACAAACTGTTGAATCGCCAAAATTTCTACCCAAAAGTTAATATAATTATACTCTTCAAGTGTATTTGTATATAGAAGATCACTTTTGTATTGTGTTTTTAACGATCCGAACCGATCATTCCTTAGTGGCTCACTCAAAGATCATCCATGCAAAAAATTAGCTCAATCGGAGATGTAGAAGTTAGGTTTAGCATTTAGGATGTATGAACGATCTTGATTCTTATAATAATAATCGAACGGGTAGATGAACTCCGATTGAGCCGATTTTTTCCAGGGTTGATCTTTGAGTATGAACATATATGAAGAATGGCTCTGAGTGTGATAATCACGTTGTGGTCTTCACAATTATTGAAGCTACAAGGTTTTAACAAAAGAGTTGATATAGTTTTATTCTTCAAATGCAAAACCACTGATTTATACGTAGAACCTTATATGTCGATTGTGTTTTTAACGATCCGAACCGATCATTCCTTAGTGGCTCACTCAAAGATCATCCATGCAAAAAATTAGCTCAATCGGAGATGTAGAAGTTAGGTTTAGCATTTAGGATGTATGAACGATCTTGATTCTTATAATAATAATCGAACGGGTAGATGAACTCCGATTGAGCCGATTTTTTCCAGGGTTGATCTTTGAGTATGAACATATATGAAGAATGGCTCTGAGTGTGATAATCACGTTGTGGTCTTCACAATTATTGAAGCTACAAGGTTTTAACAAAAGAGTTGATATAGTTTTATTCTTCAAATGCAAAACCACTGATTTATACGTAGAACCTTATATGTCGATTGTGTTTTTAACGATCCGAACCGATCATTCCTTAGTGGCTCACTCAAAGATCATCCATGCAAAAAATTAGCTCAATCGGAGATGTAGAAGTTAGGTTTAGCATTTAGGATGTATGAACGATCTTGATTCTTATAATAATAATCGAACGGGTAGATGAACTCCGATTGAGCCGATTTTTTCCAGGGTTGATCTTTGAGTATGAACATATATGAAGAATGGCTCTGAGTGTGATAATCACGTTGTGGTCTTCACAATTATTGAAGCTACAAGGTTTTAACAAAAGAGTTGATATAGTTTTATTCTTCAAATGCAAAACCACTGATTTATACGTAGAACCTTATATGTCGATTGTGTTTTTAACGACCTGAACCGTTCATTTATTAGTTTGTCACTCAAAGATCATTCCTCTAAAATATTAGGTCAATTGGAGATCTAGAAGTTTGGTATTAGAGCTCGAACGTATGAACGATCATGGTTCATACAAAAATTCAACTTTGGGCGACGAACATGAATTCGTCGCCCAAAGTGACTTTAGGCGACGAATTAACACGTTCATCGCCCAAAGTGGCTTTGGGCGACGAATTCATGTTCGTCGCTTTAATATACTTGGGGCGACGACAATGAATTCGTCGCCCAAAGCCACTTTGGGCGACGAACGTGTTAATTCGTCGCCTAAAGTCACTTTGGGCGACGAATTCATGTTCGTCGCC
>QANW01010622.1:169741-187651 GCA_003254865.1 Dryas drummondii | reverse complement strand
TGTTGTGGAGTTAATGCATTGGAAAGTACTTAATCAACATTCGAATCGAAGTTATGATCAGTTGATGGGGATTTTGAAACGAATGCTTCCAAAGAACAATCATATACCTGAAACCCATTATCTTGCGAATAAGGTGTTGAAAGATCTCGGTTTGGGATATGAAAAGATTCATGCATGCAAGAATGATTGTGTATTGTTTTACAAAGAACACCAAGGGAAGGATAAATGCCCTGTGTGCAATGAACCGAGATATAAGAACAAGTCTGTAGAGAGAAAGAACAGATTCCGCNCGTGGTTCCTTATAATTTGCCTCCCTGGAAATGCATGAAAAAAGAATTCACAATTATGACGCTATTAATTCCAGGATCGCAATCCCCTGGCAAGGAGATCGATGTATATTTGCGGCCGTTGATTGATGAGCTGAAAGAATTGTGTCAAAATGGTGTGCCGACATATGATAAGTCCACCGAAACAATGTTTTCCTTGCGTGCGGCAGTCATGTGGACAATAAATGATTTCCCAGCTTATGGGAATTTATCAGGCTGGAGCACCAAGGGTTATATGGCATGTCCTACTTGTAATAAAGATATAACTTCCGCTTGGCACGGTGGTAAAGTATGTTATATGGGCCACCGAAGATGGTTGCCGGGGGATCATAAATGGCGTCACAGTAAGGAGGCCTTTGACGGAAAAAAGGAGATGGGCGTGAAACCTAAAGAATTATCTGGTGATGACATCTTGAGGCAGTTGAATAACTTAGAATTTGGCCGGATTGGTAAACATCCCTCTAACAAAGAACGAAATATGCCAAGGTCACCTGCACATCTAAATTGGACAAACAAGTCGATATTCTTCGAGTTGGAGTATTGGTCCAAGTTGAAAATCAGGCACAATCTCGATGTAATGCATATTGAGAAGAACGTGTGCGAAAGTTTGGTGGGGACAATCTTGGGCATTGAGGGAAAATCAAAGGACACAATTAAGGCTCGACAAGATTTGCAAGAAATGGGCATCAGGAAACATTTGTGGTTAACGAAGAAGGGTGATAAAATGATAAAGAAACATCCATTTTATACCATGAAGCCTGTGGACAAGAAAGAATTCTTAAAGTTTCTTGCATCGGTCAAATTTCCAGATGGATACGCGGCCAATATCTCTCGAAATGTGAAAATCGACTCTGGAAAAATTTTGGGCTTGAAAAGTCATGATTGTCATGTTTTATTGCAACGTCTGCTTCCGGTGGGTATTCGAAAGTTTTTGCCCGAAGATGTGGTTGAACCGATTGTTGGGTTGTCGAGGTTCTTTCAGCATATCTGCGCTAAGACGTTGCGCGTGTCGGACATGTCAAAATTGAAAGATGAGATTGTGTACATCCTATGCAAATTTGAACAAATATTTCCACCGGCCTTTTTTGATATAATGATTCATTTAATGATACATTTACCGCAAGAGGCAATTCTTGCTGGGCCGGTCAGTTATCGGTGGATGTACCCAATAGAAAGGTAACAATTTCTAAACTATTTCATTACTATTCTCCAAGTTCAGCTCTATGTTACTCATAAAAGTTTTCTCACTATGTAATTACATTTGCAGAATGTTGGGTAATTACAAAAGGTACGTCCGAAACCGGGCACGCCCCGAAGGCTCCATAGCAGAGGCATACATTGCAAATGAATCCATCACGTACTGTGCAATGTACCTCAGCAGTGTTGAGACGTCATTCAATCGCCCCCAACGCAACGACGACGGTGGTGAAAAAAATGAGACACTTTCTGTCTTTTCTCAAATTACACGACCATTTGGCGAAGCCCCTAAATCAGCTGTTGAATTCTCGAAACACGATATGGAGGTGGCTCATTGGTTCATACTCAACAATTGCGAAGAAGTTGACTCTTTACGCATTGAGCATGAGGAACTAATGAAGCGCGACTATCCAAGATGGGACATGGAACGTGTACAGAAAAAGCATCGGGAATTGTTTCCTAAATGGTTTAAGGAACATGTAAGTGATTACTGACAATAATGATCAGTTCGTTCATGTGTTTGTAAATTTTTTGTAATATATTAATTCCATTGTCTTTTAACAGATGGAAAAGCTGACTGATGATAATTCGCCGTTATACAAGGAGTTAATGAGTTTGGCGAGTGGTATTCAATGGGTTGAAACGTTTTCCGGATGTAATGTGAATGGAGTCAAGTTTTTAACTGTAGAACGAGATGCCATCTTGAGCACTCAAAATAGCGGGGTTTGTGTAGAGAATTTGGAGACTGGCACAGTTGATTTCTACGGCAAGCTGACGAGTGTACATCAAGTCTTGTACTCGCATCGCTTTCAAGTTGTGTTATTTAAGTGTCATTGGTTTAATACAGATCCGAATAGGAACAACAGTATTAAACTCGATTACGACTTAATATCTGTGAATACAAACACTCGATGGTATGAGAATGATCCATTTATTCTTGCCACAATGGCAAAACCAGTATGTTATCTGGATGATCCTAAGGCGGGTGTGGGTTGGAAAGTAGCTCAGATGATTCAGAATCGAAATATATGGGATATTGCGGAAAAAGAAAATCAGGATGATGTGGCCTATCAAGAGGATTCATCTTCGACCATACCTAATCCATACAACAATGATGTTATCATACAACAAGTCGAGATACATGACGTTCCTCCAATTGAGATCGATGCCTTATCAATTGATCTTGGGCCACTTCCCCGAATTGATGTTAATGATTTCATCGATGATGATGATGATGATGATGAAGATGATGAAGATGAAGATGAAGATGAATATGAAGATGATGATGTTGATGGTATCGATGATGATGATGATGAAATGAGTATTTCTAGTGGTGATTCAGATTAGTAATTGATAATGGTGATTCATATTAGTAAGTGATAATGATGATTCAGATTAATTAATAAGTTATTACTTTAGTTTTCTTTTTTACTAACATAAATATTTATTAAATTGTGCAGATGAGTTTGATCTCGAACAGGGGTGGATCTCGGAGGTCCACTACAGCATCTATGTCCGCCCCTGCAGCCCAGCCCGCCCCTGCAGCCCAGCCCGACCTCATAGCCCAGGGCGACTCGACCCCGGCGATATCCGCAGATCTATCATCTAGTACTGGGTCTGCGATTCAGTCGGCACGGAGGGCCCGACGGGGTCACCGTTATGGTGCATATGATAATGTTGCATCATCCACTCGTACTGTCTCATCATCAGAGAGTAAGAAAAATGTTTTCACATCACTTGTGTTTATGTTTAATTTTATTTAGATGTTATAAGATTACTGTGAAATTAATATGATATATTTGCTTTTGTAGATACCAAAACCACGAGGGGGATAAGTAGAGGGTTGAAGGCGTCGCGAATCACTCGCACGACGAACGAGAGGATTCGAATCGTTCTTGAGCAAGGTCACCTACGACCGAGCAAGGAGGTCCATAGCACTTTCGCTTCCTTTGTCGGATCGATTATCCGTGGTGAATGCCCCATGCTTTTCCCCAGTTGGGAAAAGGTTGATGACGCCATCAAGAGGAGCATTATGGGCTCCATTTCTGTGAGTATATTTCGATTAATATAAAATGATTAATTTGATCATTTCTAACAATTTGATAATTGCATTTTTTTCAGGTAAACTATGACATTCGGATGGAGGATCCGAATGTAGCTAGGTATATGGAGAAGTTATTGAGAAAAGTGTACGCACAATGGAAGCACGAGCTGCACAAAGAATATAACATGTTTGGATCGGCAGATGAGGCATTGGTCAGCCCTCCTCCGGAGATGGCAGCTCGGCTTGATCAGTGGCAGTGGTTGTGCACTCATTTTCAGAGTCCGGAATTTTTGGTATGTTATATCATTTTAGGACTTCAAAATTATTTTTTNGTTATGAAGCTACTGTGCAGACTATGTGGTTAAAGAATTTTATAGCAAGTTTAAAGGTAGTAGACTCAATTGAGAGGCCAATCCAATTATGGAATGATAGCAATGATGCTGTTTTCTTCACCGAGAGCAATAAGAGGTCTGCAGGAACCAAACATTTGGAGATGAAGTATCTGTTGGTCAGAGAGAAGGTTAAGCAATGACATACTATGCTTGATCACATTGACACTAACTGCATGATAGCTGATTCACTTAACAAAGGTATCCCTAATGCAGTTTTTCACAAGCATGTAAAAAGTATGAGACTGCTGGCTGGTTCTGATATTTTTGGTTAGTGGGAGCTATGCTCTCACTACAAGAAAAAAGGGTTTGGGAGAGGAACGGAATTCGTCGCCCAAAAGTTTGGGCGACGAAATTTGTTCGTCGAGAATTTGGACGCCCAAAATGTGTCGCCCAAGAGTTTGGGCGACGAACCCATAAATTTCGTCGCCCAAAGAAACCTGGGGCGACGAATTTTTTTTGTCTCCCAAAACATAAAATTCGTCGCCCAAATCATGTTTAGGCGACGGAAAATTTTGGTCGCCCAAAGAGGGTTTGGGCGACGAATAAGGGTGTTCGTCGCCCAAACCCTCTTTGGGCGACCAAAATTTTCCGTCGCCTAAACATGATTTGGGCGACGAATTTTATGTTTTGGGAGACAAAAAAAATTCGTCGCCCCAGGTTTCTTTGGGCGACGAAATTTATGGGTTCGTCGCCCAAACTCTTGGGCGACACATTTTGGGCGTCCAAATTCTCGACGAACAAATTTCGTCGCCCAAACTTTTGGGCGACGAATTCCGTTCCTCTCCCAAACCCTTTTTTCTTGTAGTGAGAGCATAGCTCCCACTAACCAAAAATATCAGAACCAGCCAGCAGTCTCATACTTTTTACATGCTTGTGAAAAACTGCATTAGGGATACCTTTGTTAAGTGAATCAGCTATCATGCAGTTAGTGTCAATGTGATCAAGCATAGTATGTCATTGCTTAACCTTCTCTCTGACCAACAGATACTTCATCTCCAAATGTTTGGTTCCTGCAGACCTCTTATTGCTCTCGGTGAAGAAAACAGCATCATTGCTATCATTCCATAATTGGATTGGCCTCTCAATTGAGTCTACTACCTTTAAACTTGCTATAAAATTCTTTAACCACATAGTCTGCACAGTAGCTTCATAACATGCAATAAATTCTACTTGCATGGTTGATGTAGCTATTATTGATTGTTTAACACTCTTCCACGAGACTGCACCCCCTCCAAACATAAACACAAAACTTGAGGTTGATTATAGTGAGTATGCACATCCTGCAAAGTCAACATCTGCATATCCTACTAGCTCCAAATTATCACTCCTTTTATACATTAGTTTATGATCTTTGGTTCTCTGCAAATATCTCATTACTTGCTTTCCAACCACCCAATGTGCCTGTCCTGGATTGGATTGAAATCTTCCCAAAACACTTATAGGGAAGGCTATATCAAGTCTTGTGCAAACCTGATCATACATTAGACTACCTATCAGTGATGCATAAGGCTTGTCACTCATCTCTTGCTTCTCTTGATTTGTTTGAGGTGCTTGTTTGCTACTCAATTTGTCACCTTTAGAGATAGGCACATCACTCCCAGCACAGTTCTCCATGTTAAACCTCTTAAGTACGTACCTTCTCAATATAAGCTTTCTGTGACAATCCGAGAACCCCTCTTTCTCTATCCCTGCTTATCTCAATGCCTCAAACATATGAGGTTTCTCCTAAATCTGTCATCTCCAAACTCTTAGACAGAATAGCTTTAGTATCATGTATAAGTGTTAAATTGCTACTAGCCCTAAGAAAGCTATGAGTCTAAAATCTACATTGTGATAACAAGTCCTCTATCGAGATTGCTCATAACTCTGTGTAACATGATCAAACTAAACATGTGGAGGTTTGTTGATATTTCATTAAGGAAAAGCTGGAGGCTGAAATAATCAGTTTCCATTTGTGAATCTAGAGGATTAGTTAGCTGATAATTAATCTAACCAAGGTGGTTTCGAACAAGTTATTTCTTGACACACTACACTAGTTGGACTAGTTGGACATGTGAGATATATATATATATATCTAAGCTCCAACTTGAGAAAAAGTGTTATGTGAGTCCTAATTAAGTTAGGATTATTTTATTTGTAATTATTTAGTTCTTTTTTACTTACCTCGTATCACAAGGTTTCTTTTACCTTTGTATAAATACCTCCTTTGTAAAGAAGAATAACATAACGTTTTTATCCTAAACATAGATTATTGACACCTGCAATACTGCAAGTTAAATCTCAAATTTCTCAATTGCGTCTTTAATAAACTGATATTTAAGTGCAATGTACTTCCTACAATCATGACTATCAAAAATCAAAGAAATAAATACATATAAACTTTTAATAATTAGCTCATTATGGAGAATGACCACTCACATACATGCATATATAGTCAATTAGCTATATTTTTCCATTAAATTTTTACATATTACCGTCCCAGAATCTCCTTCATATGTCAAACGTACGTTTTCAATTAATAACTCATAAACAAACTGGATTAACTCGTTTTCAATTAATAACTCATAAACAAACTGGATTAACTCAAATAAATCTCATAAACAAACTGGATTAACTCAAATAAATCACAACATAATAAAGTCCATGAATGGGGGTAGACTTGGCAAACAGGTCGTGTTTTACAAGTTCGGGTGAAACTCGACACGACCCGTTAGCGCTAACTGGTTCACACGACACGACCCTACAACAGTCGGGTGGTAAAAACCTCAAATTGAACACAACCCGAAAATTATCGGGTATACCCGACACAACCCGTTTCACCCCAAAAAAAAAAACCTTCATATAATTTTCAAGCAAAAAAATAATTATTTAATAAAATTTCATTAAACAAAATTAGAAACAAGCATCTATCTAACTATCTAAGCAATACATAATCAGTTCATTAGTCATTACAAGTTTACAACCCCAAATAAATTCATTACAGACCCAAATAGTTTAAGAAATTTCATAATTTACATTGCAATTTGCTGCTCCAAATAAATACAAAATAATATAAAAAATTGCAGCCTAATTAAAAGTAAAATAGTCTAATCAATATAAATGCTATTAGAGCATTGTCCAGATCTGCTTTCACTTCCAGAATGCTCAAGAGTCAAGTTGAAGACATCTCCAGTAAGTTGTTCCATTTCAGCAGTATGTTCATCAAAACCTAAGTATAAAAAAACATGTATAAATATTCACATTTCACAGTATGATAATAAACTGAAAAATACTAGTACAAGGATATATAGAATTTACCTCTCTTGCCAAAAATCCAATCTCGAGTACATAACAAAGCTTGGACAGTTTCAGGCAATAACAAACTACGATATTGATCTAGTACTCTACCACCAATACTAAAAGCTGATTCAGATGCAACAGTGGAAATAGGAATTGTTAACACATCACGAGCTAAATGGGAAAGAATCGGATAGCGAAGTTGCTCTATTTTCCACCAAGAAAGAACATCCAAAGCTTGCTTTCTATCTAGCCTTTCTTCATCAAAATACTCAGTCAATTCAGTTTTGGTACTTGAAGCTACATCAACATTGTAAGCTACATCAAAATCCTACAAAGGTTTATAAAAAACAAGTTAATATCAAACAATCACTTAAGCATATACAAGAAAATGCAGCTGCCAGCTGCTACCACAATTAGCAGTTGCTGCCAGAAGAGGAAGCTGGTGCCAGAAAATGCAAAAAACAAAAAAACAAAAAAATGCACACTTAACATAAAATGCACAAGCAATTACCTCAAAAATGGTGTCTCCATCTTGAGAGTGAATAGATGCTTGATTTCCTGGATGACTTGAATTAACAAAATGAGACAAATTTTCCATGTACAACTCAAAGAGAAGACAACGTGTCACTAACACTCTTAAATTCATTAGAGTTTTGACCATAAAGCTTGTTGTAAGCCCACTCTACCAAATGCAATTTATACCGAAGATATAAATTATTGCAATTGCAAGAATTAGGCTATACTCCAACCAATACTTCTCAAACTTCACATTCATAAAAGTTCCCATCCTTCTCATGAAATCATCTTTATCTTCCATGGCTGATTTGATGCTATGTTGGACTATGAACACTTTAGGGAAGAATAAGTTTGATGTGGGGTACTTTGTTCCAGAAAAAAGGCAAGTAACTTCATAAAAATACCCCAAAAACTTAGAAATCTTCCCTATTTTATCCCACTCTTCTTGAGAAGGACAAAAAGGAAGCTTGAATCACTTAACCCCAAATTCATAATAGCACGAAAGCGCACTGTCCAGCATGGTATAGGTTGAGTTCCACCTAGTTGGCACATCTTGTCTTAACCCTCTCTTACTACCCAATAACCCTACTTGTGCAACACAATCAAAGAACTTTTGTTTCCTACCCGATGAACCCTTTATGTATTTGATGCACTCACGAATTTGTGTAACTGAGGGATTAATTTCTTTAAGTCCCTCTTGGACTATTAAGTTCAAAATGTGTGCACAACAACGAACATGGAAGAATTTACCACTCATTAACAATAGACCTCTAAAATTCAATTGATTCTTCAAAAGACCAACAAAACAATCATTCGCAGAAGCATTATCCAAAGTAATAGAAAATAACTTTTTCTTAATCCCCCAATCAGTTAACGATGCATTAATTTTCTCACACAAAGCAACACCAAAATGTGGAGGAGGCATATGACAAAAATTTAAAATCCTTTTATGCAATCTCCACTCTTGGTCAACAAAATGGGCTGTAAGAGTTAGATACCCATCAGTGGTCACAAAGGTCCACAAATCAGATGTGAAGCAAATCTTTCCTTCAACCTCACTCAACAAATTTTGAAGTTTAAGTTTTTCCCTTTTGAACAACTTTAAAACACATGCCTTAACAATATTCCTACATGGCAGCTTGATGTCAGGAGATATATAGGAGAATAAAGCTCTAATGCCCTTATATTCAACAAAGCTAAAAGGCAAATCATGCTTGATGATTGCCTCTATCAATAAATTCCTAAATACCTCATGATCAAATTTTGGGGAACGCAAACCAGATTAGGATAACATTAATTGCCCTAAATCAGCATTTTTTTTCTTAGGACAATTTTTCATGTGGGTCAACATATTACTCGTCCCATACGTTCCATCACACATATATATTATACCACACTGTCTGCATTTAGCATGTTTCTTATTATCTGGACACTCACTCATAGGCAATTTTTCAAACACAGTCCAAGCAGGAGATCTTAATTTACGCTTACCTATTTCTATGCCTTTAGCCTTTTATTTGCAGGGCCTGGGCATGTATCTTCTGTTGGCTCTTCTGTGTTTTTCAGCATCAAGATCCACATCCACTCTCATTGAAACTTCTGTACAGTCTGCATGCTCCTCATTGACCTCATGAACCTCACTTGTAGCATTAATCTGCATAATGCAATTATATTGTTAGTTCAAAGTTTGAAACCAAATCCAGTATTCAACAAAATCATAACAATTCAATTTGTAAAGTACTAGACCAACAAAACAGAGAAACAAGCACCATTTTCCAGTATTCAAACAGAAAAGAAAATCAAAACCCTAACCCCAAAAACGAAACCCAAACCTAAACTCTGAAATCGAAACCCTAACCCAAATCGAAGCCCTGAAATTACTTATAAAAATTAATTAAACCTAAACAATCGAAGCCCTAACCTGTTCAAGAAACATAATATAGAATATTGACCAAAGAAAAATGCAATCAGAGAAGGGTTTCGGAGTACCTTTGAGTTGATGTTGCTGTCTAGCTTCAAAATGTTGAGAGCTGAGCTTGACTGCTTGAATGCTTGAACTCGATGGTTGCGCATGACTGATTTGATGAGTGGTGAGATCAGTGAATCACGAGGCTGAACTCGAGAGAGAGAGAGAGAGAGAGATCGCATCGCAGAGGGAGATCGCATCGCAGAGAGAGGGAGATCTCATCGCAGAGTGAATCACAGCCTGAACTCGAGGCTGAGGCACTCTGAGGGTCGAGACTCGAGAGGAGAGATCGCAGAGAGAGACAAGAGGAGAGATCGCAGAGAGAGAGAGAGAGAGAGAGAGAGAGAGAGAGAGGCAGATTCGCAGTGAGTCACAGAGAAAATGAAATGGTTGAGGCGGCTGACTGGCTGAGAATCTGAAATGGTTGAGTGTATGAGTGAAATTAGGGTTAGACACTGTTAGACTGGTTAGTTTTGTTAGAAGGTATAAAATGACATAAATGCCCTTCCTCTTAACGGATGAATCGGGTGACCCACGAATTCACCCGACATGACCCGAAAACATAACGGGTCACTAACGGGTGACACTGATATCAACTCGGCCCTATAACCTCGAACCTGAACCCATAAATTCTCATGTTGTGTCGTGTCGCGTCGCGTTATCGGGTCGTGTGTGTTTTTGCCAAGTCTAAATGAGGGTGCATTTTTTAATCTAAGGGAAGAACAAACTTATGATTTTCTTGAAAAATTGTTCGAAAACTCCCAACAATAGGATTTCTCCAACCCACACGATAGACAAGCCAAAGAACCAAAGCGTGGGGGGTTGTATGAAGTGAGAGGCGATGTAGACTTAGGGTCTAAGATTGAGAGCCTAACGAGAAAGGTGGAGGCCATAGCTTTAAGTCAAACCATGAGTTCCGTTAATCACATCCAAAGTGAGGTTTGTTCTCATTGTGCTAGCCCAATGCATAGTGTCCAAGTGTGTCCTTCATTGTATAAATTTTTCGAGAGTAATGTTGAGCATGCAAATGCCCTTAACAATTTTAGGAAGCCATTTGTGAATCAAAGCCTCTTTTTCAAGACTTACAACCCCAATTGGAAGAATCACCCAAATTTTTCTTGGAGACAAAGCCAACCCCAAATGAACTTAGGAAAAAATTCAATACCAAACAATTCATTATGTTCTCATAATCCTTCATATCCCCATGTTTCTCATGTTCTTCACCTCACTCCACAAAGTGTTGCCCCACAACAAACTCCATCATCACCTTTAGAGGACATTATCCAAAAGTTCATGTAATTGACTGATTAAGCATTTGTTGAGGTTAAAGTTTCCACCCAACAAAATACACAAGTCATTGCAAAGCTAGAATATCAAATAGCTCAATTATCCTCCATTATGGGAGAGAGAGAATGACAAATTTTTGAGTCAACTCGTTCCTAATCCAAAGGGTCAATTTTCATGTCGATGTGTTTAGTTCGAGTTAATTACACTTACACCCCCTGAGGTTTATCGCTTTTTCATATATACCCCCTGGGGTTTTAATAATTACACATACACCCCCTGAGGTTTCAAAACTGTTGCATATAACCCCCCATATGAGATGAAAAATGATGATAAATTATGCAAAAAAACATGCTAAGGGGTGAAATGACCTAATAAAATTACTCAAGGTGTAAGGTCCAACCTCAATACAAATATTTTCTTTTTTGTTTATTTATTTTTTTCTCTTGTAGGGGATTATATGCAATAGTTTTGAAACCTCAGGGGGTGTAAGTGTAATTAACTCGTCTAGTTCCTCAAATCCTCATGAGCAAGTCAAGTCGATCAAAACCCTTAGGTTAGGTAGGCAAATTGATAACAAGGTTCAAATGCCAAATGTGGAAGATAAAAATGACAAAAATGAATTAGGTGACTTAGAGCCTCACAACTCTAAAGATAATCATGATGTCAAATCCAATGAAAAAGAACCTTTGATTTTTTATTCCCCAAAGACTTTTGTGTCCAAGGCCCCGTTTCCTCATAGATTGACTAAGACAAAGAAAAGTGCGCAATTTGGTGATATCTTAAAAGTGTTTAAACAAGTTCATATCAATATTCTCTTCTTAGATGTCATCCAACAAGTGCCCTATTAAGCCAATTTTTTGGAAGACCTTTGCACTGTAAAAAGAAGAATCAACGTTTCAAAGAAGCCTTTCTCACCGAACAAGTAGTTCCATTATTGAGCATAGGATCCCGGTCAAGTATAAGGACCCCGCACTACAACAATAAAGTTAATAGACGACGGATAATCTTTGTTGTCTTTAGGGCTTTATTGTCGTCTAAGTGACTGTAGTCTATTGGAGTATAAATATACAACGGTATTTAACCGTTGTCTTGACTGATATAACACAATGGTTTTACAAGTAAAACCGTTGTATATATACACTAAAAAACTAATGATTTTGAGGTATCCGTTGTATAGCTGTGATGTAGACGTCGGTTTTTCTATTTAACCGTTGTCTTGATTGATATAACCAAGGAGTAAAATTTCGAATTTCGCAGAAATTTCGATGGAAATTTTGAGAAATTTTAAATTTCGACAAAAATGACGAAAATTTCCTTTCCTTTTCCTTCCCGTGGCTGTGACAAATTTCGGCTAAATGTTCACAAATACATGTTAAAATTTCTATACCCCTAAAAAACGAAATTTTCGGAAATTTTTTTAGCAAAATTTCGAAATTTAACTCCTTGGGTATAACACAATGGTTATACATGTAAAACCATTGTTGAGCATTGATGTAGACAACAATTATTTATCCAAAACCATTGCGTATGCTATGAATTAACATGGTGTTGGGATGTCTAGAACACTTTCAAACAACGGTATTTGTTGAAAAACCGTTGCATAATTTCTTTCTTCACAACGGTTTTTAGTTGATTCCATTGTATGTTTGATAATTAGACATTGGTTTATAATATTGAACCACTGTAAGTTGAAGGTAAATACAATGGTTTTTATAGCAAATTCATTGTATTATTTGAGTTTCAACATCTGATTGTAAATGAGCCAGAATGTATCAAAGAAATCAATAACATTATCAACCTTTTCAATTTACAAAGTCAGAATGTATCAAAGAAATACATGTATACTACTCCCTCACAAAATAAAGTGCCTTGCTGCCCCAATAACCAAGTCAATATATGTACAACATAGATAAAATAAAGACATGAGAAACCATTGATGCCCCCAAAGACCTTCCATGAAGATAATAAAAAAATCATAAACCGAAAGAGACTACTCATTGTGCCTTTGGTGCAGATGGACCGACAACCAAAGCATTTTGAGCTCCTTCCGTCTTTGAATCACCTCAAATTTGCACCGCTGATAGCCAAGAAAGTCCTTGAAACATGAGGACTTGATCTAACTTGTACCTGCAATGAGTTCCCAGAAGATTACAAAAGGTTTCCCCATTACAGAAGATTACAAAAGTTATTCCAGAAATTGCAATTTTTAAATATTGACAGTTATAAAAAACTGGTGGGCTGCCAACTAAGATGGAGATGTCTAAAGTTGTCTAGCAGTACATTAACTCATAAAAGTCAAACCTCATAATTGGCAGTGCATTTGGATTAGCTGCCCAACACCTCTTTGATCAAGTACCTGAAAGCATAATAAATACTAGAGCATAAGCATATTAATTTAATGTGAATGCACAACATAAAAATGGTCACATACTTTTTACTTCATGATGGTTAGAAGAGAGTAAATGAAAGAATTGTAGGATAAGTGTGAGAATTTATAAGAGGAATTATAATATTTCATTTCATACATGTCCAGCAACAAAAAAAATACTTTAGAATCTTTACTAATATATACAGATTAATACCCCAAAAAACCCAGAAAAAAGTCTTTCATGTATTTCAAATCACTGATGCAGATGACATGAGAAACCAAGATATGTCAGCTAAGCTAAGGGACATCAATTAAGTTAAGATTCACTGTAGAGACACGTAAAGAATTAACTCGGGACTCTTAAAGAATACAGGATTTACACTAAACCAAATTAAAACACGGGCAAAGCTTCTGAGATGTTTTATAACCGAACAGTGTCTGGAAACAGGTCAGTAGCAGAAGCGTATGATGAGAAGTGATTAGATGATCACAGTATAATACCCTTGGAGTATATATATGGATTACTTTCAGGAGGGGCCCATTCGTCTGTAACTTTCATGATTCGATCAAAGCCATCAAACATGGTGACAGCCAAAGTGTGTGACTTGTCCAATTTGTATCGATGCAGTTTCTCCTTGGCAAGCTCAGCTCCCTACAATTACAATAATACAAGGTTATAAGTTGGCACCCAAGTGATGGTTTTACTTATATATCAACGAAATAGAACACACAAAATAACAAAAAAGTTGTTATTTCTAAGATAGAGACTGATGACTGATGCAATAAATTATGTTTTGGAGATATCAAACCTTTACTTTGATACAAAAAGGTTGCATATTACTATCAGTTAGAGCAAATATAAATCGGATACATGGCTTACTGCCATAGCTCCAGCCTTAAGAGTGATGATTTCAAAATCAAAGTCAAGGTCTAGTGTAATCTTGCATAATTTCTTATAATGGACTTTGATAAGTATTATATTGGCTACATAATTGCTTATAATGGACTTTATTATAGCAAACACAAATCACACTTAACAAAAAACCCAAATTAACAAGACTAATAGGACTTTCCAACAACACAATAGAACATATTTAGCAAACCCAAATCAGACTTAGCAAGAAAATGAAAATCTAGATGAAGATTCTTCCAGAGAAAGAGTAAGAAGACTCACCCGAAAGAGCAAGTTCAACCAAAAATAGGTGCTGTCAAAACTCCATCTGCAATCACTGCTGTCACACCATAATTCAATACAAAATTCACACGCTGACCACACCTATCATAATATAATATATAAAATTTTATCACAATACAATAAGGAATACAAGAACCTTATATCACAATACAATAAGGAATACAAGAACCTTATAGGCCAAACTCATTATAATCATAGTAACAAAGAAAAGCAGAACATGCTCTTCCTGTCGTGTCCAAAATGGCTCGCTCCCTCATCTCATTTGTGATCCATAAAGTCCCAAGCCTAAAGTTAAATCGGCGGATTGTAAAAACAATGCATAACTAAAGTGACATATCAAGAAATTAATAACTAAAGATTTTAGATGTTATAAAGCAATGACAGCACAAACTAGATATTAAACTCAAGAAAATTGCAACCTTTCACACTTTAGAAGTCAAACTATAGACTGACAGAAGCAGAAAGATTTCAAATAAGACACTGGCTAGGCTGTCCATTGTAAGCAGATTTCCTTGGGGGAAAAGCATCTGGCACTGGATGACGGAACTTCATTTTCAACAGATGCAGATGACCCATCCCATACAAGTTGTAGTCAACCTACCAAAAAGAGAAGCTCATATCAAAACAGACAAAAGAGTGACATAAAGAAAGTTAGAACACTAAAAGGATTAGGCATTTGGAGATCCCATCGTGGAATAGTCCAATCTGTTCTATATAGCATATAAATGGGCACAATCATGCTTTAGAATGGACACTAGGTCTATTCTAAACTGGGGCAATCTCCACAAGCAATAGCACTAACTATTTCATAAACATAACACGAAAACAGTTTAAAAGTGAGGAATTTGGGGCAGAGTCACATAGTGGGGGTAAAGTATGTGAAAATTTGCAAAAGAACCTAATTCAATGCAGCAATACTAGTAAAGACATAAACACATCATTTTCAAAGTGATGTCAGTCACGAGTTTGTGTCTGGGGTAAAGAAAAAGAAAAAGAAAAAAAAACTAGTTCCCTTGTCCCTTGATCAACAAAAATGAGATAAATGAGATTTTCCGAGAAACCAATATATTGATTAGTGTCAAAGAAATATTTGTCATGTTTGGAAGACAGCTAACACGCCAACACCAGCAAGCTAGCGAACAACAATGTAAAATATTGACCAAGAGTCTCAACCCATCATTCCCACTTGTCTGCCAGGGACAAGGTCACAACTGGAACTATATTTCCTAGAACAGTGCTAATAAGTCTCATAAAATAAGTACAGGAAGGAACTCAGGGAGTAAGATAAAAGTAGAGCAGTAAGTCATCCAGAATTAAAGGTTACCATGTGCAATATTTAAGAATGAAAAAACAATACAATCATTAATATTCAAAAGACTATTTGCCATAAACTGGAGAATGAAGGGAATGTGTGATTCATGGGGCTGTAAGCATTTATCAAAAACTGCACCTCCCTGAAAAGCGAGAAATGATAACTATATATGACTTCATGACATCCAATGAAATGCTTCCAGGGAAAAAAAAAAAATATATATCCAAAATAAAATCTGAAGTACTTTGACAAGGGAAAAAAATAAAATAGGAACAATTGCACATAAAGAATTTCACATCAGAGGAAGCAAAAGCCACAGAGAAAAAGAAAAACAAAAGCTCCAATATGCAAACAGAGCTAAAATATAGTTCAAAACCTAACATCAACTAACAACAACAATTGATCTCAAACAGCAACAAACAGACACAAGTAGAAGAAGATTGGCAGCATGTGTATAGTAGCTTAGTTTATTGTCAAGGGTCCCGTAACATACTCCTGGACTACTAAAAATAAATCAAGAACAACAGAAGAAAAAAAAAAAAAAGAGAATAATGTAAATACAATCTGCAAAGATAAAAACATTTGTAATTGAAAATTAATTAATTTCTCATATACCCAAACGAGAGCAGTAGAGAGAGGTGAGAACAATAGAGAAAGCAGAGGACCCAAGCATTGATACCATTAGAAAGCTCACACCAAGAGGAGAGAAACTCGACCAACATCGCCGTCATCTGCCGTCGGAGTCGCCGGAGATCGGCAGAGGAAGGTTGCGGGTGTTTGGGCTTCGAATCGTCATCTATGTTGGTCGTCGGAATGATTTAAAGACACTAATCAATAGAGAAAGCGTAACACCAGATTGCCAAAAAAGGCTCTGCAACTCACGCAAAGCTTTGAGAGACAAGAGAGAGAGAGCACCGATCAAGAGGGTTTGAGAGAGAGAGAGAGAGAGAAAGAGAGAAACGAACGTTTGAGAGAAGGAGAGAGAGCAGATCGAGTTTGGAGAGAGCACAGATCGAGAGGGTTTGAGAGAGAGAGAGAGAGAGCAAACAGAGAAGGTTTGAGAAAAGGAGAGAGCAGATCGAGTTGGCCTTTTTCATTAACGCGGGCGTGTTTTACCGAGCAGTAAAATTTCGAATTTCACTCAAGGAATAAAATTTCGAGCTTCGAGGAAATTTCGATGGAAATTTCGAAAATTTTTAAATTTCGACAAAAATTCGACGGAAACGATGGAAATTATTATCAAAATACGGAAATTTTGAATGAAACTTCACAATATGTTTATTTAACATATTATCTACTACATTGATAAAAAACATTGAAAAAAACCAAATTATATGGTAGGTTTCATGTGATATGTGATGAATATAATGCGCGCTGTAGGCAAATACTGTTAAAAAAATGCTTCACTAATTAATAATTACTTCAATAACACCTCAATTTTATTTTTACTATAATATTGCCACATAAATTACAAAAGTAATCAATACCACATAGAGTTTCTATGAGGTTCAAAATTTCCGTTGTCTTCAGTATCATCATGTCCAGAGTAGGTGTACTGTGAAGAATAATCATCCCAAGATACTTCTCCAGCATAATTTTGCATGTAATTGCCAACATGCCAACCATATGGATCAGGAACCTGTTGTGGTTGAATTTGCCCATAAGCATACTCATTTGAAGAGTTTGTCTCTTGTTGTGCCAATGAGTTACTATCAGACTCAACCAAGTAAGGCAGATGTGGTGGGTAGAATATTGGAGGGTTTTGCCCATAATTGTAATTGTCACTTCCTACCCCCATAGAGCCAAAAGTGGTGGATAATGAATCCTCTTCTTCTTGTGCCAAACTCTCATGACCTCTTTGTCTGCGACTATAGTCTTTTCCTATGGCACCAATTCCTGGTCCGGCACGCCTACTCCCATGATCCTCATCTTGTGTTGCATGTGTATAGTGTGCTTCGACAGAAAATGGGCTCATATACTCTTGAGAATGTCCAGTGACATCTTCATTTCCACCACCACCACCACCAC
>QANW01010622.1:125281-169266 GCA_003254865.1 Dryas drummondii | reverse complement strand
GATTCAAATAATAGGCTGCAATCATGCATCAAGTAAATATAGAAATATATAATTAGTAATTTAGTTCATTAATTGAAAGCTAAATCAATTAAAAAAAATGCGGAACCAAAATAACAAATAAATTATTGGGTTACCTGCTGCGTGCAAATCGTGTTGTAACGTTTTAAATCATCGATCATTGATGATTTTTATTACCCACCGTGCACCCTGTTTTTTTTCTAGTTCTTCCTTCACAACACGCATTAACTCATAAATGGATCCCATTGTAGGATACACTTCTGTGTCCACAATACGTAAAACTACGTAGAGAGGTTCAAACAGACCGCACACCTTATGCACCTGTTGCCAAAAAGAGTGATCAAGAACTATATTTTCAACGGTGATGCCTGCATCTGAACGCCGGAAATTGCTACGACCCCAATCATCACTGGTGAACAATTGCTTCAGCCCCATCATCTTACCATACAAACTATCCAATGCAATATAGTTTGTAGCAAATCGGGTGGCACCAGGACGAACAATATCTCCCTTCGTGATCTCTCGCATCTTTGCCAACAACCAGTTATGGTTGTAAATATAATTCGTGATCATTCTGGCTTTTTTAATCACATTAGCAACCTGCTCTTTCTTCCCCATCTCTTCAAACATTAGATCAATGCAATGTGCTGCACACGACGTCCAGTACACATTGTATTTGTTCATTAACTTCTTACCTGCTTTGACAAATGCGGAACCATTGTCGGTCACAACTTGAACAACATTCTCCTCTCCAACCTCCGTGATTACATCCTTCAGTAGCCCATAAATATATTTATGATCCTTTATGCAATCTGAAGAATCAACGGACTTAAGGAATACCGACTTCCCTCTTGAGTAGGCCATGAAGTTAATGATAGACAGTTTGGTTGGACCTGTCCAACCATCGCACATGATTGTGCAACCATAAGTTGCCCAATCAGTCTTCAATTTGTTAACATGCTCTTGCATTTCTTGAAACTCCTGGTCCAAAAATCCGGTGCGTATCTGATAGGGTGTTGGAGGTTCCACTCCTACTCCTGCCTGTTGACATCCTATCACCAAATTTTTGAAATGATGAGATGCTGCTTTTGAAGGAGGAACATTTTCATATATGAAGAACTTGCTGATCAAGCGTTGCATCCCATCTTTGATTGACCCTCCGGAAAAGAGATTTTTAACACTCTTTTGGCGTGCTTGAGCTGCCTTGTACAAGCTTGGTGCCACTGGAGGTGTTGGTCGTGAATCTCGTGATTCCCTCATGCTTGATGCTCTTTGCATCTGTGCACCACTACTAGACCCAGAACCTTGTCCCCTATTTGGGACTTTATGTGAGTGTTCCCTCTCCCATTCTGCTGCTCTAGAGGCTCGAAGTGCAGCTCGAAATTCTCTTCGCTCTTGAGGCCCCATATCATCATTATGATCTTCATCATCATCATCTTCATCATCATCACTCAGCTCAATCTGACCTTGTCCTCGAAGCTCTTCTCTGAGCTCTTCCATCCTTTGTATTTTTTTGCTTTTTTGGTGTTGTTTGTGTTGCATCCCTGCAATGATGAATTGTCTCACTTCTGGTGGGACACTATTGCATCGTTGCACATTGTGTCCAGGATCCAAACCACTAAGGTGGTATTTTAATCGTGTCACTCCAGCACCCTTCATTACAAGGCCACAATATTTGCATATTGAACCTTGTCTGCTACCTGGTAATGGATCGGCATGATCCCAAGCTGGATCACGTGATCTCCCTCCACTGGCCATTGAATCCTAAATTCCTAATAACAAAAAGACATACACAGTAACACAATAACAATAACAATTAAATTCCATGTTAATATCATATCAGTATATCACCAAGAAATTAATATCATATTAGTTATTAACTTATTACTAATTAGTAATTTCATATCATATTCATATTACCAATTGGCAATTCCATATTTCCATATTACTAATTTGTAATTTCATATCATATTACCAATTTCATTTCCATATTACTAATTTCATATTAATTATTAATTTATTACTAACTCCATATTAATTTCACTAATTTTAAATTACCAATTCGGCAAATCTCATACATGATACATAGATGCTATTAACAAATCATACAAATTCCATGTTAATTATTAACAAATCATACCAATTCCAATTCCATATCATATCAAATCACCACTTTCAACTTCCATATCAATATTATATCATACAAATTACACAAATCACACAAATCAAAATCAACCTAAAATTATACAATCAATTCCAAAATTATACGATTAAAGATTCAAAATTAACCCAAAATCATATAATTATACAAATCAAAATCAACCCAAAATTATACAATTAATTCCAAATCTATATAAATCAACCCAAAATCAATATAATTTATCTTATATAAATTAACCCAAGATCAATATAATGACATAATGACATAATGTACATATAAACCCAAAATATGATATTAATCAATGATGATATAAAATGGAAATAAATTTTTCCCTTGGCCACGGGACGGTGATATACTGTAATACTGATATAATTAGACTATTAGAGGCTTTAGAGCAACAATAAATCAAATCCAAGACATTAGACTATTAGACTATATTAGACTATAGATCAACTTATCAAGACTTCACTATATTTGACTGGTTAATGGCTTTGACAAACGTCACAAACCCAAACCCAAACCAGACTTCACTGCGAAGAGTCTTTGACTGGTTAATGGCTTTGACAAACGTCACAAACCCAAACCCAAACCAGACTTCACTTCGCAGTCGCACAAAGCCACAACAAACACTCACACACTTCACACTCCCACAAAGTCACAAACCCAAATAACTCACAGACACAGAGACAGAGATCGCCGAGGAGAGATGGCCGAGAAGACGAAGGCTTCGAGAACGCCGCTGCAAGCCGAGGAGAGATGCGAGAGAGAGAGAGAGAGAGAGAGAGCCGAGAAGGAGGAGAGAGGCGTTGGCCGCGCTGCGCTGGCTGCAGATCGGATCGAAGGTGTGCGCCGAGCCGCCGAGGTGAGTGAGATTGTGATTTGTAATGTGAGGCAGTGAGGGACTTAGGGTTAGGCTGGGTACCGTATTTGAGCGAGGCTGCGAGGGTTAGGCTGGGTATTTCAGCGTTTTGCCACTGTTTTGGAGAATTGGAGCTCGGGTGAAAAGTGAAATCTGGGTATTTTGAGCGAAAATTCGCTAAATTTCGCAAAATACCCAAAATGGCTGTTAGGGGCATTCGAAATTTCGCCGAAATTTAGTCGAATAGCTGTTAAAATTTCGGAACCCCTAAAAAACGAAATTTTCGGCGAAATTTCGCCGAAAACTTCGAAATTTAAACCCTTGATTTCACTTAAATTTAGAGGAAATTTTGATAAAGATTTTGTTGAATTTTAAGTTTCGACAAAAATTAAACAAAAATGACTATCAAAATATAAAAAAAATACCTATCATTGGATTGAAAGAATACTCATCCTTGGATTGTATTGGAAAGCATTAGACTGGAAAGGATAAATCCAATCCAATGCTATGTTTGGTGGTGCACAAAATTAAAACACAAGATTATCTAAATAATGTTATTTTAGTCTTGTTTTTCAAAAAAGTAATCAATTTTATTTTATTTTTACATTTTGAATAATAAAATTTAACAAAATAATAATATATGAAATAAAATAACAAATTTTTTTTTTTAACTTCAAAGGAAATGATTTTTTTCAATACAAAAAGTTCATTACCATAGCAAAATAGTAATGTTCCAAAATTAATATCCACCAAATATATTAATTCAAATATTCAACTCATTGGTCATGCAATGAGTTTAGCCACCGTACCAAAATAATAGTATCAAAATTAGTATCTACCAATCTAGTCTTTCAAATACTACTCAAATATGCAACTCATTCTTCATAAGATGAATTGCAATACATACTTCATTTTATCTTTTGCAGTATCTAAAACAAGAAAAAGATCAACTGTAGATGCATCAAAATCAACCACAAGCACTTTTAAAGCTTTAATTCGATTTGTAGTGGAAAGCTCCAACCTTAATATTTGATTTGTAGTGAAAATATGTTCCTGCAAGTAGCTAGCGAGCCAATACAAATAAATATTCAATCACTACAATAACATATCCAAAATCTACTATAAAATAGTCGGCCATTACAAAAATATCCTAAATAATTGAACTCTTAATTAAGCTTAGCTTGCTTTCTTGTTGTGCAGCAAAAGAATGGGACGGAGAGTTAACTCCATTTCACTCAATTATGTTAACTCCATTTCACTTTAATCCTAAAATTGATGCATGAGAGTTAACATAGAGAAAGAGAAACTTCAGCCAACAACGAAATAGAAGCAGAAAATGGAGTTGACCAACGATAATGTTCCGTTTGTCTCAAGTGTAGGGGCTATTCTAAAAGCTAACACCAATGAGACAAAAACTGCATGTGATACATGTTTTATAGCTTCTCTAAACAAAAGCAAAGGAAAATAAAAAAACATTTTCAGTCTTTCTAAGCGCACCAATAAAAGATTACTGGACCAAGTCAAATTACAATAAAATGTATATATATTGCTGCAATTACTATGTCCTAAACATATGCTTCTACTTATTTTATAAAAGAAAATGGATTTGTGGATTTGAGCTAATTATGAATTTAGACTTTATATTGTACAATAAATCATCTCAATTTAAAGCTATCAAATTCTTTGAATTCTATCTCAGTAGTAAAGAGTACAATATCACTTTCCTAAGCATGAAATGTTGTTTCCTCCAACATTTAAAACTTCAACAATGCATACTCAAAGTGGCAAAGTTAACAGATAATCTGAAAGATTAAATCAGATACCTGAAGCACAGTGAGGCTACCACTCCTCTCTGCATCCAATACACGGCGTTTGGACATGCATGTTTAATTGATCCATCATGAGTGCACTCTGCATCCACTAGGACCTGAATTAAAATCCAACCTATAAATAATGTTAAGTTATAAGAGATTAAAATAAAAAAAGCACAATGCAGTTTTACCTTGTCATAGCCACAGCTCAAAAACTCACTGTCAGAGAAAGTTTGGTACAGTTCACTTTTATTCAGTCCAACAACACCAGAGTGGCAACCATAATAGATGAGCTCTGGATGCTGAATCGCTGAAAGCACAGCTCCAGTTTTTGTTACCATAGCAGCTTTTTTTCTTTCTTTGCATGGTCTCCTAGATGTCCATTCTTTGAATTTCACATTTTCTTCCAATGCAGATTCACCTCCATAATTCTAGATAGAAGGATAACATATCAAAAACAGCAAGATGCTTGCATATAGAATTCTAAAAGATTTAACAGTGTCACATATGAAGCTTCTGGTACATGTGGATTCAGATCAATTACATGACTTAGAGAGTCTGAATGAACTCTCATGGGAACGAGTGAAAAAGTTGTCCCATCAGCAACAAATAGTCAGCGGCGTTCACCCAATGAATATTTCTGTAGCATTGTCCTACAAGCCGCTAGCCAATGTCTTGAAACATCAACACCAGTTACAGAACCCGAAACCAAGAAGGTCTAATATCAGACAAAGCTTAGCACCTGAAGATAAAATATACAAAGTAAAAAAAACTAAGTGAGCAATCTTCAAGAAAACAAAATTCATCAGTGTAGCTGGATCAGATATTCTTGCATGAATGTCGTGAAATACATATCATTTAGATGCTTCTGCTTCCCAAACACAAGTTTAAACTGTATCCATCTTTTGTTTTTCTCGGCAATTTTACAATTTTAAATCTTCATACTTTGAAAAATGAGTTTTTTTACAATTTTGTAGCCACACCTACTTCATGTTTTTACTATTAGTAGCACAAAATAAGTAGCATTTACTCATTATGCAAGGAATGATGTTTAATTAGACTTTAAACTTGCCCATACACATTCAAATCAGACTAATCTCAAATAAACAAGCCTATATACATGAAAACTTGCAAAAAAACAAAAATATAAACCTCAAGCAAATCAGGTTTATCTCAAGATAAATACAGAATCCTAGTAACCTGCAACAAAAAAATTCAAACAAACACATAAATTAAAAACACAGAACCAAATTCCAGAGAATTAAACAAAAGCTACAAGAAGTCAATGTCGCTGCCCAAACCCATCTCTTTCCCATCCAAGACCATGTCAATTTCACCCTTCAGATTAAGAGAGAGACAGAGATAGAGAGATAGGAGTGAGACTTGAAGATGACTTTTGCCGGTGATGAGTGGCTAGAGATGACCACCATCGCCGGATTCGAATCCGTCACGAGAAAAGTTAGGTATTGCACGAGAGGCTAGGGTTTCAGCTGAGAGAGATTGTAATATTAATCCTTCAAATTTTAGTTGGCATAAAGATGGCTGTGGCACAAGAAGGAGCAAAAGAGAGACCACACAAGCTAGTTCTCATGGCTAGGGTTAGCTAGTTATCATGGTTAGGGTCTACTTCTCTCTTGATGTTGACTACTCTCTCTCTCTCTCTCTCTCAAAATCTGAAAATAACAAGTAAAATAAATTGCAAGGTTCAAGGTTCTGAATTGTGAGAGAATGAGATCCTTATATAGGAGTGAAGAGGTGAGGCTTTCCTTGTCCCACAAGACTAGGGTTTTTAGCAAAGAGTTAGGCTTTGAGTTGAATTTGGACTCTTTTGGGCGTCACTTTGTTTTCTACTCGCGGAATTGATGTGCTACCTTCACTAAAATGCCATAGCTTGAGTTAGAAAACTCAGAATCCGTAAAATTCCTTGCGAAACTAACATCCGTATCTTTCCAATCATATATGACATGCTACCTGATTCGCTCTGGAGAATTACAGAATTGCTGTCGAAATTTACTGTTCAATTTCCATGATTTTGACTTCTTTTTCAGCTAGGATTCTTTGTAATCTTTGACTGAATCTTACGAGATTTTCCTTGCACATATGGGATTCCATCCTTGGGCATGATCAATTGTGTAGGTTCGGCATAGGTTTGGGCTTGTGGACCTTGGATAGCACGACTTGGCCTTCCACCTTTGGGCTTGTAATAGGCGCATAACTTTGGTCTTTTGGGCTAGGGTTATGCGCATGGCCCATGGTGTATGGGCTGCATGTGTGGTACATGTCATGTGATAATTTAGCATGGTTGACTAGTGACTTTGACTTTGACTAAAAGTCAACCTTGACCAAAAAAATTCTCTAAAAATTCTTTCTAGATTCTAGATTCTTCTAGAAGATTTTCTCAAGATTCCTTTTCACATTTTTTTTTTCATTTTTAGCTCAAAATCGCCATATCTCCTTTATCCATCATTGCTTCCTTTAACTTACAACGCACTAAAACAAACTAACAAGACACAAAATATCGAGTTTTTGTACTCTATGTTAGGGAGTTAGTATCATAAAATGATGCAAAATGAACACTCAATACACCCCCAAACTTAGACTTTGTTAGACCTCGAGCAAACAAAATAAAGAAAAAACTCTAAACTGACTCAACTAAACCCAACAAACAATTTTATGAAGATAGCCACCAATAGCATAGCAAAGCAAGGCATATAGGTTATCCATTCTTCTAGTTCTAATAATGCTTCATACCTCGCTCCTCTATTGCACTTTAGGCCATACTTAACATAAACTCAAGGGTTAGATAAACAGGACTAACTTAACACAAACAATATAGATTCAACTCCAATCTTCACTAAAGCATACTCTCAACAATAAAGCACTCAGAAATTGGGTTGATTTGTGCACTCAACATTATATGCAGAGAAGTTATGTAAACAATGACAAATAGCTCACATATTAGCATGAAATAAAAGCACATTTAAAAGAAAGCTTATTCACGCCAATGCCTTTTAAAAATAACTTTGATTTTCAATTTGCCCTTTGAAACTTTATTCCTCTTACTTTACCCCCCAAACTTTACAAAATATCATATTCCATCAAGTCCGTTACAAGCTTCGTTAAATAAGCTGACGTGGCAGTTTATTGCCCTTTCCACATAAGCACCACATAGGCTTTTTTGACGTACTCATAGACAGACTTAACAGAATATGATATTTTGTAAAGTTTGAGGGGCAAAGTGGGAGGAATGAAGTTTCAGGGGGCAAATTAAAAATCGAAATTACTTTCAGGGGGTATTGACGCGAATAAGCCTTAAATGAAAGTAATGATCTCATGAAAGGAATATCAAAATACTTGAAATAGAACCAATCACCATAGGCTTTCCTCTCATCTAGACTCACATTTTGAATTACATTTCCCTTAAAATCAAATAGGGCTTACTAAGGGTTGTAATGCAGGCTTGAGATAGGGTATGATATTGAAACAAAAGGATAAGCAAAGGCTACAAACTATGGTTTTACAATACAAAATAACACTTTAGAGGCATACCTTACACACTTTGCACTACATAGCTTGAACTTTGAACATTTGAGCACCTTTCATCATTTTTTTTTTCTTTTGAAATCGTCCCTTATTTATTTATTTTTATTTTTTGTTACTTCTTTCGGGTACGGCACACGCTCTTTTTAACATATTTCACCATCTTTTTCTTTCAAGCTAAACATCAACATTCATTTTCAACCTCAAAGCCATAAAATCAATGCAAAATCATAGATAAAGGGTAAACAGGTTAAGGGTGTAACTCCCATAAACTTAGAGTTAGGTATACAATATAGTTAACAAAGAAAAAGGCTTATACAGCTCAAAAGGGGTTAACTAGGGTAAAAACACAAAAGGTTGGCTTTTTGTTCTAAGTAACACAAATAAGGCATAAAATCATCTTCTAAGATTCATGTAGTTATAGACATGCTTTGTATAGAGTAAGAGAGAAGTTATATTTCAATAATTCAAATTTCAAGCATTTGAACAAAATAATGAATAATGAGATCAAACGACGACTTAAATGACATGAACGATTAGAGTAAGTATAAACACACTCGAGAATTGAAGTACAAGGCTCAATAGCTCACTTAGGTCATATAAGTCTCCTCTATCATGAATATGTATCTCAAGTCATGCAGATCACAACTCAAGCTTATTTTCACAAGGCTTAATTACAAAGAGTCATGAAATAAGTTATGAAACAATATTAGAAAAACAAGAACTCATATCCTATACAATCAATGCTAGACATGCTTTTCAATGACTATAAACAATCAATCAACTTGTTGGAGACTCTAAAACTAACCAAAACAAGAAGACTCAAAACTTTCTTTTTGTTTAAAAACTATGTCGCAATGATCTAAGGATCACTTGCATCACAAAGATGTAATGACAGTTATATAATTGCATTTTGATGTGGGTTTGTTAATTGAAAACAAAACAAAACAATTTTTTTTTTTTTTGAAAAATGCTCTAAAGGACCGGTCCTCCAAGGAGAGGACTGAACCTCCAGAGGCCTTGGTTCAATTCATCTACAGGGAGGACCGAACCTCCAGATGCGATGGCTCCTTCCAGTAGTGCAGAGGATAGGTCCTCCAAGGAGAGGACAGGACCTCCAGGCCAAAATTCGAAATTTTTTTTTTCCTAAAAACCTAGAAACCTAAAAACAAAAACCAATGAAATTGTCTTCCCCCCCCCCTCCAAATTTAAATGACACACTGCCCTCAATGTGACAAAAATAACAACCATGCATGATCATTAAGTAAGGGAAATAAACAATATCCATAAAACACACCAAAACGAAATTAAAATTGCAATTGTCTCATAAAGCAAAGATAAATAGAAATTTTGTTACTCGCATATGCAAGCAAACGGCCTTCCTCTAGTTGCATGCCCTCCTCGATCTCCTAGACTTGGCTTATCTTATTCTCTTCAAAAACTTGGGTTGCTTCCTAATAAGCGCTTGAGTTTACGTCTTCAGCCAGACGTTGTCAATTCTACTACTCGTATCCTCTCTTCCTCTTTCCTCCATTGGTACTACCCTCGACATCATCAACCTCAAGATACTTGAAAAATTTCATCAACTCCTCTTTGTCTTCATCATACTCAACAAGGTTAGCGTTTTGTGGGAGATTTTCAGTGACTTGAAACGATTCAACTCGACCCAAGTGAGTGAAACACATCATCATTGTCTTTGACCTAAACTTCATCCCATTAGTGCATAGAAACGGCCTTCCAAGTATAAGTGAAGTGTCGCATGCAATCTTTGGCACATCTAACACCACAAAATCAGTAGAAGTGAGAAATCTTTTACATTTAACCAACACATCCATAAGCAAAACTACGCGCATAACAGTAGTTGAGTTCCCAAAACTAATCTCAGTGTTATAGTCTTGCAAATCAGCCTTTCTAAATCCAAGCTCACGGAAGACACTCAAAGGCATGAAGTTGATTGCAAACCCATCATCAATCAAGGCTTTCTTGATCTCAAACTCCCCTATATTGCAAGATATAATGAATGACCTGTGATCCTTCTTCTTCCTTGGGAGGTGAGTAAATAAGTAATGCTTAATCTCATCTGAAACTTGTACTCCTTCATCTCTTACCCTTTTCTCAATTATTTTCAGGTTTTGCAAAATAGATGGAAACTTATTGCCAATTTTCGGCAAAGGGAGTCGTTCGAACTCACTTAAGTATTCCTCATCCATGCTTGGATCCTCCCCCTCCTCCTCATCATCATCATCATCTTCATCATCAGAAATCTCAATCACCTTTCGAGTCTTAATGATTTGGATTCTCTTTCCCCTCTTGACCTTCCTCGTAATATTAATTATCACATTGACATGCTCGGCTCCTTTAGGATTGACAAACTGTTGGTTAGGTAACTTGCCTTGCTCTTTTTGCCCCAAAGCGTTAGCAATCTGTCCCATCTGTACCTCCAAACCTACAATAGCCTTAGAGTTGGCTTGAAGTTATTGCTCAGTCTTCTGCATGAAAGTGTTGGCGCTTTGAGCAAATGAGGTGATACATTGAGCAATTTGAGCGATTTTATCCTTGAAAGAAGTCCTTTTGGCATTAGGGTGCACATAGGGCCGAAAATTCTGATTACCATTCCCTTGTTGCCCACTATTGCTTCCACTTGCTTGTTGACCATTATTGTTTTTCCACCTATAGTTGGGATGGTTCCTCCATCCAAGCTTGTAAGTATTTGAATACGGATCATTCAGCTCCCTTTTAAAGTTTTTAACTTGATTCACTTGCTTCATGTTATCCTCTTGATCATTCTCACTTGTCTTCTCTTGTACAAGGGCCAAATTCTTAACCATTGTCTTGATTTTAGAAATCTCCTTCTCTATGGAATTTGGTACAGTTGCAACCTCATACATTCCTCTTTTTGACATTCCCCTAGTACGATTAAAGTTTCATTGCTGCGAATTCAGTGCCAACGACTCAAATAATTCCTTAGCCTCCTCGTTGGTCTTAGCCATAAATGAACCTCCACATGCGGCATCAACCATTGATTGGTCCCTTTCCAACAATCCTTGATAAAAGCAGCTTATCAAGTACCATGACTCAAAGTTATGATGGGGACAAATATTCAGAAACTCATTAAAGCTCTCTCATGTCTCATGAAACGGTTCATCAGCCTTTTATACAAAACCCAAAATTTATTTCCTAATCTCATTTGTCTTGGTAGGAGGAAAGAATTTCTTCAAGAACTTGTTAGAAAGATCATCCCATGTCGAGATGGATGCACTTGAAAGCGAAAATAACTACTTTTTGGCCTTGTCCTTCAATGAAAATGGAAAGAACCAAAGATGATACTGATTTTCATCAATTCCCCTATGCTTGGCAATCTCACTTACCCCACAGAATTCCTTCAAGTGGTGGATCGAATCCTCCCCAGTCCATGAATGCTCAGCAAGAGATGAATTGTTCCACTCTTGATCTCAAAATCATTGGTCACGGGAGCATAGCTAATGCACGACGGTTGCACAGGCAAAGATAGCGATGAAAAGTAACTCAAAAGGAGGCTCGGGTTGGCTTCCTCTTCATTGTGATAACCCATATCTTCCGTATTCTGAACTGACAATACTAGGGCTACATATACGTTTTCTTGATACTATAAGAGCTTGTGCTAGGGCTTCTTCGTATTGAATTTCGAGGTTAGAACTCATAAACAAGTACCTAACACAATAACAACCACAAATCAGTAGAAAAGACACTTGTAAAGAAATTGGCATTTATTGAAACCTAAAACACTGAAGTAGAGAAAATCCTATTCTAACTTAATTACAATGACAAATCAAACTAATTTAATGATATTTAGTACCCTTCCCTGGCAACGACGTCAAAAATTTGTTGTTGTTTTCTTAAAACAAACTAAGTAACTCAATTCTAAGTATACTCGCAAGTGCACGAATCACATCAATAGCAAAGCATGCATGTATGAGGTCGATCCCACAAGTAATGGTTAAATACACATCAAATCAATTTGATCTATCCACTAACACATGCACACGATATGAGGGGTTGTAAGTTGTGAAACACACGCACATCACCAAATACACACACACACACACCCAATGGTCTTGCAATGCTAAGATGTCCAAATCCATCACATATTAAAAGATAACAACTATTATGCTGACATGCAATTTAATGTAACCACACACAATCAGGTTTGCTAGTTGAAAGGCCTTATTTATAAATTAAGAGCTTGATTATGTTCCTTATTTATGTTCCTTATTTATAAATTAAGAGCTTGATTATCGCCACTTAACCTAGTTAACTTACATATTCTTAGATAACTTGATTATCGTCTACCTAAAAGTTAACCATGCAAGAGTCATTAAGAACATATGAAAACAGCAATCACATAGAGTATGATAGTATCTTGATTATCGATCTACATGACATCTATGAAACCTATGTATCAAAGATAAATTCTTAAGTTATCTCCTTGTTACCTACTGAATTGATTAGCTTGATTATCACCTCTCAATTTCATAACAATTACTAAATACAAAAAACCTAAGGTGGCTAGTCAAAAAATGAAAACAACTAGAATAAATTATACTAGACAATATGAATCAAAAAATGAAATCAACATTGAATCAAATAGTACGGATATCATCGTAATCTTAACATGCAAGAACAATTAACTAATCCATAAATAAATTGAAAATTAAAAGAAATATAACATATAGAAAATCTCAATCCATTGTTGAACAATAAACTAACTAATTGAACAATTGAAATAAAAGAAAACTAACACAGAGCATAAAGATGGCTTCAACACAAGAAGGAGCAAAAGAGAGACCACACAAGCTAGTCTTCACAACTAGGGTTAGATAGGGCTTGCGGTAAAGAGGCTCTCTCCTTCTCTCTTGATGTCGACTACTCTCTCTCCCTCTCTAAAAATATGAAAATAACAAGTAAAATAAATTGCAAGGTTCAATGTTCTGAATTGTGAGAGAATGAGATCTTTATATAGGAGTGAGGAAGTGAGGCTTTCCTTATCCCACAAGGCTAAGGTTTTTAGCAAAGAGTTGAGCATTGGGCTAAATTTGGACTTATTTGGGCGTCACTTTGTTTTCTGCTTGTGGAACTGCTGCGCTTACTTCACTAAAATAGTCATATCTTGAACTAGAAAACTCGGAACCGAAATCCGTAAAATTTCTTGCGAAGCTAACATCCTACCTGATTTGCTCTAGAGAATTATAGAATTGCTTTCAAAATTTACTGTTCAATTTTTAGAGTTTTTATTTCTTTTTCAGCTAGGATTCATTGTGATCTTTGACTGAATCTTGCGAGATTTTCCTTGCACATGTAGGATTTCATCCTTAGGCCTTGTATCAGTTGTGTAGGTGTGGCATAGGCTTGGGCTTGTGGACATTGGATGCAATGACTTGGGCTTCCACCTTTGGACATGCAATAGGCGCATGGCCTTGGTTCTTTGGGCTAGGGTTATGCGCATAGCCCATGGTATATGAGTTGCATGTGTGATACATGTCATGTGATGATGTGGCATGGTTGACCATTGACTTTGACCAAAAGATTCTCTAAACGATTCTGTCTGGATTCTCCAAAGATTCCTTCCAGATTTTGGATTATTCTAGAAGATTCTCTCAAGATTCATTTTCACATTTTTTTTTTCATTTTTAGCTCAAAGTTGTACCTTAGGCTCATTTCTCCATAATTGCTTCATTTAATATACAAAACACTAAAACAAACTAACAAGACACAAAATATCAAGTTTTTACACTCTACGTTAGGTAGTTAGTATCATAAAATAATGTAAATTGAACACTCAACAGTAAACTCCAAGCCCCCCAGCTATGATGGTGATCTCTAAGAACAATGATGAAGTGTGTGTGATGAAATGTGATAGTGTTGGGATTCTTGCAGAGGAAGAGTTGATGGAGGAAAAAAGAAGATGGAGAAGATGAATGATATTTTCAGACCAAGGAGAGGAAAGCCAAAAAAAAAAAATTGATTTTTCTTTTCTTCTATCTTGGGTGCATAAATCCTTAATAAGTGTGTGTCCTTCTTCTTGGACCCCTCAAGTCTTTTGGGAAGAGCCAACAAGGTGTGGCTGGCCTTGAATGATGGTGGAGTGTGTTTGTGGTTTTGTGGTTGAGTGTGACTATTGCTTTTCCCAAAATGGAAAGTTGTCCTTTTTTTGCCACAAAATGTGAGATGACTTTGGAATGCGATTTGGTTGCCTTCCTGAACTCAAAAAATTGTACATTACACGTCTTTGGAAAGCTCTGGATGTCGTCTTTCCAACCATATGTCGTTTTCCCCAAACCAAGTTCGGCCTAGAAAGTTATGATCCTAACAATGTTGCTGACTCACTCTTCTACGAAAACAGTTTGTGGACTGACTTTATAAATTATAATAGGCATCTTAGAAGTCTTCAAAAGTTTAGAAAATATTCATGGACAAACTTTAAGGTGTTAGCTTTCATCTTCAACTGGATTCATATCAACTTCTATTTAGAAGAATATTTGGTGAATATTCACATTTTGTTACTCGGAAGTGCAAAAAATTACAAGAAATCAATATCATTAATCCAAATGCCTTTACAAAAACCAAGTAAAAGGGATATAAAAGAGTATGAAAATTGTGAACATATCAGCAACCCCTAGGTCATTTAGATGGATCTTTTTAGCCTTCATTTTTATGAAATTTTAGGAATAGTTAGAGAGAGAGAGAGAATGAGAGTTTTATTTGTTGTATTTATTTTTTCTAAATTTAATATGAGTTCTAGTTTTTATTTCTTATCTGTCTTCTCTTTTATCTCTTATTGTCATTTAACTTGTGCACTTTATTTACTTAATTTATGAATTTCTACTTAATATCTCTCTTTTATTTTCCAGTATTTTATTTTATTTTATTTATCTTTTATTTGGGAATGACTCATGGGATTCTAAACCTCCTCACCGAGGTAGAGGAGGACATTCCCCCTTGAGATGACCCATATTTCCTATTATTTAGCATTTTTCCTATAGATCTTTAAGTTTATTATAAAAAATCTTGTCTTTTATTTGTGAGGAGCTCCTTTCACCACAAATGTCATGTCACTACAAGAAAACTATATTTGGACAACGAAACTTTAAGAGACGAACCCAAATTCGTCTCTCAAAGTTACTTTGGGCGACAAACTATAATACTCGTCACCTAATCCCATCAACGCTTGGGCGACGAATACGACGTTTGTCGCCTTAAAGAGACTTTGGGCAACGACAATGTTCATTGCCTCAAATTTGCAATTCCTCGCCTAAAGTCACTTTGGGCAAAAAATATTCTTGTCGCCCAAAGCTACTTTGGGCGATGAAAATTGCAGTTCCTCTCCTAAAGTCACTTTGCATTTTTTTGTGTGCAATTTTATGTATGTAATAGGATACAATGTGATCTTGTTTCCAACGATCTAAACCATTCATTTTTTAATTCCCCACTCAAAGATCATCCCTGCAAAAAATTAGTTCAATCAGAGATGTAAAAGTTAGGTAACGGTGCTCGAACTTACGAACAATTGTGAATTTTCTAATACTAATCGAATGAGTAGATGAATTCTGATTTAGTCAATTTTTTTCAGAGACGATCTTTGAGTATAAAAGAATAAAATGAACAGGTCTGATCGTTGAAATCACATTGTAGTCTTCACAATTATTGAATTGACAAAGTTTCAACGAAAAAGTTAATAGAATTATAGTCTTCAGGTATATTTATATGTATAAACTCACATTTCTATCGTGTTTTTAACGATCCGAACGATCATTGGCTAGTCCCTCACTCAAAGATCATCCATACAAAAAATTATCTCAATCGAAAATGTAGAGGTTAAGTATAGCGTTTAGGGTGTATGAACGATCGTGGTTTTCATAATGATAATCGAACGAGTAGTTGAACTTTGATTAGACCGATTTTGGCAGCGATTATCTTTTAGTATGAACATAGATGATGAACAAATTTGATCGTAATAATCACGTTGTGGTCTTTATAATGATTGAAACGACAAGGTTTCAACGAAAGAGTTCATTGAATTTTATTCTTCAAGTGTTGAAACCGTTCATTTATATGTAGAAGCTCATATGTTGATTATGTTTTCAACGATATGAACCGTTCATTTTTTAGTTTCTAACTCAAAGATCATCCCTCCAAAAAATTAGGTCAATTAGAGATGTAGAAGTTAGGTATCGGAGTTCGAACGTATGAACGATTGTGGTTCTCTAATAAAATTGTGTTTAGGCAATGAAATATGGCTTTGGGTGACAAAATTTATGTCGCCTAAAGTCTAAAATTTTGACCGGGGAAAACGGTGCACTAAAGTTGTTAACTTTAGGCGACGAACAAGATTTCGTCGCCCAAAGTATTCTGATTTTTATTCCCAATGATCTGGGTTTCTCTAACACTTGATCTCTCAACTCTCTCAACTATCTCTGAACTCAATCTCTCAACTTTCTTAACTCTCATCTAGCCCAACCTCGCCGTGCCGGAACCCAGCCTCGTCGCCGCTCCGAATCCCACCCCCTCCCAGCCCCGCTAAAACCCTTTCCTCCTCCTCAGCTAGCCTTGCCTCTCGATCTCCCCCTCCTCCTCATCCTGCCGCCCCCTCCTCCCTCCTCCCTCATCCCTCATCCTCCCCGTCCTTCTCCCTTCTCCCTCCTCCTTCATCCTGAAAACCCACCCCTCTAGCTCACCGAAACCCCGAGAAACTCATAAACCTGATCAGTGTGCATTTTGCATCACTTTATGATACTAATTTTTTAACCCAGAGTGTTAGAACTTGATATTTTGTGTTTTTTGTCTTGTTTTTGTGTTTTCAGGTCCAATGAAGTATAAATAGGAAAAATGAGCAAATGGAACAGTTTTGGGACATTTCCTGGTCAAACTAGAAAAATGGGTCAATTCCTGGTCAAACCAGGAAAAGAGCTGAAATCCTAGTCAAATGAAGATTATTAATCATAAGAGGAAACATCAAGCCCATAATTATCATTGTCAAGCATAAATGAAAAATCCTAATTGGAGCAGGAATTCCTGGTTGAACTAGGAAATCTAACCCTACTAGGAAAATGAGTTCTAATGAGACTAGGAGACTCTAGGGGCAATATGGTCATTACGAGAAGTCAAAATGGACAAGGAATCCTAGTTGGACTTGGAAAGGTTGGTCAAAGTCAACTCAATCAAGTCAAGGTTCCAGAAGCTTTTAGAAGGTAGTGGACATCCATGGAATCAAATGGAGTGAAGAAATGAATTCAAATCCAAGGGGAAATGAGGGGCGAAATTGGAAGTCAAAGTCAATGGTCAACTATGACATGTCATGAAGTCAAATGGGCCATGGGCCATGGGCCTATGTGAATGTCGATTGCAAGGTGGCAGCCCAAGAAGCCCATCACGCCAAGTTCATGTAGCTGCCCATGTGCACATGTGTGAGTTTTCCTAAGGGCCATGCGCAAGTCACTTAAGCCCAAAGACCATGCCATGCTGTGCAGCTCATTAAGGAGAAACCCTAGCCTTTGCTGCACACTCCTAAAGCCTTGCCTCACAAGGATTTATCCTTCACCTCTATATATACATCTTATTCTCTTATAATTCAGGGTTCACATATTTTTTTAAATTCGAAATTTCAGCGAGAGAGAGAGAGAGAGAGAGAGAGAGAGAGAGAGAGAGAGAAAGGCCGAAAGCTAGAGAGAGAGAAAAAGGTTTGCGTGACAAGCAAGAGAGAAAGGGAACCCCTTGCCGCAAGCCCTAGCTCACCCTAGCCGTGAGTCCACCTGCTTGGTTGAGGTTTCCCTTCTTCTCTTCTTCTTGTCGCAGCCCTCCATTGATGTTCTTTGATTTTTCTTTTGGAATTCTTAGTTTCTTTTAGTTTTGCATCTCTGAATTTATTTTAAGTTGATTGAGAATTTATTTATGTTATTCAGATTTTCTTTTCTATTTTAATTATGTAGTTTATTATTCTATCTTGCATGTTAGTTGTAGGCTAATTATTGAATATGTCATACTTTAACAAATCGTTTATCCGTCTCTTGATGAATTAATTTGATGTTTGCATGTATCAAATTCTCATTATCTATTTGAATATGTTCACTATGTGTATGCGTCATTTGACTGGCCACCTTAGGATAAGTGCATATAGTTTATTTATTAGGTTTAGATGTGAAATAGTCAAAGACACTAAGTCATAAGTAACAAGGGAATAAGAAATTGTTCTTGATAATGGTTTCGTATGACCGCTTCAAGGAAATAGTCAAAACTTGTATGTTGTGTGTATTTGACGTTCTCATAGATCTTAATGACTCTTGCATGGATAACTGTTGTCTTAAGTATGCTTAAGGAACATGTAAGTTAACTGGTTATGGAAGGTCTAAAAAGCTCTTAATTTATGCCTTAAGAAAAAAAATTGCGAGAAAGTAACTAGCCAAATCTTTTTAGCAGTCAAACTTTGATATATTATGTTTAAATTGATTTGTCATTAACCTTGGATGGTTAGAGTATGAATATTTGATTTGATGGCTGAAAACTTAACATTGCAAGATAGGGTAATGGGTGTGTGCGTGTGGTGTAACGCCCCGAATCTCGGGCCCATAAATACACTGAAACTTTGACCTTTAAACCTCTTTTCAAAGAATGAGCCATTCACTTAACATAATAAATAAATACATTTGATAAATCAGAGTGTGAGCCCAAAACATTTATATAAAATCACTGTATAAAATCAATCATATAAATCAAAGTGGAATGGGTCTCACTGCCTCGTCTTCTCCCCACTGCTTCCTCAACCTACTTAACCTGAAAAACACAAACCCTACACCACATCCATGGTGCACCGGGTTATTCAAACAAACAACCCGGTAAGCTCACTAGAGCTCGTATGAGTGAAATGACGAGATAATAATTATCCTCAATAAAATCCTCAAGTTTCATACTCACCAATAATCCACAATAATATCCATAAATATTCAATCACAAAATAATTTCATCACCAATTATCCAAGTATCAAGATAAATCATAAATCCTCGTAATCAAATCAAATCCCACCAATAATAATATTAATCATTCTATCATTCTGGCCAATCAATTGCCTAATCGTAAACTATTAACCTCGACCTCAAACATTCACCATCATTTTCATTCTCAAGGATTCAAGCTTAGACTTTACCTAGTGCTAGCTAAACCAAATCCTAACAAAAAAATTCACACAAGCACCCAAGGCAACGAAATATACTATCTAATCTCACTCACGTGGCTTTTGGAAATCTTCCAGCTTTATAACTACTTCCAAAAAATCTCTTCTTTCAAACCATTTTTAAATCCCCTCAACCGTAAATCAAACTCTGAACTGACTTTATCTTTGGAAACTGATATTTCCAAACACTTATACTTAAAACTCACATCATTCTCGTACCTGTACTGTAGACAATGTCCTGGCCACAATCCCTCGCTCGGGCAGGCTCAAATCCTAGCCACAATCTCGTACGGATGACCCTTCCGCACGAGCAGGCTCGTATCATGGCCACAATCTCGTACGGATGACCCTTTCGCACGAGCAGGCTCACATCCTAGCCACAATCTCGTACGGAGGGGTCTCTCCGCACGAGCATGCTCGTATCATGGCCACAATCTCGTACGGAGGGGTCACTCCACACGAGCAGGCTCGTATCCTGGCCACAATCTCGTACGGATAACCCTTCCGCACGAGCAGGCTCACATCTTGGCCACAATCTCATACGGAGGGGTCTCTCCGCACGAGCAGGCTCGTATCATGGCCACAATCTCGTACGGAGGGGTCACTCCACACGAGCAGGCTCGTATCCTGGCCACAATCCCGTACGGAGGGGTCACTCCATACGAGCAGGCTCGTATCCTGGCCACAATCCCGTACGGATGACCCTTCCGCACGAGCAGGCTCACCCAATCAATACTCGCATTTCCAACTCACAACATTTCACCCACAATTACTCCAAACTATGCCGAATCCCTCCGAAATTGATCCCCGCTCATAAACCACCACCTGTCTGTCACTCGAAACATACTAACATTTCCTCAATAATTAATTTGATCATTTTGTATATAATAACTGCCTAATCATCAATCATTAATATTGACTATAAACAATTTTTCTTTAATTTGGTGACTCTCCTCTAAGAAACTCTATAATTCCCAAATAATTCCTTCGCCTCAAATCCTCGTCAATTCATTCTCCCAATTCAAATCCTACACCTAATCTTCTCTAGCGTAAATCAGCAAATCTATAAAACAAACAATTAAACCACGTGAAAGATCAAAATACCCTTCACGGCGCCATTGCTCGGATACCAAATCTGGCAGCATAACGACATCGGGAATGAGATTTCCCGAGCCCCTGTACCTGTTAAGACCAGACAACCAACTTTTAAATATTCAGGGTTCACAAATTTGGCCATTCAACGACCAAAATGGACGGTAACCTCTACGCACGGTGGCTGCCCAGCCCCAACTACACACAACACTCACCAACACGTAAACAGACCCTGGGGTGGTCTCTAAAAGTCCTGGGGAGGCTGATTAACAAGAAAAAAACCACCCATCACGCTGCCACAAGTGGCGGAGCCGACGGTGGCAGCGGCGGCACATCCAAAGAAAATGATTTTTCAACCGAAAGTCAACCCAAATTCAACCTAGGCGCTTAAATTGGATGAAAAACAACTCAGAAAACATTCAAATATGCTTAATTCAAAGTCAACCCGAAATGGTGTCAAACCCCATAAATTCAATTTCCAAATTTCACAAAATTGACCAATCCAACCAAGGGGAAACAAAGCCCTTACCTGGAGGGTCGTTTTTGACAACTGGACCGACGGCCAAAAGTCGCCGGAATCGACGGTGGAAGCAGACGGCCTTGAGTTGTCGATTCGCCGCCATGGGAGGTCGCCGGAGCAAAGGAGTGGCACAGCTGAACTCGCCGGAGCCTGGGGCAGGAGACCCAAGTGGTCCGGCGTCGTAACTCCGTCGGAAAACACGGATCGCCGACGAGGACGTTTTCTGTCTCGCGCCGATTCTCCGTCTACAGTGATTGGCTGGCGATGAGGAGGGCCGCTGGAGGTCGGCGACGACGAGAGGAACTCGCCGGTACCCGCTGTTGGTCGAGGGGTGGCCGGACGGTGAAACTGCCGAGGGGAGAGGGCAGGCGGAGAGAGAGAGAGAAGAGAGAGAAGGGAGACGCGGGGGAGAGGAGAGAGAGTGTCCAGAAAGATCTGATTTTGGGGTATTTAAAACCCCCTTTCGTAAAAATTACACGTTTGCCACTCACTTCACATGTCCGTATCTTTCAAACCGTAACTCTGTTTGACGCGTGCCGCGTGTCTACGAACTCGTGGACTCAAGACCTTTCCAACGTACCCAAAGTCAAAGGCGAAAGTCTATTAGTCTTAAAAGTCAACTTTTGGGTCAAGCCCAATTTAACACATAATTTAAAAATTAACCCAAAACCTTTTTAAATTCCAAATAAATTCCAAAATCCTTAAAATAAATTCGCAAAATATTTAAAATAAATCTTTGAAAAATACGGGGTCTCACATGTGGTGTGGTGTGGTGTGCGTGAGTTTCATCTTTCCTAAACCCCCATGTTTAGTTATTCTATTGATTAATTGAATTGATTTGTTATGTATTAACCATTTCTTGTGGGATCAAACTCGTGCTTGTACACATTGCTACTGATGTGATTCGTTCTATTGCAAGTATACTTAAAATGAGATATGTTTTTATTTTGTTCTAAAAAAACAATCAACAACACCCACAAACCCGAAACCCGATTTCTCTCTCCCACCCCAACCTATACATCTCTCTCTTTTCCTCACCAGTAATCCCACCCCCAACCCAGAAATTGGGGAAAATGTTTGCTACAGGAGCCTCTGTTGTTAAGGTTTAATAGATTTTAACAATTGATTTTGAAATATGTTATGCCATATATGGTTATGTTTTGTTAAGATTAATTTGGAATGAATGGTTTCAAGGACCAACTGAGAAGGATCAAATTGATGTTCAAGGGGATATAGCCTATGACATTGTGGAGTTCATTACAGATACATGGCTTGATGTAAGCTACTGCACTTATTGTTTCTCTTTCTTCAGTGTGGTGTGTTTTAATTTTAATTTTGTTTAATTATTTTCTCACCTTTTGTTCAACCAGAACATTCCCCTATGAGATAACCCATATTTCCTATTATTTAGCATTTTTCCTATAGATCTTTAAGTTTATTATAAAAAATCTTGTCTTTTCTTTGAGAGGAGCTCCTTTCACCACAAATTGTGGTAGTTGAGCAACCCTTTACATTAATGCTTGGTTTTTAAATATCTATAACAAATACCTTAGATTCCATGTTGTCCCTTGACTTGGTTAACTTGGAAGGCTTAGGGTTTGTTCTTTCCGGCCTAAGCAAGACAACATTTTTACCATAAAAATTACATTTTTTTTAGCTTCAAAGAAAAAAATCCTTCGTGATCGAGAGCATCAAAGTGATTTTTGGTGATCTCCTTTATAAGAAAATGGTAAATAATAGTTAGGGCCATCAAGTGGGGGTTTGGAATCCAAAATCTTCGTCTTTTATTCCAATATTGTTTCAACTCGATGTAAAACCTTAAAAGTGCTAAATTACTAGTTCTTCCTCTCTATTTCCTTAGATCTATTTTGTTTTATAGTCTTTTGCATTTTACCTTATTTTCTTTGCATTTATTTCCTTGCATTATATTTGTCTTTTTATTTCATCAAGAAACAACGATCAATATATCTCTTCGACTAGGTTAAATTTAAAGTAATACAAGTTTAAACTTAGAGGAAATTACATATTTGGTCTACTTATTTTATACTTAGTTCAATTTTGGTTCACGGTCTTTTTTAAGCTTGTTTTGGTCCACTAATTGTTCCATTTGTTCAATAAATGTCCAGATTTGTTTTCTCAAATTTGTCTCATCTTTTACCCTATTAAATCTCAGCCAAATTCAGTAAACATATACTTGTTTTAAAGCTATGCATCTCCTTTTGACAATCATATAAAAATTATTCAAATAGGAGTTTTAAAACTGAAGATAATTGGCCCCAAAATAGGATACCTGAAACTACCTTTTCCTAGAAATTTTTTTAGATTTTTCAAACTTTACCAAATTTCAATTCTCTTTGATTCTAATACTTCAAATTGGTTCCTATGACTAATAAATGATGGAATATAACTTATACTTCAATTATAATTAAAGAAAACACAATAAAAAAGATTTAAAATCATAACTTAAAAAAGATCGTAAACCAACATTAAACTAAGTATAAAATAGGTAAACCAAAATTGAACTTAAAAAAGATCATGAACCAAAATTGAACTAGCTATAAAATAAGTAGACCAAAATTATAATTTCCTTTTTAAACTTAAGTGTGTCTCTTTCTTAAACACTCTCTAGAGTTCGACCTTAGATTTATACGAACCATTCTACATGACTCGTATACTTACGAGAAAATAAACAAATAAAATTTATCAACAACTTGGTATGATGATGACGAAAAAAATCAAAGAAATAAATACGTATAAAATTTTAATAATTAGCTCATAAGGGAGAATGACCACTCTTATACATGCACATATATATAGTCAATTAGCTATATTTTTCCATTAAATTTCTACATATTAATGTCGCAGAATCTCCTACGGGTAATTGTCAAACGTACGTTTTCGATTAATAACTCATAAACAAACTCGATTACCCAAAATATTCCGACAATGACTCTGTAACAGCTATATATATATATCATAATTAAGAAATGGAACCGATGAAGTTAAGCTAGATATAATAATGCAAGGGGTATGAGTTCCACCTAACATGACAGCATTTAACTAATTGATCCTAGGATAAAAGACGCCCCCAGTAATGTATATGAACATATTTATTCGAATTCGAAGCCAATGAGATCATCATCTGAAAAACGAATATCCGCATATTCATGGGAAACCTCAAATATGGTCAAAGTAAATTCTTAAATCACAAAACGTCAAACCTGGTTCAGTTCCATTCATTGACTTCTCAAATTTCTTTATTACATGTATGTTGTCAGATTCAACAGACATAAAGAAATTAACACATACGTTAGTTACATATATATATATATATAATATTTTTTGGTGCTGACTTTTGCAATTAACATTAAAAGAAGAGTGTTGTTATTTGCACATTTTTTTTTCTTTTTGTACACCCCAAAAACTTTATTTGTAAGATGACAAAAAACACCCAAAATCAAATTATCCAAAACCCCCATCTTATATCTCTCATTCCCTCTCTCTCTGCCTAACTCTCATTTCCTCTCTCTCCGTCACAGCACCCCCCACCCTAGACAAGAACCACATACCCTGTTGACCACCCTAGCCTCGCCCTACCCTGTCAAGATCGGAGACCACCCCGGCCCGCCCCTCTCTCCCCCTTTCTCTCTGAAGCTGCTGAAGAGCACCATAAAGGCAGTGTGGATCGTCGGCACAACCCTTCTAATCCTAAGGGTCCCACTCATCATTGGAATGGACCACGAGCAGCAGTTCATCGAGCTCGAGTTGCAGCAGGCCAACATCCTCGACACTGCCCCTACCAAGTAAAACTTGCTCAGAGAAGAAGGCCCCTTTTCAATACTTTCATCTATGGATATGTTAATTTTTGAGATATTTGGCCTTTATTGTTATTGTTATATTGTAATTCTTACATTTTTTTTTTTTGGTAAATTGGAAGGCCTAATTCTTACAATTTTAACATGTGGNAAGTGAGAAAATGGTGTGCAAAAAGAAAAAAAAAAGAAAAAAAAAGTGTGTAAATAGCAGCACTCAAGAAGAGTACCATCCATGCAACAAATTCAGTCAGATAAAAAATAAATTAATTGTTGAATTTTAATTTATTAAATAAATAGCGCATTTTCACTAAAAACAATGGAAGGATAATGATTAGTGACAGATCTACACTGTGAGCTAGGTGGGTTATATAGCACACCCCATATTTTAAAAAAATAATAATAATAATAATACACCAACATTTTTTGCCTAGCCCCACTCAATGAAAAAAAAAAAAAAGTTCCCTAAATTTGTCTCTACCTCTCCATCCTTCATTGGTCTTTCGTATATTTTATTCTCTTAGCCATTTAGAGATTTAAGGATTTAGGAATTCAATTTTTATGCAATAGTTGTGGTATTTGTAATTTATTCTTAAATGTTTGTAAAATTAAATGAGAATTAATATTTGATTATCCAAATTGTTCAAGAACTCAAGGAAAACTTGTGTAATTTGTTGATATGGGAATATGAGATTGTTTTTAAGCTCAATCTCAGTTATTGAAATTGCAAGTTTGGAAATCAAGTAAGCTCTAAATTTTAATATTAAATTATAGTTGCATATTGCTAGAAAAATAGGTTGCTATTGTGTGATTTTGTTTTATAAAATATCCTTACATATCATGTTTATAATATATTACCAATATGTTTTAGTTTATAATATCGGATCATCCACAAATTTCGAAGAGAAGAAAAAGTATTCTTTCTTATTTTAAGAAGACAAACGACCCTTCTTCATCTACACTAATTTGTGATTTTGAGTCTCAAAGTAAAGGAGTTGAGACTCAAAAAGTCGAGTTGGATCCAAAAATTGACATTACTACTAGTGTGCGCTCTTGAACGTGATATAAGATTATGTCAAGCAATATTGAAGCATCTTATTAATGAACATGATAATGTTCGAAAAGCTTATAATACACTTAGGACTATGTCCCCCTTTACTAGGTGTATCTTTATGTTTATTAATGAAATTTTTTTGTACCATCGAAGTTTTTTTAGCCCTCACTATTACAAAATCATTTATTCCTGATGGAATTAAATCGCTAGGAAAAACAGTTTTCTAGCGGAAAAATAGCAAAATCCGCTAGCATTGTGAAGCAGTGGCGGATAAAATTTCTGCCAGCATTAAAACCACAAGCAAAGCATTTTTCCTAGCAGACAGCTGTCTAAATCTGCCAGGAATACCATCCCACGTTGACAAGGCAATAAACTTTTCTTGGCGGATATATCCGCCAGCATTAACTTATTCACGTTGGATATATCCACCGACATTGAGTAATTCCTATCGGATATAATCGCCGGCATTGATATTATATCTACTAGGAAAAGTAATAAAATATATAAAAAAAATACTTTCTTGGCGGATATAATCGCCGGCATTGATAGTGTATCCGCCAGGAAAAGTAATAAAATATATTAAAAAAAATCCTTTTTTGGCTAATACAACTGCCAGAATCATTAAATATATATATAAAATAAATGAAATTATATTTGAAATAATTAATATAAAATAAACTAATTAATATAAAACATTTCAAATAATAATTATACACTAATAAAGATAAAATCTTTCAATTCACAATACATGTCAAATAATAATGTTTCATCAATAGAGATAAGATAAAGTAGGCAAGCGAAAATAATCTACTCAAGTCCAGCAACTCATTTAACTCATCAATTAATGGTCGCAAATACACATCAATGTAATTTCCGAGACTTCTCGGTCCTGGAATCAACAAGGACAATAATAGATTTGGTTGTTTCATACACATCCATGGAGGCAAATTATAAACATAAAGCACCCATCCTTAGGTCATTCAATTGCATACCACCTCATATGTTCAACAATACGCTTCGACATATAAAATCTCTTCAATCTCGATTTTAAAGGGAAGTACCACATAAGTTTAGCTGAGACTTTCTTTCTACAAGTATCATCTCCTTTGTTATCTTTATATCTTGATTTGCCACACACCGAACATGCAGTCAATTTAAGGTGTCTTTCCAATATATCATACAATCATTAGGACATGCATCAATCTTCTCATACGTGAGACCCAACCCATTTATAAGTTTATTTGCCTTATAACACGAGTCGGGCAAACAATCTTCATCAGGTAACATTCTTTTAACCAACTCTAGTAACGTAGTAAATAAACTGTCCAGAAAACTCTCTAAACACTTGAACTGGTACAATCTTACAACGACCTCTAGTTTCTTAAACTCTTTACAATCATGATACAACTCTTGATCTGCCTCTTCAAGCAACTTGAAAAAACTTTCGGCCTCTGCTGGACGCCCATCCACAATAGTAGGTTGTGTCGATAACCCAACCTCTTCTTCCGTTACTGGTTGAACAAATATGTCATTAAGAAAATCATGCATATCATCCATCTCTCCTCCTACGTCATCTTCTATCTCCCTTAAATTTGGCTCTCCAATATTAGGCTCCCCATGATGTCACCACCAAGCTTTTTTGTAATCTTTATCCATATCATGTCAAATAAGATGATCCACAATAGTTTGTCTTCCAAAGATATATCTATTGCAACATTTTTTACAAGGAATTTAAACTTATCTGGTTGAACACCATTCGCAGCCGCTTGATTCAAAAATAAATTCATTCCATCTACGTATGCCTCTAATTGTCGCGATATCGTCAATCAAGTCTTATCCATGCTTTACCTCTTATATGAAAACTCTAGACCCCCGACGCCTATAATCTTTCAATCCCTATCATGTAGGCGTACTTATCCATTCTATAGCTTAAATTCAAAAAATACTCAATAATAATTTATAATTATTTATATATGTCGAACAAATAAATTAAATTCACAAAATATTCACAAATAAGTTGTATGTTTGTTAATCTACTTAACCATTTTCTTTTATTTGAAGTGTAATAAATAAATTATATCTACAAATAAGTTGTTCTATAATTATTTATCTAATTAACCCAAATTTTTAAAAATTTTCAGTCAATTTTATTTTTAATTTGAAATAGACCAAACGAATAAATTAAGTTCACTAATATGTTGTATTTTTATTTCTCTCATTATTTTTATTTTTAAGGTTGATACATGAACAATAACATAATACTAACATTTTTCATATATACGACCCTAATAATTGTATGTTAGCTAAATAATTAATATTTTTCATACTACCCTCATTAATAATATATTAACACTAACATACAATGCAAAAAATGAACACAAATCTAACATTTACATATATATCAATTAAATCAAGGATATATAATTTTTAACATATCTAACATATATTAACATATTTCAACACATCAACATATAAAAACATATAAAAAAAATATCCAAGCTAGTCATAGAAAAACCTTGTTGCAAAATCAAAATCGATCACCACCCAAACCTTGCTGCACCAAAAGGTTAATTGGCTTGCAAAAAAAAAAAAAACGCAAAAAATCACATATATAACAATAATGAAAATGGATATTAAATACAAAAATCTAATCTAATCTAGCATATACAAAAATCAAATTTGGCATATACAAATAATTTTCAACAGGTACCCCCAAAGAATTCAAGAATGAAGTGGATCTTAGCCTCTGAAATAAGAAATTGGAGAAGATTTGGATAAACCTAACAAATTATAAAATAAAATCAGAAAGAACTTAACAAAATCTGAAGATAAAATCAGAAATAAGAGAGAGAGAGAGAGAGAGAGAGAGAGAGAGAGATTATTGGAGCCTTGGTGGCGAGCATGGTGGTGGAGCCGGAGTGAAGGTGGTGGCAGGCTGGCAGTGATGAAGAGGAAGAAAAAAGAAGAAAGATGGAGAAAGAGGAAGAAGAAAGAAGGAGAAGAAGGAAGAGGCGGAGCGAGGAAGAAGAGAAAAGGAAGGAGAAGAAGAAAGAGGGTTTGAATTAGGTTAAGTACTCAATCCTGGCGATTTGGACCGCCATGATTTATTGATGCTGGCAGTCTAATCCACCAAGATTGAGTTTCGCGCGGGAATTTTATCGCTCACTCAGTCCTGGCGGATTAGTCCGCCAGCATTGATCAATCCTAGCGGTCTAATCCGCTAGGATTGAGTGAGGCGCGGAGTTTTTCTCTCATTTACTCCTGGTGAATTGGTTCGTCAGGATTGATCAATCATGGCGGATAAAACCTTCTGCCAGGAATTCTTAAGCATTCGTAGCAGACAACTCTAATCCACCAGCATTGTCCACCAAGAATGCATGTATTTGAAGTAGTGCCCCCCCAATTCTAATTCTTGAATCTGTCCCTGAGAATGATAATGATGAAATAGCGTACTGATCATCATCTTTGAATAAAAAATTAGCATTTGGAATCATAGCAGTGTCATACATTACTTACATATGTATGTGTGTATTAAATATAGGTGGTAATCGAAACCCAAATCTTAAGTTAATTAGTCTCAATGGTTTAGGGAGATGTCATTAAAAATCCTTTCTGCCTTGGACAGTGCAAAAATCCAGTACTACGTACCACTTCAAAGCCATTGTTATTGCGGCATGGGCCTCTACACAGAGCATTAAAAGCAAATTGTTTGAGCTTTGAACGAAGGTGTTCGACGGTTCGAAACATGGGAGTAGTAATAATTAATCTAATGTGTATTGATTAATTAAAGACACATTATCATAATTAACCAAGTTTTCAGTTGTACTTGTAACAATGGGCATAAAAGGATATTTGAAAGAGGTCTAATCCCTAACCAAAAATAAAAAAGAAACGCAATATATTGATATATAAGAACCATGAGAAGACGACATGAGAGCTTCGTAAGATCCAATATGGTAGCCCAGTTTTCTTTTACAATGGTTCATTGATTGAATATGGCAGCTATTTTCGATGATGAGTTTAATTCAGTAAGAAAATAGGTGATCAAGAAAGAGATCGAGTTCCATGATAGGTAAGAACTAGAGGAAGGACTATAGATTATTGATGGTGCACCTCGTTAAGTGTGTGTTAATATCCAATAAAACAATAAAAGAAATTTATTTTTAAGTGAAGTGTATTTTTAAGTATGATAAGATTTTAATAAAGGACAAATTGTTCACAAAAGACAAATAGTACAAGCAAGTGAAATTAGAGCATAGCGGCTAAGGATAATTTGCAGTGTTGCAGGTTTTTGGATGTGTGTGTGTAGAGGTTCCGAATTCTTCTTTTAGAAAGGAATTTATAGCAGGGAAAATCTCACATCCCTAGTCCTTCTGTCTTGATAACTGACAAGTATACGTCTGTAAGTGACCTTTGCAAAGAAATTAACGAGTACAACCTTGACAGCTTTCCAGGACGCGTGTTGTCACATTAATGGCCCTGTTCCTTTTGTCTCATGTATCTTCTCAGCAAGGTCTTGCCGAGGGCTTTTGTTCGCTCGACGAGGTCATGTAGGCTTTTCACTAAATAGGCTTGGACTTGGCCATTTGGGTGAATTTATTAAGGAGACTTAATAAGAGTTTAGTTTATTTTTATGAGTATTTTTTAGACTAAAATCGGTAGTGATTTAAGGTTTTTAATTAATTTATTTTAATTTTTTTTCTTTGACGACTTTATATTAGGTTTTAACTTAAAGATTTTGGACTATCCAAAATCTCGGAATTAAAACCTAACATGCAGCTTCTACAAAACCCACTCTATACTCTATGAGGCCCAAAATCTCAGAGTTAAAATCTAACATGCAGTCTCTACAAAGCACACTCTACACTTTAGGAGGGGAAATATCTTTCAAATAGAGAGAAATACCCTTCAAATCGAAGAATGACTTTATTATGAATTAAAATGATTTTTTTATAAAAAATTATGAATTAAAAAGAATTTATTATAAATTTTAAAACACTTTTGATCTTTGTTTAAAAACTATTTTTCTAAATAACCTAAGTCTAATTATCGCTTTAATTAATTGGACTCATGTGCATTGCAGCTGGGCTAAACATCAATGCCAAGTGGCATATTTAAAATATGGTACAAACAATTATGGCAATAGTTTTATGTTTCATATATACATGCCGATGAAAATCTAGAGGCTTCATTATTTCAAGAGGCAATTGGCAATCTGACTCTATTATTTCGTGATTAATTGTTTGCATTTTGATGGTATTTGATACGTTAATTACCTATTGGCTTGATCACAATTATCAATATTATCATTATGTTGCTATTGGTTTTCGTCTTTATTTGGATAACTTGAAATCAATTTTATGAACTCAACCTGTCGCTTGTATTAATTAATAAAGCGATGCCATTTATTTGTCCACTGTGTACATAGATTGTTGTTCTACTGATAGATAAAACACACAACTTGAGGTTGATTTTAGTGAGTCTGCACATCCTGCAAAGTCAGCATTTGCATATCCTACTAGCTCCAAATTATCACTCCTTTTATACATTAGTTTATGATCTTTGGTTCTCTGCAAATATCTCATTACCTTCTTTCCAGCCACCCAGTGTGCCTGTCCTAGATTGGATTGAAATCTTCCCAAAGCATTTATAGGGAAGGCTATATCAGGTCTTGTGCAAACCTAATCATATTTTAGACTACCTATCAGTGATTCATAAGGCTTGTCACTCTTCTCTTGCTTCTCTTGATTTGTTTGAGGTGCTTGTTTTCTACTCAATTTGTCACCTGTAGCACATCACTCCCAGGCTCCCAGCACCGTTCTACATGTTAAACCTCTTAAGTACCTTCTCGATCAATGTAAGCTTTATGTGACAATTCGAGAACCCCTCTTTTTCTATCCCTGCTTATCTCAATGCCTAAAACATATGTATGAGGCTTTTCCTAAATCTGGCATCCCAAAACTCTTAGAAGAAATAGCTTTAGTATCATGCAAAATTGTTAAATTGCTACTAGCCCTAAGAAAGCTATGAGTCTACAATCTACATTGTGATAACAAGTCCTTTATAGAGATTGCTCAGAATCCTGTGATATAACATGATCAGACTAAATATGTGGAGGTAATTGGTTGATATTTCATTGAGTAAAAGCTGGAGGCTGAAATAATCAGTTTCCATTTGTCAATCTAGAGGATTAGTTAGCAGAAAATCTTACCAAGGTGGAATTTCGAACAAGTTTTTTCTTGACACACTAAATTAGTTGGGCATGTGAGATATATATCGAAGCTCCAACTTGAGAAAGAGTGTTACGTGAGTCCTAATTAAGTCAGGATTATTTTATTTGTAATTATTTAGTTCTTTTTTACTTACCTCGTATCACAAGGTTTCTTTTACCTTCGTATAAATACCTTCTTTGTAAAGAAGAATAAACATATATAATGTTTAATTTTATCCTAAACATAGATTATTGACACCTGCAATACTGCAAGTTAAATCTCAAATTTCTCAATTGCATCTTTAATAAACTGACATTTAAGTACAATGTACTTAGTACGATCATGACTATAAAAAAAAAAAAATCAAAGAAATAAATACGTATAAAATTTTAATAATTAACTCATAAGGGAGAATGATCACTCACATACATGCATATATAGTCAATTAGCTATATTTTTCCATTAAATTTTTACATATTAATGTCGCAGAATCTCCTCCGTATATATATCAAACGTATGTTTTCAGTTAATAAGTCATAAACAAACTGGATTAATCAATATATTCCGAGAATGACTCTGTAACAGGTATATATAATTAAGAAATGGAACCGATGAAGTTAAGCTAGATATAATAATGCAAGGGGTATGAGTTCCACCTAACGTGACAACATATATGCAACTAATTGATCCCAGGAAAAAGACGCCCCCAGCACACCCCCCAATATTGTCCATTTCGCCAGTAGTCATACATCATATTAATAAATCCTAAACGTAATGTATATGAACATATTTATTCGAATTCGAAGCCAATGAGATCATCATCTGAAAACGAATATCCGCACATCATGGGAAGCCTCAAATATAGTCAATGTCAATTCTTATATCACAAATTAAACATCATACCTGGTTCAGTTCCATTCATTGATCGACTTCTTAAATTTCTTTATTGACAGAAAGAAACACACAAGTTATATATTTATGTATACGAATTTTATCTAGAGAAGATGTTTGCATTTTACAAAATTTGTAACAGTGGCAAATTTTGTTCGAGTACAGATTGCCGTAGCAAATTTGGTAGCTAGGGTCTAGCGGAAGTCTATGGGATGACAACCGGATAGTTCACATTCACAAATTTTGTAAAATACAAACATCCACTCTAGAAAAGAACTTTATATACATTTAATATTTTTTGGTGCCGACTTTTGCAATGCACATTAAAAGAAATACACAAAGCATTAAAAGCAAATTGTTTGAGCTTTGAACGAACGTGTTCGACGGTTCGAAACATGGGAGTAGTAATAATTAATCCAATGTGTATTGATTAAAGACACATTATCATAACCAAGTTTTCAGTTGTACTTGTAACAATATATGGGCATAAAAGGATATTTGAAAGAGGTCTAATCCCTGACCAAAAATGAAAAAGAAACGCAATTGATATATAAGAACCAGGAGAAGACGACATGAGAGCTTCATAAGATCCAATATGGTAGCCCAGTTTTCGTTTACAATGGTTCATTGATTGAATATGGCAGCTATTTTCGATGATGAGTTTCAGTAAGAAAAAAGGTGATCGAAGAAAGAGAGTTCCATGATAGGTAAGAACTAGAGGAAGAACTACATGCAGATTATTGATGGTGTGTGTTAATATCCAATAAAACAATAAAAGAAATTTATTTTTACGTGAAGTGTATTTTTAACTATGATAAGATTTTTAACGGTAAAAAATGTGTGCAACTTTATGTAATTTTCATTGTGTTCCTTGAACCTATATATAAAATATTTCCAAACATACCATTTATATTGTAGGTCATTCCTCAAACATGCACCATCTCCATGCAACAAATTCAGTCAGAGAAAAATAAATTAATCGTTGAACTTTAATTAATTAAATAAATAAATAGCGCATTTTCAGTAAAAACAATGAAAGGATAATATATGATAATGATGAAATAGCTTAATGATCATCATCTTTGAATAAAAAATTAGCATTTGGAATCATAGCAGTGTCATACATTACATACATATGTATGCGTGTATATATAGGTGGTAACCGAAACCCAAATCTGAAGTTAATTAGTCTCAGTGGTTGAGGGAGATGGCATTAAAAGTCCTGCGTACGTCATCATCTTTGAATAAAACATTAGCATTTGGAATCATAGCAGTGTCATACATTACGTACATATGTATGTGTGTATATATATATATAGGTGGTAACCGAAACCCAAATCTTAAGTTAATTAGTCCCAGTGGTTTAGGGAGATGGCATTAAAAGTCCTTTCTGCCCTAGACAGTACAAAAATCCAGTACTACCACTTCAAAGCCATTGTTGTCGCAGGCATGGGTCTCTTCACTGACGCTTACGATCTCTTCTCCATTACACCCATCATGAAGCTGATCGGACGGAAATACTACGAGGACCCACCCCACAACAACAGCGTCCCACCCGTCGTCGTCTCAACCATGGTGGGCCTAGCTCTTCTCGGCACCGCCATCGGCCAACTCGTCTTCGGCTGGCTCGGTGATCGCATAGGACGGCGTCGTATGTACGGCTTCGCATTGATGCTCATGGTAGTGGGGTCCATTGGGTGTGGATTGTCTGCTGGGCGGACCAGGGGCGCTGTGCTGCTCAGCCTCGGCTTCTTCAGGTTCCTGCTGGGGCTTGGGATTGGAGGGGACTACCCTCTGTCAGCTACCATCATGTCGGAGTTTGCTAACAAGAGGACACGTGGAGCCTTTATAGCTGCCGTGTTCTCCATGCAAGGGTTTGGGATTTTGGCCAGCTCGGCGGTCACCATGGTGGTGTGTACCATCTTCGACCAAGGCGGATCGAACGCGTCCCCGGAAGCTGATACTGCATGGAGGTTGATAGTGATGATCGGTGCAATCCCCGCTGGCTTGACCTACTACTGGCGTATGATGATGCCTGAAACTGCTAGGTAATATTAGTATATTTTTCTTTCATTTATTTATTTTTTGGCTAAACAAATTAACCACGTATATAGATTCAAAACCCACAAACAACCCCAACACGTACACCAGAACAATATATCCCTTGGAATTATAGGAACTAGGAAGGATCATGGTTCAAATCATTAAATTATTGTCTCTAGCCCGCACCTATAGTTAACTTTGATTTTATCTGAAATTATAATTGGCTGTCACATGCATACAAAAAATAAAAATAAAGAATACCATGCACTTATTACAAATTTATGGGATATTTGGATATTAGCCCTTTAAACTAATTTTTTATAGAGTCTAACACCATCACTTTTTTTTTATATTTTTTTTTTATAGATAAAACCCATATTCAAAATCTTACGCCACATAAGATAATAATAATTCATTATTTTTCTATTATTTATGAGTTTTGCCATTATGTAATTAATATTGATTTTATATTCAAATCACTAACTTATAGCGAATCATTAATTAAAGAGATAATTAGGTATGAACCTTTTAGAAAAACAGTTATTAGATGAAGAACGAGAGTGTTATAAAATTTATAAGAAAATTCTTTTAATTCATAATAAAGTACTTTAATTTACAAGAATTTTTTTTAATTCATAATAAAGTCCTTTTAATTTATAAGAAATTTTTTAATTCATAATAAAGTCATTTTAATTTATAAAAAAAAAAAAATTTAATTCATAATAAAATCCTTTTAATTCAAATTTAAAAAATCTGAATTTTAAAAAATACTGACTAGGAAATATAAATATAGAAAGTAGATGAATTGGCAACTAGTCAAAAGGATTAATACACGAAAAAAGAAATATGTAGGTTTTAATGAAAGAGATATAAATTTGATGGGGATTTCCCTAATTTTCTATAAATTTATATATTTTCAAATAAATTAAACATTTCTTATTAGCCATAGAAATTACCAGAACATGCATGACGTCGGTTTTGAAGCAAGCTGTGGCTATCGCGCATGTAGTGTAATTTAGGTTTACTTCTGCAATGTAATAGTTGACTTCATTTTAATATAGTAATGCAATCAATAATTTGACTCGTCTCCTTGAAAATTGTGCATGTAAAAAATAGGAAATTTCTTTGAATGATTCAATTAGGGCATTTTCAATTTATATTAATCCTTTTGTGTTATTTAATTGATCTTTCAGATATACTGCTTTGGTTGAACTGAATGTCGTCCAAGCCGCTAAGGACATGGAGAAAGTGTTGGATGTTTGTATGTGTCAAACTGCAGAAGATGAACCATTTCCAAAAAGTCCATCATCATACACCCTCTTCTCTAAGCAATTTGTTCGTCTCCATGGTCTCGATCTATTCTCGTGTGGTGTTTCATGGTTTCTTGTTGACGTCGTCTTCTATAGCAGCAACCTCTTTCAATCTCAAATTTGTGACCATTATCTTCCACCTAAATCAAAAGTGAATGCCTACCAAGATGCATATAATGTTGCAAAACTTCAAGCAATCGTTGCAGTGTGTTCCACAATTCCAGGTTATTGGTTTACCGTTTATTTCATTGATCGCATTGGAAGAGTTAAACTCCAAGCGATAGGGTTTTTCTTCATGGCAATAATTTATTTTGCAATTGGGATACCGTACAACCTGTATTGGAAGAAGCATACAAATATAGGCTTCATGTTCCTCTACGCTCTCACATTTTTCTTCTCAAATTTTGGACCGAACACTACCACTTTCATAGTACCAGCAGAGCTTTTTCCAGCTAGATTTAGATGTACATGTAATGGGATATCTGGAGCCTCTGGGAAGGTGGGCGCTATCATCGGTGCAGTTGGTTTTTTGTGGGCTTCACATAGTGAGCCAACTAATGGCTATCCCAAAGCAATTGGGATGTCGACCTCATTAGTGATCTTGGGTGGGGTTTGTATTGTCGGAATGCTGGTGACAATTTTCTTTACGCGTGAAACCACAGGCAGATCCTTGGAAGAGAATGAGAAAGAAGACATTGATGAATCCGATATTGGTGGACGTTTCCAGCTTAGAAGTTTTGTCGATGGTAGCTTGATCACACCACATCCATCGTTGGATGAAGTTACAACTCCGTAGGGATAAATTTATTATCGGATTGAAGCTATGTTGTATTATGTGATACAACATATTCTTTGAGTCTCTAATCACAATGAACTAATGGACTCCTAACAACTTTTTTTCCCTCTCTAAAAGCATTTGTAATTATGTGAGATTAGATTTGATGCAGCCCTTGTGGCCGGTGTGCTTGCTTTGCTTACACCCAAAAAAGATGGTTCAAGATGTACGTGTGTTGACAGTCGTGCCATCAATAAAATCATTGTGCGATACATGTTCCCTAAAAATAGAGAATGTTCAATGGTTGAGAAAAAGACCATTAAAAGCCACAATGTAAGTAAATATGGTGAATGTACTCTTAGTCTGAAGAACATATATGGTTGAACTCACTAAAAACAAAATTTAGCTGCCTACAGATATGGAAAAATATTACTCTTTCTGCAATGCTTCGAGGATGAGTGGCACAACCTCGCTTAGCTCTAACTTTGCAAGGTATAGAATCTTGGAGTAGTAGGAATTTCTGCTGAAGTTTTTGGTAAACTCAAGTGGTGGGATAATATATGAATCCGGTTTCCAAGCTCTCCTCCATTCTAATTAATGAAGATGATTCAGAATAAGTAAAATATGCAACAAGAATTTGAGGAAATTCAACGATATAAACAAATTAATACCTGAGCAACAGAAAATTGCTTCCCGTCGTTATCTTGCTCTCTTCTCATGCCACCTAAATTCTCTGCAAAGTTTGATGGATCGTTCCAAGTTCCAAATGGGAATCCTCACTACAAGAATTAGGGCCTTAATTTACACACGCGTCAAATGGGGCCTGTTATGGATCTGACCCCCCTGTTCAGTAAATGGAGACTCTTATACTTGCAAGTCCTCCTTTATTTCACTGGTGACTCCAGTTTGAAGTTGTAATTATTAATAATCATTCAATAATTTAATATATTTTAAACTCACACAACTGTCTCTACATTTATGAGTTTTGGTTTTAGAAATTTTTTAACATACTTTATGGTTTAATGTGAATTGAGTTTACACTTGTGGTCCCAAACCTATCTGCTCTCTCTCAAACTCTCTGGATTTCTCGATGTGCTCTCTCACCTTCTTCAAACCCTCTCTTCTCTCTAACCCTCTCTGCTGCTGTCTCTCTCAAACCAACTCTCTCTCTCTCTCTCGCCCTTTTCTCTCTCTCAGCTGCCGTTGGTTGCGAAATAGGGAAGCAAACATAAGGTTTCTCTTTCTATCTCTGAAGGATCATGAAAGTCTTTAATGTCTAAATAATTAAATTTTTAAAATTTTGAAGTTGTTTTGTTTAATTTCAAGATCCCACACTGATTAGGGTTTTAATTTTGGGTTTTGATTTTTGTTTTATTTAGGATTTAGGGTTTCACGCTTTCATCAATCTTGTTGATGTAAATTTTCGTAAGATAGATGCAACAACTTAAATGGATGATCTGGCTAATAGGAAGCTTTGTTGGATGATGATTAGAATGATGACTTATGATGATCAAGACTTATGGAATTACTGGTTGAAGCTGACGAGATCTTTCTGCATGAACACAAGATCAAAGGAGATGGACCGGTGTAGTACCAGCCAAATACGCTCCGATGATCGATAAAGTTAGTGGGATGTATTTGATGGTGTTTGAGGAAGAACAAACAAGAACAAAGTATGAACATATATGAACTTGGGAGAATATGAAGAACAATGTAACTTATGGGTTATTCTCAGCTAGTTATGTGTGTGTATTTGTGAGGATTTTGTGAACTCCTTCCTTTGTGCATATAAGTGGGTTTATATAGGCAAAGGAAGTGGTAAGGTTTTAGATTACCTGCATGCGGATGAATGGTTAAGAAGAAGTCACGTATTCGGTTAGGAATAGTAGCATACACAGCTACTAATTAATCACATTTGCATTCAATGCTGCATTGAATGCAAGCATGGTTGATCAAGTGGAATGCCTTAATAGTCATAGTTGTGAGCTAAGATGTCAAGTCTGTCGAAAGTCATGTCATATGCACTTGAGTATGACGGTTCCTCCCAACTTGAGCTTTTAGAATGGCGGTGGGAGGCCGAGTCGATCCGAACACATATGTCCCCATTTGTAGATGTGAAATCCATGTGTGATCAAATCGGATGTGGATGAGTCGGGCTAAGTTGATTTGGTAGATAGTGTATTGATCTCTCCAAGTGTAAGCCGGCTGTGATTGGAATTAGGATGACATGTAAATGCCGAGCTAAACTGAGGTGTCTAGGAAAAGATGAATTCTCAAGTTCCTAGAAGATCCCAATATCGGTTCGGTTTGGATCGGATTCGGGTAACCACGAAGTAAGAGCCGATCCGATCTGAACAATGCTTGTATTGCTGAGCTGGCATGGTGATGTGGAGGGTTAGGTTTAACCAAGTTGACCGTTGAAAAGTCAGAGCTAAAATGAAACCTGACATGCCACATGTTGGTCTATGACTGGCTATTGAATCTATGTGGATTTATCCAAAACAAATCTCATATTTTCTTGCATGTGTCCGTGTTTGGGTTTTTTTTGTTGTCCTACAATAGAAGATGGAATTTGCAAGTTATTTGACCTCAGTACTGAGAACCAGCTTTAAGTTTACCTACAACAACATAGTGATAGTGATGTCCCACATGTGAAGACCATTGCATTCTCAATATCAAGAAGGCTTCTCTTCGCTAGATATACCAATGGTGATTGCTATGTGTGGTATAGTTTATTGGAAAAGGTATTTGAATTTTAAAGTCAATTCGATTGGCAACTTCCCATATCTTCTCTCTTTCTTTCTCTTCAGTCTTCCTCTCCTTCCTCCATGATGCCCAAGTCTTCATTTTTTTGGTAAAGATACCCAAAACCAAATATGAGTTTTTAGTTTTGTTAATGGGGTTAGTTTTGAAAAAATAGAGATAGAAATTCAAAGCCCAAATAAAAAAGAGTGAGATTGAGGGTTTTCCTAGAGTGAATGAAAGAGTTGAGATCAAATCTGAGTTTTTGAGTAAAGAGACCCATGGTCTTGAGTTTTAAAGTGAATCAGAGAGAGAAAGAGGGAGGGAGGAGAGATAGGGAGAGAGAGAGAGAGAGAGAGAGGAGAGGGAACATAATAGAGAAAGAAGAGGAAGCTACAGTGAGGAGGGGAAGGGAGGGGAGGGGAGTGGTGGTAGGGTGNCATGGTCTTGAGTTTTAAAGTGAATCAGAGAGAGAAAGAGGGAGGGAGGAGAGATAGGGAGAGAGAGAGAGAGAGAGAGAGGAGAGGGAACATAATAGAGAAAGAAGAGGAAGCTACAGGGAGGAGGGGAAGGGAGGGGAGGGGAGTGGAGGGTGGTAGGGTGCGGGGGTGCGGGGAAGACCAGGTGGTGGAGTAGAGGGTGGGTTTGATGTTTTTATTTTGTTTTTCATTTGGTTTGTTTTTTAATTTAATTTTCTTAGTCATTTCTTAATCTAACGTGGCGCTTATTTGGCATAGTGTCAGTCCCACTCACCTCCATCCTTCAGTAAATTACCAAAATGTCCATCCATATAAGCGTCACGCCAGATTTTTTAATGGACACGTATATGGACAGTTCAGACAGAACTTGCCTTATGGGAGTGATTTGTAAAGATCGGAGGATAAAATAAGAAGATTTAACTTTAAGAGGGCAAAATAAGAATGAAAATTTTTCAGGGGGTATTTGTACAAATAAGCCAAAATTAAACTAAGAACTACTTCAAAATGAAGCTTATTCCAAAAAAAAACAAAACTTTTAAAATGAGAAACTGCCAACTAGTGGTATGTCTTGAGAGAGAGAGAGAGAGAGAGAGAGAGAATTAATTTGGGCATTATAACCCTAGAGAGAGAAAGAAAGATGAAGAAAGGATGCAGAAAATGAGAGGGAGGGGTTGGTATTTATATGCAGAGGTATGCCCTACCAAGCCCTCGATGGGATTTTCTGAGTTCTTGGCAGGGTTGTGGTGGTTGCCACGTGTTCTGGTTGAGCTTTCCCTTGACCACCTGGCAGGGAGTTCCTTGGTGAGCACTCAACCGTTCGATCGGGTTGATCGACGGTCAAGATTGCGATCCTCGTTTTCTTTTTCTTTTTTATTTTTATTTTTCTCATTTCTCTAATTTCTTTCGACATTCACCGAAAATTATCTCATTGTCCAACGCAAAATTCGAGGATACCAAGATGTTCATGACATTCGATACTATTTTCCTATGATTTTGGTTTTTTAAACGATTTACATGTTTTCTCCAAATAATTGTAAACATCTGAAAAAGTACTTGTTTACTTATTTTCTCCAATTTCTTAACTCTAAAACCCTTGATTTAACTTCCAAAAATCATTACGGAAAATCCATGCATTGGAAAAATGATTTCTCTGTCTTGTTGGATTCTTCTCATTGAAATCTATAAAATCAAGGTCTCAAACTAATTTTTCAACATCAAACACCTAACTGAATAATTTCGAGAACACCTAAAAGTTTGTTTTTGTAATTTCTCAAAAATACTAATGACCATGAATAAATTCTAGAAATTATTGTAACCACAAAATAAAGTACGGAAAAAATCTTGGGCGTCACAATAATGCTTCTGCCCTATAAATTTGCAATTCACATTAATTGAAATATCCCTTTGAGTCACTTCAACTAATTTCCATTGGTTTTAGGGCATATTTCCAACACAGACTAGTTGATTGTTCGTTGGGGATGCCAATCTAGGTAGTATTGACTAACCTGAATAATTCCTATAGGCAGGTCTACATTGCTGTTGATCCTTGTTGTTGTTGTCTTTTGATGTATCTTTGACTTTGACACTACAACAAATACCCTCTTTATATATCAGTGAATAACTGATGTCGATTCATGTTTTCGAGCAATGTCTAGACAAGCGATATCTAATGTACCTACATAAAATATTGATTTTACACTGATATCTATAATGAGGTTAGACATCTTTTTTGTTTAAATTCTGATGTCCAATAAGCCCTTTAGATATCAGTTTTCCAATTTTCTAGTGAATTAAAATTCTAAAACTGATATTAAAGATATGAAACACATCGTTAATTACTATAGAAATAATCTAAATTCTGATTTAGACATTTGTTCTGTTATATTTATCGATATGGTAAACCCATTAATCGTATTTTTTTATGCTTTCTACATCATATTTTATGTGATTTTGGATATATAAACTACCTTAGATATCGTTTTATGCTCTCAGAACTAATCTACATGCTATGTTACATATCAGGTTTTTTCTATTTATAGATGTTTGAATATATCTAAACCATCTGTATTTGATCTATAACTGATATAAAATACAATGTTGGACATCAGAATTTTTATATTTATTGATATGATAATGTATGTGCATGCTATAAAATATCTGTGTTTTAAAATAAACTGATATGAAATTTGTACTATAATATCACTGTTATTGTCCAATTTCCTGATACAAAAGATATTGACATTCAAGCCTGAAATTGGTGCAATCTCAATCCATTCCATTACCATTAATTCCAACATCCAATACAAGTATTTCAAGACCTTCCGAAAAAGGATTACACATTGCACCAAAATATAGAGCATATATCCATAATTAATTACCTCATCCCATCCTAGTATCTAAATTAATCTAGCCTCCCTTTACAAAAACCAATAATCAACGCATTCACTTGCACAAAAATAGGTGCATGATTCACCACTTCTAAAGGCTGCCTTCATTTACAAAATATTAATTGGCAGCACTTGTTACCTTCACAAAAAAAATGCCAACAATTGTTAAGCTCAAGACCAAACTCAGCTTAATTTGTGATAAATTACCTTTTGATTTGTTCTTCGGGTTCATATGTTTGGATGTTTAGGTATTCACTACAACCAAAAAAAAAAAAGCAAACAAAAAGTTTCATAAAAAATTAAACAAACTTGCAGATATTATGCAAATGGAATACTTTACATCAATGTTCCCTTAATGAAATACTTTACATCACTTCAATGGAATATGTTCAGCTGTTATGCAGATATTATAGATGCATTGTGCATGTGTGTGTGATTACTAATGACCATTTATTGCATACTTAGAGAAAAAAAAAATGTAAGACATTAATAGTTTTACTGGGTTTCGACTTCCTAGTAAGAAAGGGAAGTCCTTTAAAGATCTGGTAGATAAATGCATAGATTGTAGATCATTTTACAACAGTCCAGAAAATTACATTTTATTGTTGATGCCCAAAAATGGTAGAGCAGTCAACGTCGAGTCGAACCACGTAGGCGCGTTGACCCACCACTGAGTGGATGACACGTCGAAGTGGAGCAGGAACGGGTAGCTGGATCCGACTGGTGTGTAATGAGTGAGAATGGTATCCAAAGCACCCTGCGAAAGTACACAAAAGTGAGCGGGAAGGGCACCGGTGTGGTGCCGGCCAAAGCTCCTCCGACGCTCAAGTCAGTGTTCAGAGAGATCTGAGAGCAGAGTGAGTGAATAGTATAATAATGATTTCAGTTGTCCTTTTTGTGACAAGAAGGTACCTTTTTATAGTACGTTTGGAAGAGTGTCAACCAATCCGGTGATGACACGTGTCCCTTGTGATGACTTGCACTGTAAGAGCGCCACGTGTCACCGGTCTCGAGGATCCGAGTGAGTTGACACGAGTCGGGGCTTAGGAGGCTGGAGCTTAGGAGGCCGGAGCCTATG
>QANW01010622.1:88652-122195 GCA_003254865.1 Dryas drummondii | reverse complement strand
ATGCGTGGGGCGGAAGCCTGAGTGGGTGTGCGGCGCGAAAGCCTGGGTGGGTGCCCGGCGAGGAAGCCTGGGTAGTGCGCAGGGCGGAAGCTCGGAGGGAGCTCGGAAGCTCAGAAGCTCGGAAGCTAGGAAGCTCGGAAGCTCAGAAGCTAGGAAGCTCGGAAGCTCGGGAGCTCGGAAGCCTGGGAGCTCGGAAGCTCGGAAGCTAGGAAGCTCGGAAGCTTGGGAGCTCAGAAGCTCGGAAGGTCTTTGCACCTCAACTGAGGGTAGAGAATTCAATGGGGAAAAGTTGTAACGTTCCCATAGACGGCGCCAAACTGTTGATGCCCAAAAATGGTAGAGCAGTCAACGTCGAGTCGAACCACGTAGGCGCGTTGACCCACCACTGAGTGGATGACACGTCGAAGTGGAGCAGGAACGGGTAGCTGGGTCCGACTGGTGTGTAATGAGTGAGAATGATATCCAAAGCACCCTGCGAAAGTACACAAAAGTGAGCGGGAAGGGCACCGGTGTGGTGCCGGCCAAAGCTCCTCCGACGCTCAAGTCAGTGTTCAGAGAGATCTGAGAGCAGAGTGAGTGAATAGTATAATAATGATTTCAGTTGCTCTTTTTGTGACAAGAAGGTACCTTTTTATAGTACGTTTGGAAGAGTGTCAACCAATCCGGTGATGACACGTGTCCCTTGTGATGACTTGCACTGTAAGAGCGCCACGTGTCACCGGTCTCGAGGATCCGAGTGAGTTGACACGAGTCGGGGCCTAGGAGGCTGGAGCTTAGAAGGCCGGAGCCTATGGGGCCGGAGCCTATGAGGCCGGAGCCTAGGAGGCCGGAGCCTAAGAGGTCGTGGCCTAGGAGGGGCCTGGTAGGTCAGGGGCTAGGAGCATAGGAAGGGCTTAGGCCCAAACAACATGACGTTAAGCCTTGTGTGACTTGTCGTTATGCCCAGACGATTAATCATACGAACATTTATAAATAATAATCTACTTTCAGCTGTCGATTTAATTAGCCTAAAGAAGATTTATAGACCATCACTTTTTAATAAATAATTTGCATGACTTGCATAAAAAATAGTGAATATTAAAGACGGGAGTGACATACAGCTCAAAATGATTACTGAAGTGTAGCACAACTGGATCAGCATGAAAGACACGTCCAACCCCATGCCCAACAAACTGTCGAACAACACCATAACGATGTTTATCTGCATGGTCTCTGGTTGAAGAAAAACAATGATAATTAGGATAAGAGTAAATTATCATCCATGAGTATTATGTATGCATTTATATGATAAGTTAGAGCCTAAAGACACATTGATCAATTATAACGTAAGTCAATCGTCACAGCTATTTTGACAATAATCTTTAGTCAAGAATTTTTATCACCTTTTTGCTAGCCATAACAAATATATGGAAAACCTATGGAATTATACAAAATTTAAAAGAAAGATATGGCCACCTGAACTAAATTTCTGCCTTCATCATCAACGTCTCCACAAAAGAAAGTTGCTGATGTATCGCCATGTTACCCCTTCATCATCAACATCTCCACAAAAATCTGCAAGGAGAACCGACAAAATAATATTTCAGATTTAATAACGAAAACATAATAAGGAACAAATTTTACCAACAATCAAAAGAAAAATAGAACTAATAAGCAATCCTATGAGCCTTTTATGTTCCAACAATCAAAAGAAAACATACTAAGGAACAAAATTTACCTTTTATGCTAACAACCCCCCCCCCCTCCCAAAAAAAAGAAAAAGAAATATATATCCAATCCTATGAGCCTCTGTAATAGCATTCATTCATAGTGAGTAAGAGCAAGAATTAGGATTCTAATTTCTGGACATATTTTTATTTTTTGCAATAATAGACCTTAAATTAATTTGTAATCAACCAAATCTCTTTCGCGAGCTACTGGTCCTTGCCCTTTAACAATCTATAGAAAAAGGAACATGAATAATGTTACACTCGGGAAAGAGCAAAACTACATAAATTAAGTGTTTCTGAAGCAGTTCCTTCGTATTGTAACATTCCAGACCAGAACCATCACTAAAGAAAATTGAAGGGGAGTAGAAACAGCGATGGGAGTAGAAACTTCCTCAGATGGCTGTTTGGGAGTAGAAACAGCGATGGGTTTATCCTACAAGAGGAAGGGGAGGGGGAGTGGACAAGGGAAGAGAGAGAGAGAGAGAAATCTTCAGTCATCTGTGGTAGGTTTCAAGACCAATAATACATTACAAAAATGCTAACCTCTACTTTAGCAGGCTTCTCTTTTTTCTTTTTAGCAGCATTTTCATCATCTGCTGCAGTCCTTTCACCAAGTAACTGCAGTCCTTTCACCAAGTAATTCATGAAATTTTGCATCAATGGATTGCTGTCACATAAAAATGCATGGCAGACACAAATGCAGTAAGAAAATTATTTAACAATTACTTGATAAAAAAAGAAAGAGTTCAAAGGTTTGACCAAAGAAAAAAGAAAAAGAAACACGGTCAGAGGTAGTAGAATAAGATCACCTTGAAAATTTTTGGATCAGCCAATGGATGCCTCTTCCTAACATGTGCAATTAGATCACCCACTAGAGACAAAACAATAGATTGTGAAGTTGAGTGGTTTTGAGAGAGGGCAGGGGGGACAAGAAAAAAAAATTAGAAGAAGAATATATACAAATAAAATGTCAGAAGAAAGTGTTGATTACAATGGAGTGACATGAATCAGACAATACAAACACAGATTTGTACACAAGATCACAGGCAGTTCCAGAAGACTTTAGACTTTGTTGCATTGTCATATACAAGATCATATTGGGTACTCTTCCTCTCCCTTTCAGGGCCAAGGATTAGTATTCAACCACATGCATGTGACATGCCCAATTTCATAGAACTTAAAAGTAATTATGATGCTTAAAGAACCATGTGCCATAAAAGAATGCTAACAATTATGCTATCTACAGAAAGTTGCATTCTGGATATACATCATATATTTTTCCCCTTACCATTGAATAACTTCTGAACCTAAGTGCGAAAACACCTATGATAGCATAAAACAATAAAGTTCACAATAGATAGAGTATATACTTGTTCTGTTTGCATGTTTTTCTATAAGACCGTAACATTTTTTTCTGTTGTGAGTATGTGTGTAATTAGTAATTCCTTAAGGGACTAACCATTCATTCGATAGCGCTGCTCCAAAATTGCATTCTTATTTTCTTCGAAAACCTCATTAACAGTCTATTTTATTTCTTCCTCTGAAACTTCAACACCCTGTACCAAATGCAATAAGGTTATCAATGTCTATAATTCTAGAAAGGAAGCAGGAAAACTAACATGACACAATCAATTTGAACTGAGGAAGTGTTAGCTTTAATAAAATCATATGCAACTATCAGCAGAATTAGTAAATGCAACCAGTAAGAACTTGCATTAAATGCCAGAAATAAAACACTAAATAACAACCTAAATGCAATCATTATTGAGCAAACATTATGTGGATTTTCATATTAGAGAGAAGAAGAATAATAATAATTGAAGATCAGAAGAATATGATGTGAATACTAAATAAAGCCTTGATTAAGAATACAAGGAAAAGAAATGCAATATTTAGGAAAGCAACAAGCAGGGGCTAGATTATGTACCATCCTTTTTTCCATCTTTTTTTCTCATCATTAATTGAAAACAAGTCAAATGGAATATCATGGGCAACAAAATGCTCAATCCTTCTTTCAGCACACAAATCTGCAAAAGTACAGTATAAACTCAAATATAGTCTTTGCAAACAAAAAAACATCTTCTAGCTTCCATATCATAAATCAATTTGCACCTATTATTGTACGACCAAAAAAAACCAAACAAAAATCCTAAATCCAAAAAAAGATCAAACCAAAATTATAACCCTAATCAGTGTGAAAACAAAAATCAAAATCCAAAATTAAAACCCTAATCAGTGTGGGATATTGAAATTAAACAAAACAACTTCAAAGTTTTAAAAAATTTATTTAGACATTAAAGACTTTCAAGATCCTTCAGAGATAGAAAAAGAAACCTTATGTATGCTTCCCTATTTCGCATCCAACGGCAGCTGACAGAGAGAAAAGGGTGAGAGAGTGAAGGAAGGGAGAGAGAGAGAGAGAGAGAGAGAGAGAGAGAGCAGATCGGGTTTGCTTGAGAGAGACACCTGTAGAGAGGGTTATAGAGAAGGAGAGAGCAGCAGAGAGGGTTAGAGCGAAGGAGAGAGCAGCAGACGCACGCGACCACCGACGCACACCACCACAGACACACACGACCACCGACGCCGGGTCAGCGGCAATGGCAACGTCGACTGAGTGAGGATGAGAACGAGAGAGAAGTTACGGTCTGGGCGTGAGTGAATGGGTCAATGTGTCTAGTGTGAGTCAATTTGTCTAAGTGTGAGAGGGAGTTGGTGTCTGAGTCTTGGTAAAATTTAAGTTGGGTGGAAAATTTTGAGCCTCCTCTTTTTTAGATAATACAAAGATATCAGTTAAGGATTTAGATATCAATTTTTAATCAAAATTAAAAAATTAAGATATCGTAAAAATTATTAAAAATTATTAGGTGATATCTTAAAAGATTAAAATATCGTCTAAAAAACTATTTGATATAAAATTGATATTAAACAAGTGATGTCTATCAAAGTTTTTGTTGTAGTGTGACTAGTATATATTTCGAACAGCTGTCGATCATTTCCCATTTGGATTGGCTATATTATATATATTTCGAACATACATTTACCAATCTCGTAACCTTGGTGGGTTGGTTTTTATTAAATATATATATTTAAATTTTTTTATTTATACATTTATTTCCGTTGGCACAAAAACTCTGATCCAACCTGTTTTACTTAAATTACTAAAGATATAACCTATTTTGAGAATATTTGGGATTATAATACTTGGGGTACAAGTTTTATATTCTTGAATGTTCTTATAGTAGGTGTTGATGCAACCAGTTTTTCCGTATAATCGTCTTCAGAGATTTAAGGGATAGAAACCAAAGCTCATCAAATGTAACCCTTTACTCTCAAGTCATCCATTAAAAACAGATATCGCTAACTGCATATATCCTCTCATCTTAAAACCATGCATAAATGGACACCGAAAATAATGAAATTTTCACATGCATCAATATTTACTAAAATAATACATGCAATAAAAAAGATCTCTAGACATGAAATCCCTTTACTTGGAGTCTAGTGCTTAGCCTGATCCCACGTTAAAATCCATCTTACAGATTCTCCAACGTCTGCTTGTTCACCTTTAGGTAACTGAAGCCCCGGTCTAACAAATACAGGTGTAAAAAGAGGTTTGACACTAATTCAATTGCTAGGCTCCTCATAACCGTTAATTTGGCATGACTTGCCTTGTAGAGTCTAGAAACCAAGTAACGGTTGTTTTTGGAACCTAATAGGTTTCTATTTAAGGCCATTTTTAATTTAAGTTGAGGAGGTTAATTGACTAGTTAAGGGCCTACAATCATTACCAGGTCAGTTCGAGAGGGCTAGAGGAAGCCCTTAGTCAGTAAGGCTCGAACGCAAGAACTAACCTTAGAGATCATGTCATTTGGCCGGCGCTTACTGGAGTAGCCTCAATATATATTTAATTAAGTTGATTTATTAATTAACTTTAAGGCCCAACAAAATAATTAAGTAAGTATGACTAAATCAATATTTAAATAAATAATCATGTTTAATTAATATTCTAAAAATAAAGATCAAAATAGACAGAGTTGGAGGGATTACCTTACTGAAGACTTCCCTAAGAAATGCCCCAAATTCTAACTTTGGCAGAGCCTCCCCTTAAAAGAAGGATAATTTTTTATATATTAGGGAAATAATTGCTAAAATATATGAGCAGATAGAAATTTTTGACAAAAACTAAAAGAAATATTTTTACTAGTAGAAAGTTACTCGAAAAGGGAGATTTTCTTCATTTGGTATGTATCTATAAAATTTAGAGAGACTCCCAAAAACTATGGAGAATAGGAGGGAGGGAATTCTAAAGAGAGAAGCTCTAGAATTGCAAATGTTTGTGTGAAGTGAAATGGTGGGGTTGGGGATTATTTATAGGTGTTTGGGAGGGATTTGGATGGATGAGATTTAATTGGGATGAATGACCAATATCGAATGGACAGATCTAGAATGAAATCAGTTGAAAATAATGCCAAAACGACATAGTTTTGAAGGGTTCAATATCATTCTTTTACCAAAGCACTAGAGAGATCGAGAAAGCTAGCATCTTCATCCTCCAGTGAGTTCATGTATCTCTCCATTTCCATCTAGCGTGGACTAATTAGAGCTCATACACTTTAGTGATTGAGAGAACCAACTAGCGGATAACACGTGGATTTAATTTGTTTTCAATCTCAAAAATATGATATATATATATCCTTTATTATTATTTTGTATCAACTTGTACGTAGAACGATAATATGAATTTATTTTTCGCTGTGTTTATATGATCATTTTCTAATATTGATGGAGGATCTCCAGATTCTCTAAGAAACTCAACCATTGCTTACCGTCAATCAATGTCAAGAATATTCTCTATGACGCACACTAAAAACCCTAAAATTGCTACTGATTTTGCTTACAAATACCTAAATCAAAATGAAATTAGGAATAAACCCTAAGTTTTCTCTAAAGCTTAAAGGAAATCGCGAGCTTTTGGAATTTTGACCATCATTGACCAAGGAGTAAAATTTCGATTTCAAGGAAATTTCAACGAAAATTTTTTATAGCAATTTTGAAGGAAATTTTCGCGGAAATTTCAATTAAAATTTCGATTTCGACAAAATTAGACAAAAACGACCGAAATTGCTATCAAAATACGGAAATTTTGAATTAAATTTGACCATATGTTTATTTAACATATTATCTACTATATTGATAAAAAACATTGAAGAAACCAAATTATATAGTAGGTTTCATATGATATAAAGTGTTAAATAAAATTAGGATAATGAATAAATGAAATTAGTATATTATTTATACTCTATAATCTATACACTAAATTCTAATACTAAACCCTATATACTCTATAATTTATACTTTATATTATTTAAGATATGGTATAAGCTATTAGAATTTAGGCCCTTTCTGGTGTTTTTAATTTTTTTTATATAGAAATGTATTAGAATTTAGGGTTTAAAAACAACTAAACAAAATCTCAAACGAAACCTTAAATTCTTTTTTTTCTTTCCAATTAGGTGAAGGCCCCAAACCCCAATTAACCCTAACTTTTTTTTTTTTCTTTTCTTCCTTTTCCTCCCATGACTCTCTTTTCCTCTTTTTTTTTTTTTTTTTTTTCTCTCCTTCCTTTTTCCTTTTTTCCTTCCCTTTTCCTCCTGTGACTCTTTCTTCCTCTTCCCTCTCATTTCTCTCTCCCAGGCTCCCAGCCCACTGCGCATCATCTCTTCTCTCTCTTCCCTTTCGCTCCCCGATCTCTTCCTCCTTCCTCCTTCCCCGATCTCCCTCTCTTTTCTCCTCTCCTTCCCCGATCTCTTATCCTTTCTAGATCTCCTATCTCTTCTCTAAAAATGGAAAAAGGTTGTAAGATAGAGCCAAACAAGGAATGAAATTTCGGCGAAATTTTCGTTTTTTAGGGATCCCGAAATTTTATCACATATCCGTTATTTTTCGTAAAAATTTCGCCGAAATTTCGCTTAAATTTCGCCCGAAATTTCGCTTAAATTTCGCCCGAAATTTCGAAAATGCTCCAAGCACATTTTGGTTAAATTTCGCGTAGAAATCGAAGGGAGGCAAAGACCAGAGGGAGAGAGGGCCGCCGTCGCCGGAGGAAGAGAAGAGATCGGGAAGAAAGAGGTCGCCGTCGCCGAAGGGAGAGGAGATCCGGGGAGGAGGAGATCGGGGAGGGGGAAGGAGAGGGAGGAGAGAAAAGAGAAGGAGATCGGGGAGGGGGAGGGAGAGGGAGGGAGAGAGAGGAGAGAGAAGAGATTAGGGAGAGAGGACAGAGGAGGGAGGAGGGAGGAGTGAGGGGGGAGGGAGAGAAGTTGGTCTGCGTGAGTGAGGGGGGAGGGAGGTCTGCGTGAGTGAGGGAGGAGAATAGAAAGGTAGTCTGCAGTCACGGGTGAAAAGGAAGAAGGAAAGAAAAAAAAGAAAAAGAAAACACGTTTTATTTGCGTCTATGCGCTCGTTGACCCGAGACTTTTCGAACAAGACTAAAATCAATACTGAATCTTTTCTAATTTTTATTGTTCCTCAATGACTTGCCAAAATCACTTAAAATTCAAATAATTTACCAAAATTAACTTCGAGGTTCGAAAAACGTTCTGTAAAATCTCGTGAGCTCGTCTCAATAAATTTTATTTTTCTACTACTTCAAATTCATTTATTTCCTTCCAAAATTCCTTAGAAAAATTCTAATATCTCCGAATTAACAAGATAATTATCAATAAATCACTATTTACTTCAAAATAAATTATAAACCAACTTTTTGGGATCTCACAATCTATTTAGATTGTTTTTGGTTATTAGATTAAGTGGTTTAGAAAATAACAATACATGTCATTTTCTTATTTGTCCACATATGTTTTAAGGACAATTGGATTCAAAATGATTAAATATCCCTTAAAAAGAGGTCATTTTTATGTAATTAGTAATTAGTGAATTATTTTTATTTAACAGTATTTGCCTCCAGCGCACATTATATTCACCTTATATCATATGAAACCTACCATATAATTTGATTTCTTCAATATTTTTATCAATGTAGTAGATAATATGTTAAATAAACATATGGTCAAGTTTCATTCAAAATTTCCGTATTTTGATAGCAATTTCCGTCGTTTTTGTCTAATTTTATCGAAATCGAAATTTTAATTTAAATTTCCGTGAAAATTTCCGTCGAAATTTCCATCGAAAATTTTCTCGAAACCGAAATTTTACTCCTTGGAGCCAAATTTCACCAAATTTTACAAAAATTTCAGGTGAAATTTCATCGTAATTTTTACGAAAAAATAAGGAATATGTGATAAAATTTTAGGACCCCAAAAAAAGGAAAATTTCATACCTTGCCATTGACTACAAATTTGATAATTTAGAAGTAGATGGACAATAATACTCCTGAAAAAGTGATTATTTGTGTGCCACGCATGTGCTCACTTTTGGATGAAATGTCTAACATAGTCGACGAATGCGGTAGATTGATGTCAAAACTAAAGTTTAAGGGACAATTTAATCCACAAATCATAGTTCATAATGTTTTATTATTACTCTCTTCTTTATGTTTATAATACCCATGGTTTTTACTTTGTTTATTATTATTTGTTAAAGATTAAAAAGAAAACAATCGTATATTATGTATGGCGTCACTGTTGATAGGGTAGGCTAGAGCGCAGACTAGGGTAGGGTTCTGAAAAACCTGACAGTATTTGGCAAGATATATGCTCACACACGCACGCATAAATCTCTGCAATCAGCTTTTGCATTTACTACACAGTCTACACCACACCCCGCGTAGCTAATAGCCATCCCCACCTCACAACAATTTCCATCTTTTTTTTTTTTTTTTTTAATTAATTAATTAATTAAAAATTTGGCCTCTCAGTTTCAGAGTTTGAGGTGAGCTGGTTGGCTTTTCCTGCTGCTTCCAATTAATGAATGGGCCCTACACAGCGACAACCTCCTCATTCATGCATTCGCTACCTTAATAAGTTAATATATTGCTCTCTTTTTTTTGGCCAATAATATATTGCTTTCATTAAGAGCATTTTCTTCTTCTTCTTCGGTTTCAGTGCTGCATTCTCTCCTCGATCCTCCTATATATTACACATTACAACCACCGCTTTGGCTTGAATATCTAGCTAGCTTACTTTGTCCAAAAACTGTGTCTTGATCAACCGTTGGATCGATGATGTTGGGAATGGAAGAAGTTTTGTGTGAACTGAATGGCGAAGACATAAACTCACAGGGATTGCCACCAGGGTTTAGGTTCCACCCAACTGATGAGGAGCTCCTCACCGTCTATCTTTCTTCTAAGCTCTGCAATAATAATGCTCTACATGCCGTCCACATCTCAGAGGTTGACCTTAACAGATGTGAGCCTTGGGACCTCCCAGGTATAGATTCATTCATTATCACATTGCAATTTGCATGCATATATATTGAATGTGTTCTACGTACTTATATTTATTGATTTCATTTCCTTAATTTTTAGTTGAAAATTTTTGTTAATTAATTTATTTTTATTTTTGGGTTAATTAATTAAGTTGATCTTCAATCTTCATGGGTTTCAAGGATCCCCTCCCTGCTGCTAGTGGATCTCAAGTCCCACAAATTAAGACACAACTCAAGTAGCTAGCTAGTGTTACTTTATATATATATATATATAGCTTTACTAAGTTCTTATAATTAACTTTTTATATTGAGTAGAAACAAGTAAATAAACATGTTTAACAAATGAACAATTATTAATTCTCACATATGTCTGACGAAGAGTCAATTGCAAATATTCTTCTCTCACATGTAATATGTAATATGTTATATATAGTTCTACATATAATTGTCTCTGTCGTTATCTACATGCAGACTTGGAGTTGAGCATACCTTTTTCAAAGTTAGGTAGTTTAATTAATTAATTATCTAAGGGGCATATATTATATATGATATAATTAAATTTTGGGCAGAAACAATCTATGTGTGGATCTCATGATGGCAGACTGCTATTTAACAAATTAATTTGAATCATTTAATAGCATTGATGGGTGGGTGATGTAATGAATGGTGAGGATGATATCTAATATTGCAGATGTGGCAAAGATAGGGGAGAGAGAGTGGTACTTCTTCAGCCTGAGGGACAGGAAATACCCAACGGGGTTAAGAACAAACCGAGCCACCGGCGCCGGCTACTGGAAAGCCACCGGAAAAGACAAGGAGGTTTACTCCTCCGACCACTCTTCTCGTTTGATTGGCATGAAGAAGACCCTCGTTTTCTACAAAGGCAGAGCCCCTCGCGGCCACAAGACCAAGTGGGTCATGCACGAGTACCGCCTCCACTCAACTCACTTCTCATCCTACCGCCACACCTCTCCTAAGGTACGTGTGGATAGTGGACCCCACATTCAACCCCTCCCTTCGCACGTGCACACACATATATACCGTGTGAATCAAGTTAGCTATCTTCAACAGTTCAACCTGCTGCCGCCTGCAACTACATGCATTAATAATATTTCACCCTCTCTTTTGTCGCTTTCTGGGGTTGACTTGTCATTGTGTTTAGCTCCTTCCATTTTCACCATGTACACGGTTTTCACTTTGATTATTAATCTTCCAAGTTACCTGCATGTTTTCAATTGATGTGATCATGATCTTGATCTTGATCTGATTGGTTTAACCAACTGCTCATGTACGTTTTACTTATACATATCCTAATTAATTTACTTTTATGTTATGATGGATGTATGTGCATGCAGGAGGAATGGGTGATATGCAGAATACATCACAAAACTGGGGACAAGAAAAACCAACCATGCCTACTTGATCATCAAGGACCACCAACTAATTTCTTGCCTGCATTGCTAGAATACTGTCATGACCAATCTCAGAACCCAATGCCTACTATGCATATGCAGCAGCACGACAACACTAATTTTCTGATTCATGATCACCAACAGAATGACCTCAAGAGTCTCATCCTAAACACCCAATCCCAATCCCACCCTCCTTTTCACCCAATAAATAATGGGTTCCAAATCCAACCCTCTTTTTCACCCACCCCTCCTACCAACACCACAACATTAACAAATTATAAAAACAACCCATCATCACCATTGCAATCCATGCTCTTCAAGTCTCTCTTCTCACATGAACAACAACCCAAACTGCTGAAACAGTGCAAGACAGAGGATAACTTCTCATCCCATTTGGAAATGCCTGCAGCTAATATCAATTATGCTAATAACTTCAACTGCTTGATGATAAATGAAAAGGACCACCCAAACCCGCCTTATCATCAAAATCCATGGCTCTTTGATAATTTGGAATATACTACAAGTAGTGTGTTTGGGTTTTCATCAGCTGCTGGTGCTGCAGAAGCTAATACTGTTGATCATCCTGTGACGTCTCATTCAAACAGGGCCGGCTTTGACACCACCATCTTAGACACTGTTCCCCACAATCCCATCAAATTACTTCCTGCAGAATCTTGGCCTATGCCTTTGGATCATGCTGCTGCTTGACATCTTCCATCCATCTCCATCTACTTCTTAACTTTATGTATACGTTTTCCGTATAATATATAGTTCTACCTGTACGTATATGTACTGTAACTGTAGCTACTGCTAAATCTACTTATATTTGTATTATTGCACCATTTTTCTTTTCTTTTTTTTTTTTTTTTTTTTTTTTTTTTTTTTTTTTTTAAGTGTTTGACATTTGCTGCACCGAAAAGTTAAAGGAGCAGCTTAATTAGCGCGAGGTGGCAGGGCAGGGCACGTTGTGTTTGATGTTTGATATGACGCCATGATTAATGTTGATATATTTGACGTCACCTTTATTTATTTATGATAGGGAATTTGGGATTGGGTCCCTTTGCATGCATGCAACCTCAGACCTCAGTAGAGTATAGCCCACTGATCACTGGCCACTAGGTAGGTTCTGTTAAGGGAGACAAGTCTCTCTATGCTATGCATGCATAAATGAATGAATAGATAGATAGCATGCATCATTCATATGTCATAGACTCTTAAATATCCATATTCATAAGTTTGTACTTTGTAGATGCCTCATGCATGCATGCATGACACATGACACATGTGACAGTTGGATATATGGTACATGACAAATGGGTATGTAAAAGGCATGCTGCATGCATACATACATGGATATGGATAGAAGCATGCATATGGATCACGGATAGCACTGACATAGAGGCAACTACCAACGCGGCTAATAATTCCAGCGCCATTACTTGCTTTGTACGGTCTCTGCGCTTGCCTCTTTTTGGTTCCATAAATATTTATATATTTTCCGAAACAAAAATAATTTGCAGAGTAATGATAATTATGATTTTTTTAACAATTTACTCATCTGAATTTTAATTTAATTGATTTTCACTTTACTATTTAATAAATTTTTTAAATCAATGTAACACCTTTATTTTTTCTAAAATTAAATGCCAGACCTCTATTACATTTTGTTATATTTTTCGTTAAAAATTAGGGTATTTTGATCTTTTTATTTTGGCTGGAGTTTACTGTTCATCATCTTAAACATCAAGTCATTTGTTTTTCAGTTTTTATTCCAATTTCACCTCTACTTTTAATTCATCAAATCTCTACCAAAATCAACAATTTTATACTCATTTTGAAAATATGAATCTCTTCTTTACAGCCATATAAAAATAATTCAAAATAGAACTATGAAACTTGAGATAATTGGCTATAAAATAGACTACTCGAAACTTCTAAATTTTTCAAAAAATTACAAATTTTCTAAATTTCACCCAACTTCAATTTCCTTCGAATTCAACACCCTAAATCAGTTTCTTAGGTTACTAGAAACATATTTATAGCTTCCAAATCAATCACTTAACTTCAAACTAACCTAGAAATCAAAATATCCATTAAGAACATAAACCTTAAAACTGAAAATTACTCAGTACACCCCAACTCGAAAATCTCTTCTTTTTTCCCTTCAATTCCTATGTTTATTTGATCCTATAAGCTTTTCTAATCTCTTCCTTTTTTCTCCCTTCACTCTCTGTTCTTCTCCTCGATCTTCTCTCTCTCTCTCTCTCTNCTCTCTCTCTCTCTCTCTCTCTCTCTCTCTCTCTCTCTCTCTCTCTCTCTCTCTCTCTCTCTCTCTCTCTCTCTCCCTCCGTTTCCCTTTCTTTCTCCTCTGTTCTTGTTTCTGTTTGGTCTAAAAATCCAGCTGCTGCCTTCTTTTTAATTAATCCAACCTTATAAGTTATAACACACATACACCCATTGCCACACCTAAAAATATATTATATATAATATAAATATAAATACATACAAAAATGTAAATGTAATTATAAATAAATCTATAAGCAAGGAATTAAATTTCAAAAATTTCAATTTTTTGAGGTTTCAAAATTTTAACACCAAACCAACAAAATTTCAACAAGATTTTGATGATTTCACCGAAATTTTCATATTTTCGCAGAAATTCTCTAAATTTAGGCAAAAATTTCAGCTTGGTGGGATTTCTGTGTTTTGGGGAGGCTAGGTTTTGGGAGATCAAGGGAGAAAGAGATCGATGAGGGGTTGGGTTTTCGGTGGGTTTCGGCAGCGAGGGGCGAGATGAGAGAGAAAGAAAGGAGGGTGGGCTGGTGGTCGGCACCGATGAGCTGGGTTGGGGATGAAGATGGAGAGAGAGAGAGAGAGAGAGAGAGAGAGAGAGAGAGAGAGAGAGAGAGAAGCACAACACGAGGGGATGACTGAGAAATGAGAGAAAGGAGAAGAAGGAAAAAGAAAAGAAAGAGAATGCAGAAGAAGAAAAAAGAAAGAAAGAGAAAAGGAGGAGAAAAAAAGAGAGAAGAGAGAGAATGTCAGGGGTTGCATGAATGAGCTAATGAGGAGAGAAAAATAAAGATAAAAATCTGATTTTGGGTTTTTTAAACTCATGTTTGCATATTTACAAAAATACCTCTCTCGCTTCAAATGCTCGTATCTCTTAAACCGTAGCTCCGATCAATGCACAGTTTGCGCCCACGTGTTCTTGTGTTCGAGACCTTTCCAACAAGCCACAAATTGAAGTCAACAATCCAATATTTCAAAAAGTCAAAGAATATGTCAAACTAATTTAAAACAAAAATTATAAAATTAACCCAAAATATTTTATTTCTCAAATAAATTTTCAAAATGTTTAAAATACTTTTCAAAATAAAACTTTTGAAAAAATATAGGGTCTCACAATCTACCTCCCTTAAAAGAATTTCGTCCTCGAAATTTCCAATGAAAGTAATAATGAAACAACTTCAAATAAGCACAAACAACAACAATTCAAAGCTCTGAAAAGTTATTTTCATTTATGAAAAATTGGAAAATAAATTATACAAGCTTTGAGTGTTTGTTCAATCAAATTTATGTAATTATTAATTAGTGAACTATTTTTTTTCACAGTATTTGTCTGCAGCGCGCATTATATTCATCTTATATCACATGAAATCTACTATATAATTTGGGTTTTTCAATGTTTTTTATCAATATAGTAGATAATATGTTAAATAAACATATGGTAAAGTTTCATTCAAAATTTCCGTATTTTGATAGTAATTTCTGTCGTTTTTATCTAATTTTTGTCGAAATTTAAAATTTATCAAAATTTCCATCGAAATTTGCTCGAAATTTCCATCGAAATTTCTATAAAATTTGAAATTTTACTTCTTGCCTATAAGTTGGTTTAAAAATTTAGGTTATTATAGGGTAAAATTAGAAATTTATGGGCGTAGAGAATATTTTAGGGTATGAATAGAGAAAGTCCTAAACAAATCTCATGGTGGACTCTTTCTCCATCTTCTCCCCCTCTCCAACAAATCAGAGAAGCTCAAACATTGGCTTAATCAGGTTTGAGGAAAATGGATTCCCGTAGCATGCTCAAACATGCACATGAACTATTAATGTATCTCTCTTTCACTCTCCCTCCATCTCTCTCTCTCTCTCTCTCTCTCTTGCTTTTCAATTAAACATGGTGGTGGTAATAAATAGGTCAGTGAGGGTTTTAGTGTCGGATTTAGGGCCTTTTGCCCACCATCTTATGTTTGGAGTTTGGATTCTCTTTTCTTGGTTTTTTGTCAAATATGGATGAACATTCACTTGATTTACATAAGGTATTTTCAAACTTTTGACCATTATATTAATTAGATGATAATTATGTTTGAATAAACATGTGCAGAGTTTGGGTATTGCGATTTTGCTCATTAGTTAAGGTTTTATCGACTATACTTTACAGGTTAGCTTCTTCTCAATTTGATTTGATTTTGTTCAATTTCTTCACAATTATATGAGGCTTAAATACTTCTTTTTGTTTCTTATTTTGTGTTTGGTACAAGAAACCATGCATTAGCCTAAAAGAAAAATGCACTGTTGATTCACTTACTTTCATATTTTTCCCAAATTGATCGATCCACAATCTTTTTTTTTTTGTACCATTTATATCCACTTACTTTTCGATGTTTACTTACTTGGTCCATTCCATCATTTTTTATAATTTTTTCGTCAAATTGGAGGGCATAATAGACTTTTCATTCATTTTTCTTCTTTCTTCTTCTTCCTCTTCCTTCTTTTTCTTCTTCCTTCTTTCTTCTTCTGCAACACACCCCCAACCACCTTCCACTCCCCAACCCGTGCCCAGCCCACCCCCACCACCTTTCCAACCCCAACCCATGCTCAGCCCACCCCCATTGTAATAACCTAGTTTTTATTAAATAAAAATTATGTACATTAATTAGTTTTATTAAATAAATTTATAATTTTATTTACACTTACCTTTATATTATATATATCTTGTGAGTGGCTGGGCTTTAGTAAGTGAGTGGTGAGTGTGTGTGTTTAGTGTTATAAGGTTGGAGTTGTTTGAAACCAAAGTTAGAAGAACAAACCAAGAAACCCAGCAGAACCCGACATGTAGAGAAAGAAAAAGAAGATAAGAGAAAGAAGAAAGGAAGAGAAAAAAAAGGAGAGAAACCGAGAGGGAGAAAGAGAGAAGAAAAGAGAGATAGAGAGAGAAGAACACAAAGAAGGAGAAGAGAGAAAGAAAGGAACTTACACTCTGTTTTTCTTAGATTTTGATTATGTTGATCATTTCTGGTTTTGGGTGAGGTTTATATAATGATTAGAGAGGTAATAGGATCACAAACACCATAGGATTTGGAGGGAATAAGGTTGAGGATTCGAGTGGGGTGTAGAGATCAATTTTTCAGTTTTGGAGTTTATGTTCTTTAATGAGGTTTTGAATTTTGGGTCATTTTGAGGTTTGGTGTTGGATTTAGAAGCTTTAAACTTGTTTTTAGAAGCTTAAGAAACTGATTGGGGTGTCAGAATCAAAGGGAATTAAAGTGGGTTGAAGTTTGGAAAATCTGGAAATTTTCTGGGGAAGTTGACAGTTTTCAAGTACCCTAGTTTGAGGTTGATTATTTGGCGTTTTACCCATCCATTTTGAGTGATCTTTATATGGTTAGAAAAAGGAGGTGCATAGCTTTAAAACGAGAATAATTATACAAGATTTAGTTGAGATTTGATAGGTTAAATAGCGAGCCAAAGTTGAGAAAAAATTTCTGGAAAACAGGGGAAATTGAGGAAGAAGATGAATAGTGCTTTGCCATGTTGCTTCTCTTTTTTCCTGTGCTGTGAAATGACGTTAGAGAGAGGCTTGGGAGGGGGAAGAGAGAGAGATAGGAGGTCGGGGAGGCGGTGGGGTGGCCGAAGATAGGGAAGAGAGAAAGAGAGGAGAAGGGCTGTGTAAGACCCTGCATTTTTCAATGAGTTATTTTAAATATTTTGCGAATTTATTTTAAAGATTTTGGGAATTTATTTGGAAATTTAAAAGGTTTTGGTTTAATTTTTAATTTTTGTTTTAAATTGGGCTTGACCCAAAAGTTGACTTTTAAAACTAATGGATTTTCATCTTTGACTTTGGGTACTTTGGAAAGGTCTCGAGTTCACGAGTTCGTATACACGCGGCACGCGTCAATCGGAGTTATGGTTTGAGAGTTACGGGCATTTGAAGTAAAGGGCAAACTTGTAAATTTTACAAAAGTGGGTTTTAAAACCCAAAAACCAGATTCTCTCTCCTCTCTCCCTCTCCCGCGTCTCTCTCTCTCTCTCTCTCTCTCTCTCACTCTCGTCGATTTGCCACCGGCGCGTCCGGCGGCGGATGGGCTGGGTTTTCGGCCTACCAGCCTCGCCGTCCCTCCCTCTTCCTCCCCCTAACCGCAGATCACCCACCTGAGCCACCATCGCGACGGATCGACGCGTAGACCGAGAGAGGCTCTCGCCGGCGATCTCCTTTTTTCGGCGACGACGGGACACCGGACCACCTGGGTTCTCTTCCCCAGGCCCCGGCGAGTCCAGCCCTGTCCTCCCCTAGCTCTGACGACCCCTCACGGTGGCAGATCGAGAAATTTCAGGCCGGCGGCTTCTTCGGCCAATTCGAGCTTTTCCGGCGAGATTTGGCCCTCGATCCAGTTATGAGAAATGATCCTCTAGGTATGGGCTTTCTTTCCCCCTTGTCCTTGCGTGTCAATTTTGAGAATTTGGAGATCGAAAATTTTAGGGCTTGTACCCATTTCGGGTTTACCTTGAATTGAGCATATTTGAATGAATGCTGAGTTGATTTTGCTCCAATTGAAGTGTCTAGGTTGATTGGTGTTGATTTTAGTTGAAAAACCAATTTTTTTTAAGGATCACTGCCTCCGCCACTCGTGGTGGCGGGTCAGCGGTTATTTGTCTCTGTTTGCCGAAATTGAACTTCTAGGAGACCCTCCGAGGTTATTTGGAGAATTCTGTGAAATTTCTGTATATATATTGAAGTTGGTTGTCTGGTCCTAACAGGTACACAGGCTTGGAAAATCTCATTCCCAATGCCGTTAGGCTGCCGGATTTGGTATCCGAGCAGTGGAACTGTGAATGATGCTTATTGGATTGTAATGTAGAGTACTGTTATTGAATGGTCTGTTTTGTGTGGTTGTTGCTTTATGTTAGAAAGACTAAGAGTAGGATTTGGATCATGAGAATGAATTGATGAGGATTGAGGTTAAGGAAATAATTTGGAAATTTTGAGTTTGTCCTGAGGATAATTGTTGAATTAGGAAAGAAATGTTTATTGTCGAAGTAAATAAATGATGATTAGGCGATTATTATACCGATTTGATCGAATTGAGTATTAAGAAAGTATTAGTATGATTTGAGTGACAAACAAGTGAAGGGTCATGAGTAGGAATCAATCTCGGAAAGGTTTCGGTATAGTTCGGAGTAAACAATGAGTGGATTTTGGTTATGATTGATTATTTATACAATGTTGTTTAAGACATTGTGATTTGAGGAGAGACACCTCCTTCTGATGAGTGGGTTTGATAAGGAGAATTTAGAAAAGAATATTTAAAGGCTGCTGGGTAAATGCACGTGTTGACCGGTCGAGCCTGCCTGTGTAAAATGCACGAGATTGTGGCCAGGATGTGAGCCTGCTCGTATGGAGTGACCCCCCATACGAGATTGTGGCCAGGATACGAGCCTGCTTGTGCGGAGCGACCCCTCCGTACGAGATTGTGGCCGGATACGAGCCTGCTCGTATGGAGTGACCCCTCCGTACGAGATTGTGGCCAGGATACGAGCCTGCTCGTGCGGAATGGTCATCTGTACGAGATTGTGGCTAGGATTTGAGCCTGCCCGAGCGCGGGATTGTGGCCTGGACATTGTCTACAGTACAGGTACGAGGATGATGTGAGTTTTAAGAATAAGTGTTTCGAGATATCAGTTTCCAAGGATAAATTCAGTTCAGAGCTTGATTTACGGTTAAGAGGATTTAAAAATGGTTTTGAAAGGAGATTTTTGGAAGTAGTTATAAAGCTGGAGGATTTCCAAGAAACGAAGTGTGTGAAATTAGATAGATGGTTGTTGGGTTGCTTGTATTGCATTTGTTTACTAGGACTTAATGAAATCTAGGCTTGAATCGTGAGGACGGAAATGATGGTGTCTATGCATTGAGGTTATGAGTTAGAAAGTGAACGATTCGAGATTGAGGTTAATAGTTGACGCTTAGGCATTTGAATGACATAATGATTATTATTATTTTTGATGGGATTATGATGTGAATTTGAGGAATTACGTTTATCTTGATGCTTGGATATTTGTAGATGAATTTGTGATGTGATTGAGTAATTATGGATACTCTTGTGGATTACTTTGAGTATGGAAATTGAGGATATTATTGAGGTTAATTATTATTATGTCATTTCACTTATACGAGCTCTAGTGAGCTTACCGGGTTTGTTGTATAACCCGATACACCATGGATGTGGTGTAGGATTTGTGTTTTACAGGTTAAGCAGGCTGAGGAAGCAGTGGGGAGAAGACGAGGCAGTGGGATCCAGAAAGATTTATTTAATTATTTTTACTCAGTGGTTTGTTTAAAATGTTTTTGACAGAATTATATTTACTTATGTTGTTGTGCATGGCTTAAAAGTAAGAGAAAACAGATTTAACAGTTTGATGTTCAGTATTTTCATGGGCCCGAGGTTCGGGGTGTTACAGGCTGGGTTGGGTGGACGGAAAGGGTGGGACGAGGGCTGGGTTGGGGGAGGGGGTAATTTTGAAATTAATTTTTTCTTTTTTAGTTTTAATATTTTTTAAATTAGAAATAGAATTAAAAATTTATTTAATATGAAAAGACAATTTCACCCTTCATTTTAACAAAATTTATAGCAGAATTGACAGAATAGACCAAGTAGGTAAACGTTGAAAAGAAAGTAGATATAAATGGTACAAAAAAAAAATATCGTGGTCCAACTTGGGAAAAACGTAAAATTAAGTGGACAAACGGTGCATTTTTCTTTTAGCCTAATGACAAAGACAAAGCTACTCTGTAACATTGCACACCAATTGCTTGACAAATTCTCCAATGGAACGAAAAAAATGTTAGACTTTAATCTGTTATGAGATGATTAAGCAAAACTCTTTAGTTATTTAGTTGCTATTAATATATATGTATATATATATATATATGAAAAAAACATACCTATAACAGGGATATGGGTTGATTTGGCATCTCATGAAATAAGTTTATCATGAAATAAGTTTTATCTTGAAATTGGAAAAAGTTTTATCTGATGAAGTATAAGAGCATATGTATCATCATATTATTGGGTTGAGACACAAAATCAGCCATATCTCTATTACAAGGAAGTTTCTCTCATATATATTACATTCTACTTGGTACTTCATAATATGGTCATATACTAATTAATTTAGTTGCTAAGTAATAAGTATATAGGTTTTGATTTGATTATGATTGTGCTATCTTTCATAACCTGGATTGTAAGTTGCAATGAGCGCAAACAAGAAGCCACAGAAAAAGGGGCTTCTTCAAATTGTCAAATGAGATTAAAAAATGCAAAAGATTTCTCTTATATTATAGATGAAATTTCTCAATTTATATAGAGAAGATCAATGAGTGTATGTGTGACGGCCCAACTGAAGATTTGGCACGACACAGTGCCACACTAATCATTCAGTCCTATATGGAATTACCAAGTTCGGTAAATTGCATATAGAACTGAACAATCAATGTAAGGTTAAGTTTAAAAACAAAATACTGGGTTGGATAAGAATATAAATTACATAGCGGAATAAATAAATTAAATACTTTGATTTTAAACCAACCTCCAAGATTACATAAATAAATAGTGACATTGTACAACTGTTTCGAATATTAATGAGTTAAAGTAAATAAAAATCACTCTTTACAAAATAAAAGAGAAAACCACTTCTAGATTACCAATTGTCACATCTCCTCCACATTACTTCCTCAGTCTTACTTAACCTGCAAAATCAACTGCTGCACCGTTGAATAATGTACAGGGTTAAAGAACAAACCCGGTATGGGTGAACTAGCCCACAAGCAAACAGAAACCAACAAAATCACTTAGTAGTATCGTATATAAAATACCCTGCAATACAAATCCTGGAATCAACATCCAAGTTATCACACACACAAATATTGGCAACAACCATCATAATTTAGCATCAAATAATATCAAAGCTAATAAACAACCACATTTAAATAGTAGTAAAACATCACCATCATCATCAACAATTAACAAGTAATGGCATCTCAAGCTTATTACAGATCACGCATCCACCATACAATTTAATGATCATGATACCATATGAATTATTTGTCATGCACACCAATGCATGCGTACCTCGCCTGTAGAAGAGGCAACACCTGTTATCAAGGAATCCCTGCCCCGATACCCACTAAACATTATTGGGGATTGGGGTGGAGAATTCCTATTGGGGACTTGATCCCCATCCCCGCCCCGAATCCCCAAATTCTTTTTTTTTTAAATGCCAAAAATTATTTTTAAAACAACTAATGTCAACTATTATATTTAATAAATATATTTTGGGTTTAAAAATTTGTTTTCCAACTACAATTAAAATATTATCAACTAAAACAACATCTATTATATAAATATTTTTCAATAGATCGAGAAAATAGAGTTCATAAAGTTCATGAAAGTTTAAATTAGGTGATCTATTCACTTAATAAACTTGATTAAATTCACTTTCAGTGATCGGACCCCAATTTTTAATTTATGTGATCATTCAGGAACTAGTCAAACAGACACAACTCTGACGGTGCAGTAACTAAAATCTGAAACTTCAGATTGACTTGTAAAATCAAACCGAGTTTAGTAAATACCACAAGTCAGAACACACCAAGGAATTGAGTGACACCTTATGCACTCAAATGATCCATCAATGTAGGCATCTCAGTGCTATGAACAACTAAAGTGGTGTGTGGACAGATTTAACAAACTTTCATTGAACATTCATGGTCTAAGTTAACATGATAAAGTGAAGTGTGTGATCTTGTGAAGTTATTTTCAGATTAATAATCAGCAACACATAGGAAACAAATCACAAACAAACCACAAAATTGTTCATCCAGAAAACCACTAACGGTTAAAAACTGGGGGTCTTTCCAGCTGACCAAGCAATCCAATAACAAGGGTCTCAATACAAGAAATCACACAACAAGCTCATACACTCTAGTCCTAGTACTAAGTGGCAGCTGCTTACCATTGTGCATTCTTGTGCAAACTCCTTGAAGCTAGCAATCAATCTTCATGTCACTGGCAGCACCTTCTTGGGCTCTTAAACGCACGGCACCGATTGCTTCCAAGCAAGTGGATTCAATGATATGGATGAGAAATGATGTGCAAATCTGGATTCTATAAAAATCAGTCTTCTCAAGCAAGAGACATGAAAAGGCTAATGGAGAATCTTTCAACTAAAAATCTAAATGAATGTGTTTGAAAATATATGAAAAGATTTAACTAACACTCAAACCCATTCAGATTTTTGATGAAAAACAAGTTAAGAAAATCATTTTGTTTTTGAAAATCAAAAGCATTTTCTTACTTGATAAAGGATGAGCACTCACCCAAAATACCCAGGCATAAACACACGAAAATACCCACTCAAAATATGCTCATCAACACACAAAAAGAAGTCTGAACCGACATACCATATAAGCGTACACACACAGGCAACTTTCATATTTGTCCGAGCCACGTGGAAGCCAATCAATGGATGTCCACAAGAGACGAATGAGGGGCACATTTCTTTTGTCCTAGAGGGGTATCCTAGTATTGCTAAGGATAGGAATGAGGAGCTGTAAAATCAAAAACTGCTTTATTTTGCAAAAATCAGAAATGAGGAAGATGATGAATAGTGCTGATGTGTGTGTAAGTGTGTGGCGTGAATGACAAAGATGTAATCAGATCTGATTGATACAGTAGGGGAACCAAGCCATGTGCAATGCACATGCATGTTTAGTAAAAAACAGAAAATGGGCTTTAAAAGTAAAACCCGAAATGGCCCCACTGTAGTGACTGTGACTTAAGTATCAACCACTGTACGTGAAAAACATTGTTCTTTATGTTCAGTGAATGACTAGTCAAATAGACAAAAAACTGTTATTTTCATGAAATGAATGAAGTGCAGTATACCTTGAGTCTTTGTTCATTCTTGACTTCTTCAATACAACTGATCTTGTCCTTAATCTAGCCTAGAGCTTGTGAGTGATTAAATAAAAATAAATACAATGGTTTTGACAAGGAAAATAGCCAATATAACAAATCCTAGAAACTAACAATCTCCCCCTTTGGCTTTCCTTGACAAAACATCAACCCATTCACCTCACAAGACTCTCAACACTCAGCCCAACACTATGTTATAATGTACCTGCAAGAAGAAGTACTTGCACAACACAAAATATGATATTACAGCAACCAATGCAGTTTAAACACAGTAAGCAATGTAGATTAAACAAATACATTCTCCCCCTTTTTGTCATGGAAAGACAAAAGGATATACATGAAAAATAAGAGTGAAGTTCAAGAGAACATAGAGTTGGAAAAGTATACAAGAAAAATCAATGGCAATATGGTAAAAAAGAAACTGAAGTAAATGCCATAACTTCCCTGAAATTTGAACTCCCCCAAAGACGAACGCCCCCTAAAGACTAACTCCCCCTAAATGCTAACTCCCCCTAAAGACTAATTCCCATTAAATGCTAACTCCCCCTAAAGCTGATAATATGCAGCAGCTGCAACATCTCGATACCGGGCTTGCAGAATATAGACATGTAATATGAAGGGCAGCTAGAGAAGAAAATAGGCATGCAAAAAAAATTGAAATGCTTTTAATGAAAAGTAACCCAAAGAGCTGAATAGTCGTGTTAAAATGACTATATGTGACGACTGCAGATCAGTCAAAATTGACAACGTTCGTACAGAACAGAATTGGGACATAAAGCAGTCATGGAATTTGACGAAAAGATAGAGAAATCCTGGAAGAGTTGGAAGCAATGACACACAAGAAAAATCTACGAGTTAGATGTGCTTCAGGGATTTTATTTTTGACAAAACAACAAACACAATTGAAAAAAGAATTAACCACCAATGTCAACACTCTAATAGATATGGAAAATGAAGATTGCAAATTTTGTACAAGAAAATAAGCATATTTGGGATATAGGGAGGTCAATGCTAGCATTCAAGACTTGTTCTAGATGGAAAAACAATGTCAAAGACAATCAAAGAGGTTGAATAAGTTTCATCCACAAAAAGAGATTAGAATTTGACCACTCAAGAGAATTTCTAATTTGGGAACAAATCTTGAAAGCAAAGTTTTTCAACTCATGACAATGGCTATGAGAAAATTATTTTCATTTGTTTTGTTTAGGCACATCCCAAGTTAAGTGCAATGATTTGGTCCAATTTTGCGACTCTTTACCCTAGAACACCATAAAAACACCTTATTTCTCCCTAGGGCCGTGGACTTCTTTGGTCACACTTCCTTTTTTTTTTTTTGTTATTTTTGTATGATGCACATTTGTTCAAATGAGGAAAGTTTAGCTGAAGATGGGTCACAAATGAGGAATTATATTGAAGGGCTAAATTGCATCATCAAACAAATTGTCTTTGAAAAGTATTTAACAAGTTTGATTGACCATGACAAAGTGTTAAATAGAAAGAGATCTCAAAGCTAACATTGGACAAGAATAAAAGATTATGCTTATTGACATGACACATGTGATGCAAGAACCTTTTTGAATATCAAAGAGAGTGTGACAAGTAATGATAAAATCTTTCAAAATGGTTATTAGAAAAAAAAAAAACGAAACTACTTAAACCAAAGAAAGTAAAACTTAAACAATGAAGCACATTTAACTACAAGGAATTATGCATGTGTACAAATGACAATTGACTTCCGAAGACTAATGTGCTTTGGATTCTCTAGAGCTTTTGTAAAGATGTCTGCAAGTTGTTGTTCGGAAGGAACAAAAGTCAAAGTAAGAGTTCTACTCTCCACAAGATCTCTAATGAAATGATGTCTTATGTCAATATGCTTGGTTCTAGTATATTGCACCGGGTTCTTGGAGATATCTATAGCACTCATGTTATCACAATAAATGAGAAAGGTTTTCTCATCAATTTCATAATCGGCTAAACATTTGTCTCATCCAAATGAGTTGTGTACAACAACTCCCTGCTGCTATGTATTCAGCTTCAGCAGTCGACAAAGAGATAGAATTCTGCTTCTTGCTATGCCAAGACACTAAGTTATTCCCAACATAGAAAGCACCACCCGAGGTGCTCTTCAAATCATCACTACACCCAGCCCAATCGGAGTCACTAAATCCAACCAATTTAGTGTTGGTGTCATGAGTATACCACAACCCATAGTCAAGAGTCCCACAAACATATTTGATTATCCTTTTTGTTGCAAACAAATGAGATTCTTTGGGATCACTTTGGAATCTAGCACACACTCCTACCGCAAACGATATGTCCGGTTTACTAGCTGTGAGGTAGAGGAGACTTCCTATCATGCTTCTATACAAGGTTTGGTCCACTTGCTTACCACTTGGATCCCTATGAAGTTTGGAACTTTTACTCATTGGAGTAGTAGCCACTTTGGAAGACTCAAGCCCAAACTTTTTGACCAAATTTCTAGCATACTTAGATTGGGCGATAAATATCCCACTATCTACTTGCTTAACTTGCAGCCCTAAAAAGAAATTCATTTCACCAACTAAACTCATTTCAAATTCACTAGACATTACATCAATGAATCTCTTAACATGAAAATTTGAAGTTGAACCAAAGACAATATCATCCACATAAACTTGAGCAATCAAAACATCATTTTTTAACCTTTTTACAAATAGGGTCTTGTCAACCGACCCTCTTTGATACCCATTGGACAACAAGTGATGAGAGAGTCTCTCATACCAAGCTCTTGGAGCCTGCTTCAGCCCATACAAGGCTTTCCTCAATTTATAAACACCATCTCTTATGTGAGGATCCTCAAAACCTTTTTGTTGTTCTACAAAAACTCCCTCATTCAAGTAACCATTTAAAAATGTCGTTTTAACATCCATTTGATACAATTTGAACTTAAGATGGCATGCAATGGCACAAAGTAACCTAACGGACTCAAGTCTAGCAACGGGTGCAAAAGTCTCATCAAAATCAATACCCTCTAATTGAGAGTACCCTTGAGCAACAAGCCTAGCCTTGTTTCTAACTACATTCCCAAATTCATCAGATTTATTTTTGAAGATCCATTTGGTTCCAATGACATTTGTGTTGGCTGGTCTTTCTACAAGAGTCCACACTTGGTTTCTCTTAAATTGGTTCAATTCCTCATGCATTGCACTCACCCATTCCTCATGATTGAGTGCTTCTTTGACATTTTTAGGTTCAACAATGGACACATAGCACACATGAGCAAGTTCATTGGCCATTTGTTTTCTAGTCCTAACTGGCTGGTCTAAAGAACCTAGAATTACATCTTCACCATGGTTACACCTCTCCCTTCTTGGTTTTTCAGATCTGTCACTCAAGGTTTTGTCATTTTGTTCGCTCTCTGACTTATCAAACTCAACATTTTTTGAGTCATCAGTAAGTTCATCACTGCCTGACTTGGACTCTTCTTTAACCAAATTATCCTCTTTAGGATCAGATTGAGGGAACAATCCATCCTTATCTGCAGCCATTTCAATAGATGCATCATGATCATCTATTTTCACATTTATGGACTCCATCATAGAATTTGTTCGCAAATTGAAAACTCTGAAAGCTCTACTGTTGGATGAATAGCCTAAAAATAGACCCTCATCACTCTTAGAATCAAATTTCCCCAAATGTTCTCTATCCCTAAGGATGTAGCATGCACTCCCAAACACTCTAAAGTGTGTAACCTTGGGTTTCCTACCCTTCCACAGTTCATAGGGAGTCTTTTTGGTTCCCGGCCTAAGGTAAACTCTATTTATGATGTAACATGCTGTGTTGACCGCCTCAGCCCATAAATGTTTAGCAAGATTTTTGCTATTCAACATCACTCTTGCCATCTCAATCAAAACCCTATTCTTTTTCTCAACGATTCCATTTTGTTGGGGTGTTATAGGAGCTGAGAATTCATGTTTGATGCCCATTTGACAACAAAACTCATCGAATTGTGAGTTTTCAAACTCAATTCCATGGTCTGATCTAATTCTGGACAGGGTTGACAGACTTGACATACCTTCACTTTTCAGTAGTTTCACATTCTTGACAAAATGATGAAAGGTCTCCGACTTGTCCTTAAGAAATGACACCCAAGTGTACCTAGAAAAATCATCTACCATGACTAGAATGTATTTCTTTCCACCTATTGACAAGGTTTGGACAGGACCAACTAGATCCAAGTGAATTAGTTCAAGTGTCCTAGAGGTGCCTATGTCTTTGACTCTTTTGTGTGGTTCTTTGGTTTGTTTCCCCATTTGACATGGATCACAAATAAAAGTTTCGACCTTTCCTATCTTTGGTAGACCTCTAACAACCTCATGCTTAGACAACTTGTAAAGGTCATGAACATTAATGTGACCAAGTCTTTGATGCCAAAGAGAGCTAGTGTCATCAATAGCTCTATTGCAAGTATTCTCAATTTTTCCAACATTGCCATCAAACACATAGCAATCATCCCTAGACCTAGGGGCATTCAAGATCTCCCTTCCTTGGGAGTCAACAATTCTACATCCACTCTTGGACATACACACTTCACCACCCCATTCATCACAAAGTTGGCTAATATTAAGCAAATTAGAATTCAGCCCATCAACAAATTTTACATTTTTCAATTCGGGTATACCGGGAATGTGTACAACTCCTTTTCCACTCACATAGGACTTCTCTCCTCCTCCAAAAGTCACACTACCACCATCATAAGGAGCAAGAGAGGTAAAGACTTCCTTATCTCCCGTCATATGTTTGGAACACCCACTATCTAGGTACCAAATGTTCCTTTTAGTGGCTGAAAAAGCATTCAAGGTTACTAGACATTTAGTGGAGCTCTTCATAACCCATTTTTTATGTGGACTTGGCTTATTTTTGGGAAGTGGGGTGACAAGTAAGGCAATTTTGGTTACCTCTTTGAGTAGATTGTTCACTTGCTCTTGTAGAGAAATATTTCTCTTTGGTAAACTTGATTTATTTCCTCTAAGTTTGTTGCAATTTGGTCTAATGTGACCCTTGACATGACAATAATGACAAACCGGGACAAACTTTGTTTTTCTAAGTGAAGTAGAACAATCAATTTTTGTGACACTTGGTGTAGCTTGACTTGACTTAGAATGAGATGCATTTTGACCAATGTCAATGAAACCTAGACCCTTTTTGACACTATGATCAGATTTTGACTTGAAAAAAATGGTCTTTGTGTTGGATACACTAGGACTATTTTCACTAAAACCCAAACCGGTCTTGTCCCCATGATGCTTTCCAATCCTAAGCATCCTATCAACCTTTTCAGCCCCAATGGTGAGCTCAACAATGCTCTCATTTGCTTCATGTACTTCTTTTTGAAGTTTCTCATTCAAAGATTTAAAGTAGATGTTGCTCTCCTTGAGCACTTTGACTTGACTCTCAAAATTTTGTTTCAAGATAACCACACTTTCTAATTCACTCTCTAATGACTCAATCTTCTCACACAATTTCAATTTAGTATTCTTTAGTTTCTGATTTTCTTCCTTTATGCTAAGAGTTTCGGTGAAAAGTAATTCATACTTATCACAGAGTGCAGTGTAAGACTCATCATCAGGAGCAGATTCTGAGTCAGACCCACCATCAACTTGTTCAATCTCCTTGATTGATGCAACAAATGCAACTTCATCACCCTCAATATCGGAAGAAGACTCACAATCATTTGAGTCCTCACTCTCACTATCACTCCAAGTGATTTTCATGGATTTATTCTTACTTGAAAAATAATTCTTTCTATTATTTGCACATTCAATTGCTATGTGACCTATTCCACCACAAGTGTAACATTTCACATCTCTCTTGGTTGTTCTTCCTTCTTTAAAGTTCGACTTCCTCTCTTGTTTTCTCTTAAATGAATTCTCTCCTTGAGGTTTGAATTTGAACTCCTTAAAGTTGTTACCACTAGTCCTAGCTTCTCTCCCTTTATTTCTAAGAATTCGTCTAAATATTTTGACAAAAAGGGCAACCTCATCATCGGACATCGATGATTTTTCACTCAAGTTTTCACTCATTTCTTTGACACTTTGCAAAGCAATATCCTTTGACTTCTTGCTGTCCCTTTCATCCATTTCAAGCTCCATCTCAAAAGTTTTAAGTTTCCCTACCAATTTACCAATTTTGAGTTCATCCAAATTTTGGACTTCTTGTATTGCATGTTTCTTAGATTGAAATCTCTTAGGTAGAGATCTAAGAACTTTTTGGACAATGGTAGACTACTTATATGGTTTACCTAAGGACATGGCTTCATTTGTGAGGGCTTCCAACCTTTTATAGAACTAGGAGAATGACTCAGACTCTTTCATTCTAATTTTTTCAAATTTGGCATGTACCATTTGAAGCTTAAGTGACCTAACTTGTTTGTCCCCTTCATGAACAACCCTAAGTTTGTTCCAAGCTTGCCTAGCCGTGACACAATGTTGTATGTGTGCAAATTGTGAGGAAGATAGTGCAGTGACAATTGTATTTCTAGCCTTCTTGTTGAAGCTAGAGGCCGTGACTTCGGCTAAAGACCATTCGGACCTAGGCTTAGGAATTTCAATCCCATCAACAATTCGAGTAGGAGGAATCCATTCAACAGTGAGATACTCATATGCCAAGTCATTATAAGCATCAAGGAAAATTTCAAATTTCTCTCTCCAAGCAGCGTAGTTGCTGCCATCAAAAAATGGAGGAGAGTTGCAAGACCCTGCAACACGATCTCTTTCCATCTAGACACACTTAGAAAGCAAACAACACCCTAGGATCTCTCTATTTGCTTTTAGAGTAGCGCTCTGATACCAATTGAAAGTTTGTATTAGGTGATTTATTCACTTAATAAACTTGATTAATTTCACTTTCAGTGATCGGACCCCAATTTTTGATTTATGTGATCATTCAGGAACTAGTCAAACAGACACAACTCAGACGATTCAGTAACTAGAATATGAAACTCCAGATTGACTTCTAAAACCAAAAATCACTTTTGTAAACAACACAAATCAAACACACCAAAGGATCAAGTGACATCCTATACACTCAGAGGACCCATCACAGTAGGCATCCCAGTGTTATCCACAACTACAGTGGTGTGTGATTAGCTAGACAGTTCTATAAGACATATATCAATTTCAAGCATATAGCTACAGTACAGATTTGTGTTTAAAAGTTGAGTGAGTCAGTAAGCATAACAACACAAAAAAGGGAGACGAATGCACACAAGATGTTTACCCAGAAAAACCACAAAGGGTAAAAACTGGGGGTCTTTTTCAGCTGACCGGGCAATCCACTATAGAGGAGGTTCAATACAAAGGGAGCATACAGCACACAAGCTCAATCACTAAGTCCTAAACTAAGTGGCAGCTTTCTTACCCCTTTGTGCAACTTCCATAAGTGAGGCAATCGGTCATTCATGAAGAAAGCAGCTCCAACTCCAAGCTCATCAATCCATGGCACCAATTCACACCAAGCCCAACAGATTCATCAATGTATGAACATGATATGCAAATTTTGGATTCTTTAAAAAATCAACCTTCTCAAGCAAGAGGCATGAAAAGGCTGATACAAAATCCTTCAACTAAAATCTAAATGAATGTGTTTGAAAAATATATGAAAAGATTTAAACACTCAAGCCCATTCAGATTTTTAGATGAAACAAACAAGTTCAGAAAATCATTTTGATTTTGAAAATTAAAAACATTTTTTAACTTGATAAAAGATGAGCACTCAACCTGAAAAATACCTAGGCATAAAACCACGAAAATACCCTCTTGAAATGCTCATCGACACACACAAAAAGATCTGAACAGAATACCACATATACCCGTACACACACACGCAACTTTCATGTTTGCCCGAGCCACGTGGAAGCCAATCAATGGCTGTCCACAAGAGACGAATGAGGGGCATATTCCTTTTGTCCTAGAGGGGTATCCTAGTATTGCTAAGGATAGGAATGATGAGCTGTAAAATCAAAAACTGCTTTATTTTGCAAAAATCAGAAATGGGGAAGATGATGAATAGTGCTGATGTGTGTGTAAGTGTGTGGCGTGAATGACTAAGATGCAATCAGATCTGATTGATACAGTGGGGGAACCAAGCCATGTGCAATACACATGCATGTTTAGTAAAAAACAGAAAATGGGCTTTCAATGAAATGGGTTTTAAAAGTAAAACCCGAAATGGCCCCACTGTAGTGACTGTGACTTAAGTATCAACCACTGTACGTGAAGAACATTGTTCTTTATGTTCAGTGAATGACTAGTCAAATAGACAAAAAACTGTTATTTTCATGAAATGAATGAAGTGCAGTATACCATGAGTCTTTGTTCATTCTTGACTTCTTCAATACAACTGATCTTGTCCTTAATCTAGCCTAGAGCTTGTGAGTGATTAAATAAAAATAAATACATTGGTTTTGAAAAGGAAAATAGCCAATATAACAAATCCTAGAAACTAACAAAGTCTGAACCGACATACCATATACCCGTACACACACACGCAACTTTCATGTTTTCCCGAGCTACGTGAAAGCCAATTAATGGGTGTCCACAAAAGACGAATGAGGGGCACATTTCTTTTGTCCTAGAGGGGTATCCTAGTATTGCTAAGGATAGGAATGAGGAGCTGTAAAATCAAAAACTGCTTTATTTTGCAAAAATCAGAAATGGGGAAGATGATGAATAGTGCTGATGTGTGTGTAAGTGTGTGGCGTGAATGACTAAGATGCAATCAGATCTGATTGATACAGTAGGGGAACCAAGCCATGTTCAATGCACATGCATGTTTAGTAAAAAACAGAAAATGGGCTTTAAAAGTAAAACCCGAAATGGCCCCACTGTAGTGACTGTGACTTAAGTATCAACCACTGTACGTGAAGAACATTGTTCTTTATGTTCAGTGAATGACTAGTCAAATAGACAAAAAACTGTTATTTTCATGAAATGAATGAAGTGCAGTATACCTTGAGTCTTTGTTCATTCTTGACTTCTTCAATACAACTGATCTTGTCCTTAATCTAGCCTAGAGCTTGTGAGTGATTAAATAAAAATAAATACAATGGTTTTGACAAAGAAAATAGCCAATATAACAAATCCTAGAAACTAACAGTTCAAAGCTTCATAGCAAATCCGCAAAATATAATCCCCATTACATATAACCAAGGAATTAAATTTCGGATTTCGAGGAAATTTCGATAGAAATTTTGAAGATTTTTAAATTTCGACAAAAATTAGACAGAAATGATGGAAATTACTATCAAAATACAGAAATTTTTAATGAAACTTTACCAAATGTTTATTTAACATATTATCTACTAAATTGATAAAAAAAACATTGAAGAAACCAAATTATATAATAGGTTTTATATGATATAAGGTGAATATAATACGCGCTGAAGCAAATACTGTTAAATAAAATTAGTATAATAAATAAATAAAATTAGTATATTATTTATACTGTATAATTTAATTATACACTAAAATCTAAACCCTAATACTCTATATACTCTATATATTCTAATATTCTTTATACTCTATAATCTATATATTAAACCCTATATACTATATATTCTTTAGAATATTAGGTTTTAGGCCCTTTAAAATATTTTTAATTATTTTTTATATAGAAATGTATTAGAGTTTAAGGTTTAAAATAACTAAACGAAATCCAAAACTTTTTTTTTCTTTTCCAATTGCCCTAAACCCAAACCCACCCCTCCTTTTTTTTTTTTCTTTCCTTACTTTTTTCCTTGTGCCT
>QANW01010622.1:70586-88174 GCA_003254865.1 Dryas drummondii | reverse complement strand
AAAATTAAAAATTTTGTGAATTTTGAAAAAAAAAAAAAAAAAACCATCTTGTGGGGTCAACTCAAAAATTTTGGTGGGTTCATAAGACAGTCCAATATACTTGGTGACTAGGATACAAGTAGGGGTAATATGGGAATTTAAGAATTGAAAATGGATAGGGATATGGACCATATGGCATGGAGGGGGCTTTAAAATCTTGCCTCCTGCCATTCCAACGGCCATGGCATCAATAAGGTGCTTGCAGTTGCACCACCAATTGAGCATTGGTTCAAAATCCAGCACAACCCAAGTAGAAGTAGACAAGGCAAAGCAAGTGATTCGACTCTCACTACCCATTTCAAGAAGATGTGCAATTCTGATAACTTGGCTGCCTTTAAGCCTCCTTTCGGCACCTCCGTCAGAGGCCAGAGAGAGGCGCAACAGGAACGTCATCCCTCTCCAAGACTACCGCACTAGCCGTTAGTTATTCATCTCTTCTTTCTCATGTATTTGTGATTAAAAAGTAAATAAAAGAATATCTCACTCTTAATTTCGTTTTAATTTTGAAGGGTAATTTGTCCAAAATAGTATGTACATCGTATAGGTATGTTCATGGCAATTTCCTCCCAATGAGCATAGAATATCTTGTAATATAACAAAAAAAAAAATTAATTGGTTGGGTCATATATTTGAGGTACTGCTCTTGCCACAATTTTGTCTCAAATTTTGTGCAATTTTGTCTTGAAATGGTTGATTAAGTTCTTTTTTTCTTTGCATCGTCTCTTTTTGTGCTTATGGAAACTGTTACAAATCCAGCCCCGAAAATCTATTCTAGAATTGCATTGCCAATGTAGATATTATTAATATACCATGACTAATCTATATATATATATATATATATAGCTGCAAAGATTGTGAGAACTGAGAAGGCATTGGTAATCTTTCCTAATTAGCATTTGAATTTAACCCATTTTGGTTTTTTATTTGTTACCTCGGCAGCTGATGGATTGAAATACTATGATTTGGTTGAGGGAAAGGGTCCAGTAGCTGAAAAAGGATCAACAGTTGAGGTATATATGTTTCTGATTTATAGAAAAACATGTTCGTTTGTTATCAATTTATCATGTACTCTTTGGATACATATTACATGTATGTGCTTAACCTCTGTATTTGACTTATACTTCACAATCGCACAGGTTCACTTTGATTGCTTGTATCGTGGGATTACAGCTGTATCAAGCAGAGAATCTAAACTCTTGGCTGGGAATCGTAGTATTGCCCAGGTTCTCTCACTTTATTACTACCTTTGTGGGTGTGCGGAGGAATTTTGCATGTTCACATCATGCACTACCTTTTTTTTTTTTTAACTTGAAGCTAGCTGTGTCCTTTTGCCCCTAAATTATAGTTGATGAATGAATTGCCTTTTTTCCATTTCCTTGTTTCCTATTAGCCATACGTGTTCAAAGTTGGAGCTCCTCCTGGAAAAGAACGAAAGCGTGAGTTTGTGGACAACGCAAATGGTCTATTTTCTGCACAAGCTGCACCAAAACCCCCACAAGCTATGTACTCAGTAACTGAGGGGATGAAAGTAGGGGGGAAGGTAATGGCATCCTACTATTATGCTTCATTACATACATACATGCATATATATAGATATATATATAAATCCCTATATCAGTCATTCTCTAGAGAGGATGTCCGCATTTTACAAAATTTGCAAATGTGGATTATCCGGTCGCCATCCCGTAGACATCTACTAGACCCTGGCGGCCAAACTTGCTACAGCACCTATCGACCTAAATTTGCGGCTGTCTACCGGATGGCGACCAGATAGTCCACATCCGCAAATTTTGTAAAATGCGGACATCCTCTCTAGAGAAAATCCCTATATATATGTGTGTGTGTGTGTGTGTGTGTGTGTGTGTGTAATTTTATCATGTCTTGATGAAGGCAATCCCTCCATTTAGTTTAAATAATCTGCATTCACATTTGGATATTACCCATTACTTTTCCTTCCTTTCTCGCCTTTCAACTCAGAAGCTTTTTTGTCATCATTTTCTGGTCTTCTTGCAGCGAACTGTGATCGTTCCACCAGAGGCTGGGTATGGCCAAAAGGGCATGAATGAGATCCCTGTAAGCACATCAATCATCATTTGTTTGCTTTTTTGCAATGGCTTTGTTTGGTTTGTTAATTTTAACTCCAAGACCTAACATAGGCATCATTATATATCATTCCTTTCTGTTAAGCATTTTAATACTGCAATGGTATTGCTATCTTTTAATATATATTGTTTAAATCATATTTTCCTTAAATTTGGGACCAAAACCGGAGATCTGAAACACTCAGTCCTCCTTTATAATACACCACTAAGGTGTTCAGGCAATTGTGGTGCCTTGTGTTCTGACCTTCCTCCCTAATATCAGCCATTCACCTCACTAATCGTGTTACAAACTCTACTAATCTCTACTATTGTGCAAATCACGTGCTGTATAGTCTAAACATGTTTAGTTTAGTTTTTATATACGCTTGCATTCTGCTGATACATAACACAGGCCAAACTAAATAAAGGGTGTGGAATTTTCATTACATGTATTTGTGACACCATTCTGCAGCCTGGAGCAACATTTGAGCTAAATCTGGAGCTTTTGCAAGTGATTCCACCTGAATGAAAGTGAGCCTGATATTATAGGTTCAAGGTTGTGAGAAGTCCATGGTAATTAACTTCTGCACGAGTGCACGACCATCTTCGCTTCTTTTTTTTTTTTTTTTTTTTTTTGTGGGAGAAGGGAGTGTGTGTTGGAAGTTGGAACCACCCATTTCAAAGAGTAGTCATAACCTAAAACATTCTTTTGTATGTATCAGAAAGTTTTCCCAAGGCCGAATCCATGGCATCTGCATTTTCTATATGCAAAACTGTAGTAATTTGCCATTGCTGTACATGAAAACAGGTTTCATCAGTCATTGAGTGTTCATGTTAACATAATTAACATCCAAGTTCCTGATTTTTCTTTTGTTTTGGCTTATAACATTTACCTTATGTTACCATAATTAACATCAAGTTCCAGAATTTTTTTGGTTTTGTTTTGGCCCGCTTATAACATTTACCTTTCAATATGAGCAGGGTTTTTAGGTTTGAAAATGTCAGTTTGGTTTGGTACTTCATATAACAATAATAATAATTATTATTATTATTATTTTAACGAATAAGATTGATAAAACAGTAAAGAAAATCGTACCAACTACTAACTCAATTAAAAGTTTCAAAGCATTTGAAAACCCAATTCTTTAAAAAAATTTATATTTTAACTGAATTCTATAAAGTTAGGCGTTCCATGTGTATAATAATGTGAACTACGTTTGCATATCAACCGAATCTTGCAATTTTTCACTACAATGCATTTTCAAAATAAAACTAAACTCAACTAGTCTTCTATTGATCCAGAAAAGAAATTCATAACAAGTGCAAAATATGCCTAGTTCTTATATCTCATCAATAAACTCAAGAAGATCGTCAACTTCCTGCCTCAAGGCAGTAATTTTCTGCACATGTGGAGTAACCCGGTTCTCAATTTCCTTTCCTCCATACTTCTTCTCATAGCAATCCACAATCGTTGAGTGTTTCACCATTAACTTTTCTTCCAAATCTCTCTCCTTGGTCACCAGCTCCTCCACCTATATAAACAACCAATATAAATACAATAACCAGCTAAACTATTATTTGAGTTTCACTCAAAATTTTATGTTGCAAGAAATTTCATTCATTTAACCAAGTTGCTACTAATATATAATTGCAACAACGAAAAAGCAAAACCAACCTTGGGCAGTATCTGAGCAGCCTGCTGAGAGGATTGCAAGAATGCCAACAAGGGCTTCATCTCTTTCCAATGCTCTTTCAATGAACTATCAGCTGCTTTACGAGCTGCTTTACAAGCTTGGATGTCCCCTGTCCGAGAAAGATCACGTAATGATGCTTCCAGCTTATCATGTATGGTGAGGCATCGGTTGATGATATTTGTAATCTGTTGAATTGCTGCTTGCACCTAGAACAATGCCGCAGTAAATAACTTACTGTTTCCTGATTGTAAATTATTAAAATATTTATAAAACAAACTGGACAAAAACCTACTTCATCCCACTGCAGTTTGGCCAAATAAGAAGCAGAAGATTTGGAGATGGACATGTCCACATGCATGTATACAATGCCAGCGACAAAAAGGAAGAAAAATCCAGAAATCAACATCAAAGGTTCCCTAACCATAGAAAGGCTGCTGAATTTGTAATACACCTGCAAAAGAAGCATAACAAAAGTACAATGTGAATATTGTGGGAATTGAGGACAAATATAGTATATAACCAGGGAAGGTCCACTGTGATAACATATGTAAGCAAATTTGTTTTGACTCTTGTTTTCCAGAAAAGAAGCAACAAAAATTACAAAACTAAGATCTCTACAGTTCATGACAATGAAATAACAATAAGGATATCAAAGAGTTATCAGATAAGAGTGAAAAACCAGGAAGAGGATCTAGAAGCAACTTCAAAACATGGCAGGCAACAGAGAAGCTCTCCAACATTTTTACTTTCCACTACTGTTTTGTTTAAAAAATAAATTAATTAACATGCTAATTGATCTATAGTTAGGCCCTGAACAGAAAATAGTCCTGACTAAGGTGAAGCAGAAAGCCTGGTAGAAAAGCATACACAGGTCTTACCACTAAAAACACCATTTGACAATTGCAAGCAACTACAAACTAAAACCCTTTTTCTCCTTAAACTAAATATCATGTGTCTTGCTTTCTATAGATCACAGGAAGATATGAACAATTAATCATTATTAGCAGGACTAGAACATTAGGACAATGTAATTTCCTAATTTATAGCCATTTCTTGTTATTTGAAAATAGGCAACAGTAATACCTGGAATTTCTGATTATGCTCGGGCACGGCATTAGTCTTTTCCAGTACAACCACTGGTCTACCAACAACATCCAAGTGGGAAATTTTTGTCTGTAAAGTTCATATACGTATTCAATTAGAAAAACGACAAATCATTAAAACAAGAAAAGGGGACAAAAATCCTGGTTTTAAAATAGACAAAGGGAAGAGGCAAAAGAGAAATATTCGAAAATTTGTCAAAGGAATAATAGGATGCATCAGAACATAGTCTATAATACCTCTTGCCATTGTTTTAGAGGAAATGGAGCAGAAACAGATATATCTCTCGAACCCTCAGGCAGAACAACCTGTAGTTTACAATGACAAAATCAAGAATACAGAAAAATAATTCTTTGTACATAATCTGACTGCATGCAATTCATGCTTTTAAAGCTTCCTTGATACAAATAGATACGTCCTACACATTAAAGTGAAGTCATATGACAGCCACTCATTATAACCATCTGACACATAAAGTAGCAAACACAAGTTGAAGAATGAAGGATTAAGAAATTTAGTACCAATAAATCATCACATTACCAACCTTCACAATGAGAGTGTCAATGACCACCTCAGCCATAGGGCAACCAAAAGTGATGTCAAGGAGGCGTTTCCCATCTGATTCAAATAGAAAATCATGAAGCGGTAAGCCATATCCGATGGTAAAAGCAGTCCTCCAACCACCGAACATAGGATATCTAGGTTCGATTTCCAGTTCTGTCTGCAATTATACAAAAAAGTTGAGTAAAATCAGAAACCAACTAGGGATATCAGTTCACACAAATTAACATTCTTACCTTCTTAGAATCACTCCATAGGTTAGATGTTGAAACGTTGCCAATTTCATCCCTATAATAGACAGAATGAGCTCTTGGTGGCAATTTTGCAACAAGACGCCTGATGGCTGATGCACCTCTTATGTGAGGTCTGGCTTGATAATCAAGCCTGCAGAAGAAATGAGCAAAATTAGAACTATACTCCCAACCAAGCATAGTAATGACCAAAAATACAAAAAAAAAAAAAAAAAAAAAAAAAAACCAAAAAAAAAAAAAAAAAAAAAAAAAAAAAAAAAAAGGACCTCGAAAATTCTCCCTTGCTTTGAGCACCTCCATGGACAAGTTTGTAATGCTCTGTCACTTGAATATTACCCCAGTGGGAAATTTCTATCTCTCGTACCAACTCTTGAGCAACAGCAAAGGGTTGATTGCTCTCAAAATGAACAGCTATAGGTGAGTACGAAAAGGGAGGAAGACTCTCGTAAGGACCGTATCTGATCTCTGAACCAACATTCTTTGTATTTTCTATTCTTGTATAAGATTCAATTCTTGCATCAGGCAATTTAACACTGAGTGTTTGCACCTTAACTGCATAAGGAGAGAGATAGTATGCAGTTTCCTGAAACACTAGGAGCTGAATGTCAGCCTGAGTAATTTTCTCTGGGAATGGCTTTAATGCATGGGTGAAAACAGCCAATACATCAAGAGTCAAGATGTCCCCCTTGCCCAGTCCCTTTGGTAAAGATACCGAATAAAAAGTCAAGGAAGGAGGCATGTCTTTGGGGTGAACAAGTTGAACAGGGTAACTTATCCTAGAACCTTTCACTTTTCCTTTCCCTTCATTTGGGGTTGCCGCCAAATGTGCCAAATGCTTTGCCTCATCATTGGGAAAGGCCAACAAAACTTCTGAAACCAAATCGCTTCCAACATTCTCCACCTGCAGGGTGTGCACAGTATGAATACAATTCAAAATATATATGTCCAAAATACAATACTGCCTAGATGCATGTACAAGCATGTGTTTTCTATTTATTTTTCTTTTGTGAATGAAGATAACCTTCCATGCATACTTGGGATGATTTATTTTAGTTATTAATTTAAAGGCACATAAGAATTCAAAGTTTTAGAAACAGATTCCATTAACCCTCATACATGTTCAAGATTAACCCTCAATCCATATTTTTAATATGATAAAATCAGTGAAGGCTATGAAAAGGGTATAAATGGGGCACCTTCAGTGTGGAAGCGATGCGCGCAATTTGTGATGTCAAATCAATCTGCAAGCAACCAACAATCAGAGGTCAATAGCCAGACACATCTACTCACTACTTACATTTTAAATACACGAAAGAATAAAACTTGAAATACCAACGAAGATTTAATCAAAGAAACAGACTATAATTAGTGAAATATTGAATGAGAGGGCTTGGCAGATAAGAAAATAAACAAGTAAGAAGGTAGAGATCTCAAACAGCATTGATAAATTAAAATATCAAAAACCCAATGAGGGACGGAGGAGTGAGAGACTTACTCGGCGGTCAACTTTGGAGAGGACCAGATCCGATAGCACAGGTGCCCATAGAATGCACACTGCGAACACAAACAGATCCAACCTCAAACCCATTTCTCGCTTCTATCTGTGTCTCTCAGACTCGCAAAATGAACATCCACAAGTTCGCAGAGGTTTTGGGTTTTCTTCTTCACCCTGGAGACGACGTCGTAACGACTTGGGACATTGTGTAATTTGTGGTCACTGTACAGGCCCAACCCAAACCCAACAAACATTCACAGCGCACGTGACGTATCCTGACGTGTCGGTCAAGGATTGGGTGAATTGAAAACGCACGTGACGGTGTTTAGGTCTTGACTCTATGCTTTGCCCTGCTTTGAAGATAACGGAGGAGGGAGCAGTGTGAGTGATGAATTTGTGACTTCTCCGCCATATCCAGGTTAGCTAGGGTTTCGTTTAGAAGCTCAAATGGAGACCTCTCTGAGATTTGGTGGAGATGCCAAAGCTTTAAAGATCCATGCCAAGGAGAAGTTCCTCCTTGATTCCCAAACCCACTTGCAGGTACTCTTCTTCCCTCTCCAGCTTTCCTTTCATTTTCTAATTTCTATTGCCCTCTCTTTGCTTTCTTCTTCAATTTTCACGCCTTTTACTGCAATCGCTAAGTATAAATTAAATTTCGTGTTTCAGTTACTGTCTCAGTCTGTACATTGTACCCATTAGAATAGTAGAATGTATGGGAATTCAAGTCAAGTCAATTCAATTCAATGCTTTGTGTGTCAGGTTCATGGCGAACTAGATACTAAAACTGGAGCTCCAACTTATTTTACTGCGGTCGTAAGGCGCTTCTACCCAGATGTATGTTAATGCTCCAAGTTGTGCTTAGAGCAATTTATATTTGCAGTAAAAAGAACAATTGTTGCTAGAGGAATTTTTAGGATAACATCAATTTTGTTTCGTTTTCAACTTGGATTATTAATTATTAATATGCATGACAAATGACATTCACAATCACTTGTAGTTTTCAGCAAGCCTTGGAGTTGGATTGCGCTATGATAAGCGTGAAAAGTTACGGTACACTGTCCGTGGGAAGAAGTCATTTCCTGTGACAACGAATGGCCTGTTGAGCTTTAATGTTAAGGGCAGATGTGATCTTGACAAAGAGTTTAAGGAGGTTCGTACAAATACAATGGTATTATTTTAACCTTTCAAAAGACTTCTTTCTTTTATAGTTTCCGAATCAAAATCTACTCTCTAGAGTGTTTGTTTGTTACTTAGAGTTAGAACCTTTATATGTTGGCTCTAATTATTTGACAGAGAAACCCCAGAGGTGCTGCTGAATTTTCTTGGTGCATTTTCAACTTTCAAAAGGACCAAGATGTCCGACTCAAGGTTGGCTATGAATTGTCTGAAAAGGTATTGTTATCTCAAATACCTATGAGTTAGTGGGTCCTGTTCTACATTGTTGGAATCATGGTTAGTAATATATGGACGGAAAAAAATACGTACGTGTATTATTCAGTATATATTCTTAAAAAACAGAGTAAAAAATTCTGCCATATTACAATGTTTTAATGGTTTTTAAGTTTTTATGTTTGAGCTTTCTGAAATTTTTAATTCATAGTCATTTTTTTGTGAATAATTGAAAAACACATGTATAATACATGAAAATTATGTGTATTGTTTATACTAAAAAATGCATGCTTTTCCGTATAATTGGGAAGGATACAGGAAAACAGGAGTATTTTTCAAAACTACTTATGTACACGTATAATACAGGAATTTACTAACTAGCGTTGGAATCATTTCTTTGATTCTGACATGGAATTTTTCTTTGGTTGTATAAGATATTTTTACCTTTGGTTATCCTTTTTTCCCCTTTTGAATGACTTACTGATATTTTGAACTTATTGTATCAAATTCGATTCCACTTTTGAATATTTGCCCCGTATTTCCAAAATTAATTTTAAAGTTGCAGTCATTTTTATTTTCCTTTTGGTTAACTTTCCGCTGCTTATTTATGTCTTGGCCCCTCTTTCAGGTTCCATATATGCAGATCAGAGAAAACAATTGGACATTCAATGCAGATGGTAATGGTAGATGGAATGTGAGGTTTGATTTGTGAGAAGGTGGAATTTGAAATACATTCTTTTGGAGGTGAGATGTGTTACTGAAAAACATGTTGTATTGTATTGTACTTATGATGGAGAGCCACTGTGCTGAAACTAATTAGTGAAAAGTGAAACTGCAATATTTAGCAGGCCATTATTTGATTCTTTTCTCTCATACATATATTTGCTCGCCATAAACTTCTACCTTACCATGGTAGCTGTGAGATTGAATTTTGTTGCCCTTATGGGAGAGGTCCTACATGCCCCCCAGTATCAAATCTTAAGGTCATAAACTTTATTGCTCTTTATCATGGATTTGGGTGAATTTTGTGATTCTTAGCCAAACTATGCAGGTTGTAGGGGTGCCTATTTGGTTGGTCTGAGTTGCATTTTGCACCTAATTAACATGGTAATAAATTATCTATGTAGACTATGTGGCTGATGTTTAAAAATTAAAATGACACAGCAGGCGGGCCATAAGTTTTGTATATCAGAGAAACATAAAAATAGTTGGAAGTATTCAGAAACTTGTGAATGTGATTTTCTTATCCCGAATTTTCCAGTCACTGCTGATTACTGATCAGTGCTAGGCAAGGAGTCAAATTTCGGTTTCGAGGAAATTTCGATTAAAATTTTGATTTCGACAAAATTAGACAAAAACGACAGAAATTATTATCAAAATACGAAAATTTTGAATGAAATTTGATCATATGCTTATTTAATATATTATTTACTACATTGATAAAAAACATTAAAAAAACTAAATTATATAGTAAGTTTCATGTGATATAAGGTAAATATAATACGCGCTGGAGACAAATACTGTTAAAAAAATGAGTCACTAATTAAGAATTATATAAATAATACCTCTAATTTATTTATATTACAATATTAAATTATGAATTAAATAAGTATTCAATAGCACATAAAATTTCTAACAGGTTCAAAATTTTCGCTATCTTCAATATCATTATGTCCAGAACTGCGAAGAGTAATTACCCCGAAATACATATCCAGCATAACTTTGCATATAATTCCCAACATATCAACCATATGGATCAAGAGGTGGTATTTATGGTGGGATTTGCCCATAGCCATACTCATTTGAAAAGCTACTGTCAGACTCACCTAAGCAAAAGGGTGAGGCAACCCAAATTTAAACTCAAAATCATATTAAACATTTAAACCTTCCCCAAATATACACAATCACAATAAGAATTTGGATACCTATCTATTTCCAAATTCCAATAAGTATTAAAAAAAATTCATACCCAAAAAAAAAAAAAAAAAAACTATTTCCAAATTTAAACAATTAAACCCAAATATATTTGGGTACAGTTTAAGACTTTAAACAATTAAACAATTAAACCTAAATTTAAATAATTAAACACTTGAATCAAATCAATCAAGTAATCAACTAGAAAAAAGAAAATCTAATAAATATTAGATATTTTTTAATATATTATAAATAAATATTAGATTATTTTTTAATATATTATAAATAAACATTAGATACTTCATATGACACAGTTATAGAGAATAAGAGAAAAAGAAGAAATTAATCCAAAAAAAAAGAGAAAAAGAAGAAAGATTTGTATTTGTATTTTTGGAGAAAAAACCAAGAAAGAAAATACAAAACAAAATGGGAAAAGAGAAAAGGACCGAGTCTTTAAGAGAGAGAGAGAGAGATAGAGAGAGAGAGAGAGAGAGAGCATAGATTAGCCACCTGCCGTTTCATTTGCCATTGGCCTCTTTGTTTTTTCTGCTTGTTGTCTCTGTCACATAGTTCATACTTAAGATAGTAGAATGGAAAGTTTGACCAAAAAAAAAAAGATAGTGGAATGAAAAGTATCGAATAATTTATTGCCTACTAGTCTACTACTGCCTACAGGCTACAGCCCACTGATCTTTGTGACTCTATGTCTCTATCCAAAGAAAATCATTTATTGTTTGCTGTGTAAATTTGGAAGAAGTGTAAACCCATAACTCCACAACACAAGGCCGTAACTCGCAAGTCTTTGACAGATTTGAGTATTTGGGTACAAGGTTGAAGATAACTGCTGGGTGCGCTGTGCTCGCAGGGGGAGGAGGTAGGGGGTCACGCCGGAGGCAGCTGGGTGCGCATAAGGGGAGAAGACAGAGAGAAGTTGTGCTGAGAGAAAGATCTGAGAGATGAAATGGAAATGGGGCTGGGTACTTTTGAAATCTAACTATCTAAGTTAGTCACCGCCAAATTTCGACGAAATTTTACAAAAACACACTGTGGGGGGTTCGAAATTTCGAAAATTTCGCCGAAATATTATCGAAATTTCGTAGTTATGTGATAAAATTTCGGAATCCCAAAAAAACGAAAATTTCACTCATTGGCTCTAGGTACTCATAAGCATGGGAAGGGTTAGACGCAAGTTCAATTAGGAGTGTGTTTCAGACAGATCGGATTGGAAATAGAGTGTTCCAATTTCAATCCAAAAAATTTCAGAATGAAATTTATTTTCCAAAAAATCGGAATTTCAATATTTCATTCAATTCGAAATTTTCAGATTCTTTCAGAATATCATAATTTCGGAACTTTCGGATAAAAAGTTAAAATTTTCAAATTAAAAATCAAAATTTTCACGTTACTTTTGTTATTAGTAAAAACAAACAAAACAATTAGTAATTACACGTAAAAAAAATGTGGGTGTTTTTGTTAACATTTATGTTATTATGATACACATATATTTATAATATATATATATGTTTATGTTAATAGTATTTGTTATTTTTTTGTAATATATATGTATGTGTATATTTGGAACAAATAATAAATTAATGAAACATATAATAAAAAACTAAATAAATGATATAATATTAATATAAAGGGAGACATATAATCCAGTCAATTTTATGAGCCTTTCTTAGACTAATACTGGTAGTGATTTAAAATTTTTAATTAAGTCCTTTTATTTTTTTTCTTTAATGGCTTTATGTTAAGTTTTAAAGCTTTTACAAAATCCACTCTATACCGTAGAAGGGACAATACCCTTCAAATAAGGGGAAATACTCTTCAAATCGGAGAAAAACTTTATTATGAATTAAAGAGATTTTCTTATAAATTAAAAAGAATTTATTATAAATTAAAAAGATTTTTTTTATAAATTAAAAAGATTTTTTTTATAAATTATTATAAAAATATGATGCGAGTGTAAAGTACTCCTGGAGCTAGAATTGTTAAATGCTTATGGCTAAACAAAACATGTGATCTGTATTTGTCCTTGGGATTGGCGCAATGGTGACCGAAGGTGGAAAAATGAAAGATGTGATCAATATTATGAAGTTGAACCCGCAATACCATTAAAATGTTCTCTCTTTTTTTTTTTTTTCTTTTTTTCTATTCTGTTGGGCAAATAAATGAATCCATTCAAGCCTAAAAAAGACATCAAGGGGAAATCCCATTTCCCAAATACAAGGAGCAAATAAACAAGCCCAGCAGGACAGCAAAATGAGGAGATAAGTTATGAAAACAAAGAAAAAACCAATATAACAACAGCCTAGCTACAACAGGAACCACAGACCATAAAAATGTAATCAACCAGTAAACCAAAATCATTTCTACTCATTCAAAAATGTTATACATAATTTTTTGCAATCTGCTTCCAACCCTATCTCCCATAATTTTTTACAAGTACATTGTGAAAGCTATAAGCTTTGAGGACATAAAGAAAATTCGGATACAAGCATATCTTTAACAATTCCGCAGCCATCAACAAATAAGGCACTGCTACTCGGACTATTTCATCAATCTAAGTTTACAGAAGAAAATAACACAATATTTTGTCTAGGGGTTTTCCAGGCTGAATAAATGTTGCAGAATAGATTGGCTTAAGAATAATTATCAGCATAGATAAAATTTCTGTGGTAACAAAGAGCTAATTTAACTGATTTGTCATGCCCAATAATCATCTTAACCCACATGTCCAACAATGATACTCTGTTAAAGACAAACTTTCTTAATTGGTCATTGTTACCACTGGAGACTAATCAGTCAATAAAGCTGGACTGCAGCAAAATAAAATCTAGAAGCAATAAAAGAATAGGACATTGTTACCTTAACAAAGCCTTTTCATTTTCCTTGTTCCAATTCAACAGTGTGTTCCACATTGTAGTTGCTTTCTAAGCTGCTTTTCATTTCAAGTAAATTTTGTTGTTCTTCCTCAGTCTCCTGTGCTTTTACTTCATTCACAACTTTGGGCTTGTTGCTTGTAGATTGCTGATACATAACACCACCTAGCATACATATCAATAGCCCCACTGTGCCAACAAATGTCGAATGCTTGTCCCAAAGAACCAGGTTAATCACAACTGTTAATAGCTTGTTCACTATACCAAGAACAGTAAATCCAGTTGCAGAAATTGCCCTCCGGCAAGAAAAGCCAAAGAAAGAGATGGATAAACCAAATAAACATGATAACCCCACTGGCAAAACCACCTCAAAAGAGTACCAATCTGTTTCATCCGAAATTTCATGCTTAATCTTCTTCAATTCACCCATTACAAGTAGTTCCAATGGAAACAGTAGAAGAGCCTCAAGATTGTTATATAGTACTAGACCCCATGTATTTAAACCAATGGTCATTACCACATGCTTTATGTAGACAAAATCTATGGACATGCTTACCAAGTAAGCTAGAGCCCAACTATAAGCCATGACTGAAAACTGGTAATCTGTTAGCACATAAAGCACACTTCCCCCAAAAATAGTGGTAAGTGAGATCCATGTCCTCATTGACGGCCATGGTTGGTGCAAGAAGAGAGTCTCTCCTATTGCAACAAAGATCGGAACGACTGAACGAAAGACAATGAAAGTGTCAACATTAGCATGGAGAAGGAGCTCACTGTTGGTAAAGAGAGAGAGGTAGAATATAATTGCTGCTGGTAGGAAGCGCCACATGGTAAGGAGGTCAAGTGAATCGTGATCTATGAACTTAAGCCAGCCACAAATGAGGACCCCCATAGCACTTGTAAAATACTGTAAAGCAGTTAGCGCCCCAGGATAAGGAAATTTCACTACAGCCCATTTGTTGATGATGGAAAGTAACGAGGCTGATAAGCAGTAACCAGCGGCTATACCATAGACTGAGATTTGCTGGAGTAAAACACTATACCAGTTTGGTTGGGTATTACCAAAGAGAGCAGGGGCACTGGAACCAACCTGGGCCTCACCAACTTTAGAATTCTTCGCATCATTATTATTAGACATCTATTATAGGATAAAGAAAAAAAGAATTAGTTAGTCAACCAAGAAAACATGATATGGAATCTAATGAAAATATATAACACAAAAATGAACCTGGCTGGCAGGGTGATAGACTTCGTGGAAAAATTATTTGAAAAACTAAGAAACAAATGATTAACAGAAAACTCAGGCAAGAATAGAAAAACCTTTCTCATAGGCGCTTCAGGTTCATCCGACTTCCCAGCTTCACCAAGGGCCTCCACTTGTCTGAGCAGGTTCTTTATCTTTTCTTCCAGAACAGACAACTGTTCAGTCTTGTCAGTTAACAATGGAGGTGGCGGTGCAGGTTCCACAACTTGAGCACGGAGTTCTCGCCCACGCCTCAGTCTTCTATCCAAATCCATCACCTGCAATGCAAGTAAAATATGACAAAAAAAATATAGGTAAAAATAAGAGATTATCAAGGCCAATGGCATGACGTGCAACCTACCAATATCTCACAAAACTGAGCAAGTTCGGCTTCAAACTTGGGGACATATGCATTATGCCTTGAGGACTTCTCAAAACTAAAATCACCAACATATAAAAAGAAACACTTAAAAGTGAAATAAGAAAATACAATCACAGCCAAAAATTAAAACTTAAAACTGAATAAGAAAATACAATCACAGCCAAAAATTAAAACTTAAAACCGAAATAAGAAAATACAATCACAGCCAAAAATTAAAAATTAAAACTTCAAACTGAAATAAGAAAAAACAAAATGCCTTAAGCAAATGCGAAAACAAAAAAGAGCCGGTTTGGAGCTGGAGAACAAGCTCAGAAGAGCAACCAAATCAATCTGCACAAATCTGTAGTCTTGTAGTCCCTTGAATTGTGACAAAAATATCAAAATCGGGCATACAGTAACTTTCTAAATTTTCTGATGAAAAGGAAGAGTGTATAAAATGACCAAAAAAAAAAAAAGAAATCTTCATACTCTTATTAAAACATAAAGATAGTAATTATATACCCTTTTCCTGATAATTTGTGTATAAAAATTTATTCATCAACAGTTTACAGGTAAGAAAAATGAAAAAATAAGTTTACAAAGAGTTCAATAACCAGAACAGAGCCCTTGAAAAAAATAAAAGATGGAATAGAACATGACATGTGAACATTACCAATTACTTTTAGCTGAATACTTACCATTCAAATATTTCATTAATTATCTCCCAAAATAAATTGCTACAAAAGTTATCATCATTAATGTATGATTTAATGGAAAGCAAAGTTAACATGACAGCTATTATGAGATTAAAATTATAAGCAAATGTTATAAACTGGAAAATGGGCCATACATATTACAAATGAGTCATCACTAAATAAATATTACAATAATCCCATGCAATTATTCTAGTAATTAGTAACCTAACTTGCTGACTCGGAATGGATATATTCTCTAATCAAAATGCTTAAATCAGTTACCTCAAAAAACAAAACAAAAAAATAAAATCCCCTAGAAACTGTTTAGAGTACCATGTTAGATGTTAAAGTTTCATCACACTCTATTGCATACAATCAAATTAACATGCAAAATTTGACAGTCGTTTGATTGCATTCGATCTGGATGCACGGATAAGCATACTATGAAAACCTAAAATAACATTTCTGACAAGCAAGTCCTGATCTATATAAACATCCAATCAATCACCTCTCTTTCAACTTTGGGTCATGTATTCGGGGGCACGGTCCTGACTCAAGAAAAAAACATTACTGTTAGTGAAATCTCGCACTCTCCAAAAAGCATATGATTCAAAAACTGAAAATTCAAATCATGAGTCAAGCATTTCTTTCCTGGGTTTTCTCAGAAACCAAATAGAGTGTTTAAAAATGTAATTCAAAACGAATTTAATAGCAATGCACCTAGATCGCTTCGAGTATTGGCGAAGAGATCGTGAGGACAAAAGCGAACCATATAGTATCCACAAACCTCCTTATCATCCCAATTAATATCCCTGTGCCCTTTTCTCTCTTCCTCCGTCAAACTTCGAGCTGGAATTCACAAATCAAATTAAAACAATAATTAAAAGCAAGAGTAAGCAAAACCATTATCAATTTTTTTTTGTTTGAAAAAAAAAAAGCATCCAAATTTACCAAATTATAATAACCAAATCTCCGAAGAAGCAAAAGTAAATAGGTACGTAGCAAAAGCAACGATTAAATAGGGTTTATGAGAGATACCTGTGCCCATAAGTTCGTCTAGCAGAGAGGGAAATTGAGAAGGATTTGAATTTGAGAAATAAAAAATAAAAAAACTAATTTTGGTTGGAGAGAAGAGAATTCAGAAGGGACGGTAGCAAAGGAATAAGTGAGGATTGAACAGTAAAGTAGCTCCCATGGGTTATCAAGCCCTCTGGGGTTTGTTCTCAAGGAGAGATCTATCTGCGAGAGAGAGGTCCGGTGGTGGTGGTATTACAAAGGAAAATTTTGAGGGCTGTCCACGCCTTTTTTTTTTTTTTAGCACATTATTTTTTTTTTTCCTCCTACACACAACACTTATCTCAGTCCATGTTATGAGTCTTTCTTATACTAAAACTGATAGTAATTTAGAGTTTTTAATTAAGTTATTTTATTTTTCTTCTTTGACGGTTTTATATTAGATTTTAACTTCAAAATTTTGAGCTCTGCCTAAAATCTCGGAGTTAAATATAAAGCCCACTCTATGACCTAGGAGGGGAAATACCATTTAAATCGAGGAAAGACTTTATTATAAATTTAAAAAAAAATTGATAAATTAAAAAGATTTTCTTATAAATTATTATGAATTTTAAATTTTTTTTATAAATTTTAAAATACCTCAGTCTCCATTTAAAAATTATTTTTCTAAAAGAGTTAAGTCTAATTATCTCTTACTAAAATACTCTTATTTCATTACACACCCCATCTTTTTTTGTCAACACACACCAGCACACACACCTCATCATCTATGACAAGCTTTTCCTTTCTCTGTCAACACACAAACACCACCACGCACCACTACCCCGCACCTCCTCTCTCTCTCTCTCTCTCTCTCTCTCTCTCT
>QANW01010622.1:22959-70411 GCA_003254865.1 Dryas drummondii | reverse complement strand
AGAGAGAGAGAGAGAGAGAGAGAGAGAGAGAGAGAGAGAGAGAGAGGAAGAAGAAGAAGGTGGTAGTGGTGGTGGCTGTTTTGGCTTAAGTAGGGGGAAGAAGAAGGTGGTGGCGGTGGCTGTTTTGGTGGTGTTGTGGTGGTGACTGTTTTGGTGGTGCTGTGGTGGTGGTGCATGCGGAGAGAAAGAAGGAAGAAGGTGGTCAATGGTGGCTCGGGTAGAAGGAAAAAGAAGAAGAAACAAAAAATAGGAGAATGGGGTGTGAACGAGAGAAAAAAGAGAGGGAAAGAGGGGAGGGTCTGTATGGTCTTTTTTTTGTTTATTTATTTTTTTTAATAGGGGTGTACAAAAGAAAAAAAGAGTGTGTAAATAGTAGCTCTCGAAATTTTTATTGAACAACCCATTTTAATACAAGGCTTATTTTAGGATGGTATACAAAGGGAAATTTTTATTGAATAACCCATTTTAATACAAGGCTTATTTTACGATTTACCATCCTGAATTGTTTTTTATTCCTATATTGTCACTTGAAAGTTTTTTTATCCCAAATTATTACTTATAATTTACATTTATGTCTCATTTACTTTATTTTGTTAACAACTCCGTGAAAAATGTTGTGTGGCCGTTAATGTTGACATGATGAGCTAAAATTTTTTTTTTTTTTCAATTTTTCAATTTTCATAAATTTTGAAAATTAATTAAAATAACTTCAGACTCAGAAAAATATGTGGAAAATTCTTACAAACTAATCTTAATTAGTACTAATTTACTATGGGGTCAAAATACCAATTTTTCCTATGAGTGTTTCCAAAAAATTTGGGAAATCTAAATTTATTTCTAAAAAATTAAAATACTCTAGATTCTTTGGAAATTTATAAAATAATCTCTCGAACTCCAAAAAATACGAGGTCTACACCGTTGGTTTTCTAAAAACTAAAATACCTTTCTCATGAATACTTGCTACCCAAAAAACCTCTCGGTCCAAGGAAAATAAATTTTCCTCTATAAAATAAATTCTAGAATTTCTATAAAGTCTCAAGAGAATTCTCTCAAACAAATTTTTGGTAATTTTCAAAATATTTTTTAGAATTCGTCTGAGACTTTAAGGAAATTCTAGAATTTATTCAATAGAGGGAAATTTATTTTAATTTTTTAGAAATAAATTTGGACTTTCCAAATTTTTTGGAAACTCTCAAAAGGCAATTTGGTAATTTCACCCTATAGTAAATTAGTATTAGTCAAGACAAGTTCGTAGGAATTTTCTGTGTATTTTTTGAATCCGGAACTATTTTTAATTAATTTTCAAAGTTTATAAAAATAAGAAAACAGAAAAAATCCGAAAATAAAAGAAAATATGTGACACATGTCTAGTGCGCCACATCAACATTAACGGCCACGTCAGCATTTTTTACGGAGTTGTTGACGGAACAAAGTAAAATGGGATAAGGATGTAAGTTACACGTAGTAACCTAGGACAAAAAAAAATTTCAGGTGGCAATGTGGAAATGAAAAACAGTTTTGGGTAGTAAATCGTGAAAGAAGCTTTAATACAACTCTTACTTTTCCAGCCAACTATAGCCAACTGTTATTTTTATGACTCTTTGGCCTCTTTTCAGACAAAAATACCTTTTTAGTCGCCACATGGTCGACATGTCGACACTTTGTTGACCAAAAAATCAATTTTAACAAAAATGTAAAAAAGGTAGAAAATGACGAATATGATGAACTAGCTGCATCATCATCTAAAGTGGCTGTAGCACCAATTTTTCGACCATCTGTCGATCATTTCTTGACCATGTGTCGACGACCATTTGTCTTCAACAATCAAATTCAGATCTGAAACAACAAACACAAGTTGAAATTTTCATGTCTTGAACATAAAACCCAAATCGAAATTTCATATCTGGAACAACAAACTCATAACGGAATTTTATGGAACAACATTTCTAGATCGGAGTTTGTTAAACTTAGAACTAAAAATGAAAAAATTGATAGAAAAATCTAAATTTATTAAAGTTCCCAAGTCTCAATCCAAGCTTTTTTTTTTTTTTGTTGCTCAATAATGAATACAATGTTCTTGATAATCTTTTTTCCCGATTACATCCAAAACCCACAAAATTTCAAAGGAAAAAAAAAAGAGAAGAGAGTAAACAAAAGCAACCCAATAAAAATGAGATGTAATAAAAGATCAAACGGGAAGCTTGGCGACGTCGACGATCTGGGGGGAGGAGGAGGAGGTGGAGGCGAAAGAAGGGACGCGGTGGTCGCTGAGGTTGACAGAGTGAAAAAAGAGCATGAGAGGGCAGTCGTGGGCTTCCTCCGGCGACAGGTTCAAGTCATCGTCATCGTGGATCGAGAGGTTGATGCACGAGCACCGCTCCAGTGACTTTTGCAAGACTTGTTCTTTCACTGGTTTTGTTGGATTATACTTGGATTTTGGTGTTCCTTCTCTATGTGGAGGATTGCAGAGAAGTGAGAGAAGGGAATGATGTGATGTTCCTTCTCTTGATAATCTTATCTCACTAGCGATGGCTCAAATCTGGTGGGCGAGGGAGGTGGGTTGGTTTAGATATGTAAGTGGGTGAGTGGGTTTAGATCTGTGATTTGTGGAGAAAATAGAAGAGGATGTCGATGTGGGTGGGAGAAAGAAGGGCATTTTTGTGTGAAAATAGGCCAAAAAGTCATAAAAGTAAGAGTTGCTTGGGAAGGGTTAAAAAAGTAAGATTTGTATTAAATAGGATTATTGAATGAAATTTCCCATTTTTTAAATAGGACACAACTTTGGGTTCAATATATTTTTTATGACACATATTTAGGGTTGTGTTGATGAAGGACATATATTTATGGTTTGTATCAATGTGGATAATTTGTCACTTCTGTCAAGATGTCCATTTAAAAAACACTAATTTAACAACTACTTAACAGAGTTGATTATTAGATTTAACAGTGTTATATGAAAATAAAAATTTAATTAAACTGAAAACCCAAACGACGTAATATCTTTCATGCAATCATGAGTCTCTTCTTATTCCTCTTCTCTCTTCTTCCAACTAAGAGAAAACAAAAACTTTGCACTCCAGCCACTGTGTGTTTATATGAAAAAAACTTCCCTACAACAGAAATAAGTATGAGTTGGTATCCCCATCCAATAACATCATAACATTTATATTTTTATGCCTTACCACATAGAAGTTTCTATAATTTCAAAAAAAGTTTTGTCTCTTGAGATGTCAGGTCATCATTTATCCTTGTTACGAGAAAGTTTCTCTCTTGTTTATATTAGCAATATTATGTAGAAACCTTGAAGGCAACAACAGTTTAAACAATTTTCAACAATGTTCTACTGACAGCACTAACTTATCATGGGTAACCTTCTGCATCCAATTAAATCTTTTTATTATGATTATTGTTTCTTGAATTAATAATAATTTTATTTATGTTAATATATAAATTTTTGAATGAGTGTAGAAATAATTACAATTACACGGATTAGACTTGCTTGATTCTCAACTCACAAGCAACACGAGGAGTCATGATGTTGGAAATTGGGAGACTACTAAGTAAAACTGAGATTGGTATTTTCAGTTATAATTGTTCATTTGATGTATTTCTTTATCCTGTATAGAGTGCTAAAAAAGTAAATTATAACTTGTCTTGTAGACAAAAATGATTCTCATTGTTCTTCATCGCAGTTGACAATTTTGGACATAGACATTTATAATGGACATGAAATATGAAGAAGCAAGTTGTAGTCAAGGGAGAAAGTTTTGAATATTTTTTCCTTGGCAGCAAGACTAGAGGAATTTCAAATTGTGGTGGATATGGTGATTAGAAGTGGAAGATTAATTTGATTAGATATGCAGTAATGTTTTTGCTTGAGGAATTTGTCAATATGAACTTTGAATAGAATGATTAGTATGACTCTCCCTTTCAATATAGATATTGTCACGCCCCAATTCTGGGCCTAGGGGAATTGAGCTCGTGGCAACCAACGCACTCCTCAATTAACATGAACTTGACTGTCACCCTCGATGCGGCAAACTCACATTAACTGAGAAGCACAAGCCTTAAATTTACCATTCTACCCTTGTACAAAATAGGTAGGCAGAGTTAACTAGCAGAACGTTCACTAAACAGTGAGCTCATCGGAATGTGTGTTTCTAATTCATTTATTAATATTAGGCCCAAATTGATTAGTTAACAATCAATTTAGACAAAATCTAGTATCTAAGTAACTTGGTCGACCTAGGTCAGATAACCAAATTACAAGTCAAGTAATCCAGGATTAACTCGACACACACCCGAGAATAGTCTTGCAAATGATAAACCTCAAGTAACCCAAACATTTATAACACAAATGAGTCAAAGACAAACGAAGGATAAATACAAGAGTCTAAGATACTTGGTCCGGTACTCACTCGCTCATGAATGAACTACTGGAACTCGAATATCGGATTGTCGTCTAAGTACACGGTGTCTCGTCATTAGAAATACAAGACAAACATTTATAACACAAATGAGCCAAAAACAAACGAAGGATAAATACAAGAGTCTAAGATACTTGGTCTGGTACTCACTGGCTCATGAAGGAACTACTGGAACTCAAATATTCGATTGTCGACGAAGTACACGGTGTCTCGTCATCAGAAATCTCCACCAGTATCACCATAACGCCAAACCTGCAAAATTTATGTAGGGGTAAGCATCACCAAACCACTAGATCTTTTGCTCGACTCACTAGACCCAAAATGTATTCACACAAGTTTCAATTTTTATTTTGCTTACAACAAAGTTGTTCAAACACAACCATACCCAACAGGGTTTCACACCATAAATCACATTCTGTGTACAAAGCATCATAAGTCACGAGATAATATACTATATCAGGTTCATCATATATAGATATCTCATGCACGTGTACCTTTGCCAATCTGCAGAAGCATGTACCATAACCTATTAAATAACAATGGACCACCATAGCCTGTACTACAATACCATCACTACCCTACCTACCCTCATGCAGCAAATTAGTGATAAAAACGGCCTTTATGACCCATGGTACCTCCACAGTCATAAACCCAGTATACTACCAAATAAAATGTATCCACATGGTCGTACTATCCCAGTACTGTCTAACCACAACCTGGGGAGCTGACCAGATGGCCAACTACTCACTGGATTTTCTACTATGATTTAGGAAATCGAAACCCAAGGTCGCTCATGCAACCCATCGTTCTAAGTGTAGAAGTCCAAACACTTAATTCTTATTAGTTTCACAATACTCAATGAGACTAAACATGATGCATAAATGCATATTTTTCTAGCTTCAACCTATGCCAAATCTAAGTCCATGTAGGAATGCACATGCTCAAAATCAATTTCAGTATTCAACATATAACAACATTATCACCCCGAAACCAACACATGGTTAAGGGTTCTCATTAATAGCCATTAATCATAGAAATGATACAAGGATATTCACATAGTAAAATATAAGTTACACAAGTAGTTCAAAGGGGATTTATAAGCCTCATTAGCATATTTAATTAGGTTAAATTATGAGGAATAATTCATTAAGCAAGCTAGCCGGTTGCAAAGCAAACAAGGATAAATACCTTTGAATTATAGAGTGACTCTAATCTGATAATTCTATTCCTTTTAGTCAACAAATAGCACATAATCTTCTCTAGGCGTTTAGGCCTTTAATCTAACCAATTATGCATCATATAGTTTAAACTAGAGTTTACAAATAGCAATTAGACAAGTATTAAGCATGTAAGTTCCAAATTTCACAATATTAACCACCATGGCTGCAAGTATCATAATTGCAATGTACACACACAACCAATCATGCACAAGCAAGACTCTCCAATTGTTAGTTTCTAGAAAATTAAGTTGGGCAAGCCCCCCTACCTTCTCAAGTAGCCGCCCCCAAACTCCAAAGCTCTTAAGAAACTAATAAGGTCCCTATAACAATACACAAAAAACACTAAGTCATAACCACGTTCAAGAATGAGGTTTTACCGAGTTGACACACTTGTTTGGCAAGCTAGGATTGTCTCAGACACCAAATGAGCAATTCAAAGAATGAAAACATTTTAATGAATGCTAGATGGACTTTAAAACAAATTTATAATGATGTAAATAACTCAGGTGGTCAATGGATGAGTTTTGAAAAAGAAAGAATTAGAGGGTAGCTGACTGCCAGCAAATAGGATCACTGAAGTATGGTCTAGTCTCGAATTTTTAGAAAAATAAGTAACAGTCTAAAAGCTTTGAAAATTGGTGGGATGATTTTAGACATGCAGAGGATCACTCACAAAAATTATCAAGTGCTTTGGAGATGTGGGTCAGTACAGTTTCGCTAATCAATCTAGCCTATGATTTGGGTGCAATGCTCATTCTCCAAATTCAAAGGTGAAGTGACTAATGTCCACAACCTCAAACCACATGATCCAATATAAGAAAACTTATCCATACAGGTATAAAATCATCCCATTAACCTCATTTTAGTAAGACATCATCTCATTTGTAAGTGATATTGGTTTACAATTTTAGTGACATTGGCTTTGTAAGTCCAAAGGGGTGAGGTGGAAATGAATGTGGATGACATACGTGTGATATAAATGTGGATTCAAATTTTAATTGCATGACCAAGTTTGAGGAAGAAGACCAGCTAGACACAAGGTTGCAAGTGGACAATTTAGTGTACGACCTGGGCACCATTTTCATTGCGCATCATAAAGTAGCTTGTCTTAAGAAGAACAGTCTATCCAATCACTAGTACACATAAGTGCCTCTAACATTTCAGGAGTCAAGGAAGCCCTAAAAGGATCCACAACTTCCTGCCTAGGCTAAATGCATTCTCACTAGCAACTGTTGAAGATGAGATTGCAAAGATATCCTTGGCAATTTTTGAAATGATTGGATATTTAGATTGACTATATTTCCACCAATCCATGAGCTTGAAACTTTGGTTTAATGGGCACTCAAAATAATTGGATAGGTATTTATCCACTTCATTGGATATCTCCATAAGTTGCTATACTTGCATAAGCTCCCTTACCAATAAAGCTTGAGCATCATCACAATCAGTCTCCTCATTGTCACCACCTTCTTGGACATCATATAAACTTTAAGTCTCAACACTAATAGCACTAACAACCCCTCTATACTCCTTATACAATCTATGCAAGTATTTTAATTTTGACCAAGCCACAAATCTTCTCTATTTCACTAGGATTTGATCCTAGATTTCTAAAACTTATCTTAATCATTTTGAGCTTATATCTAGGCCGGGTCTAATGCATTGGCAACAAAAACAAGATTGTTCACCTTATCAAAGCTCCCTCAATACTTTTCAAACTTCAACATCATTGATTCTGTCACACTTTGCAAGGTAGGATCTCTATAATTATTTTTCTTGTTCTCAATTTCAACTTGAAGTACAACCATTTCACTGAAAATCAAATATGATGTAGTGTTTTTGGTTTCACTAAGTTTCAAAGTGGTGTCATAAAACTTCTTAAGAAAATGCACAAAGAATTGTTCCTTTTTTCAATCAATTTTAGATGAGGCCCCACTTTTTCCCTAAACTTCCCAACCCCTCAACTCTCTTTGTTGGCGTGAAGTCAATTGTATCAATTGTAATTCTAATTAGAGAAATTAGTGGGATTGTAAGGGTTGGTAGAATTCATAACCTAGTTGACTTTATAGAAACTTTCATATTTGTATTTACGTTTCATACTATTTATACCTCCTACTTGGAGAAGAATAATTAATCATCATAAATTATTCCTCAAATATTTTAGCATAGTATCAGAGCTAAGTCTGATTTCCTCTTCATTTCCATAGGAATCAAAAGCTTCGGTTTTGTGGTTTTGTTTTTGTTGGGTTGTTCTTGATCATAATTATATGTTTACCTATATTTGTTTGCTGCTTTCTGTAATTTTTGGAAGTGGTAAGCTTTGTTTCATTCCTATTTTATAGATACAGTGTTGCTTTACCTACTGTCTAAACATATCGATCAGACGCGACACGACCCACCTCTGCGTGTTGCTCATCAATCTTCGCAAGCCCACTGCTCCATTACATTGCCATCATGTTTTGTTTCCGCTGCTTCACGACCAAGCCACTTTATAGTCTGAACACACACCCCGCAGTATATCATTGGACTCTGGTCGTGATCAACACTGTTGCACATCGAGACATTGATTCTCCTTCGACAGCTTGCTACCATCGCCAGTAGCCCGCCCACAACTTGTTGCCTTCACCAATCACTTTATTTTCGGCCAAGAGCTTGCTGCCTCCTTTGAAAGCTCGCTGGCAGTGCCAAAAGGCCGCTGTCGCGACGAGAGCTAGCTGCCACACCGTGAGATTACTGCCAACTAAGAGCATGTTGTCGTGCCACTTGCTCACCAGCCACTGCGAGTTACTCAACTCGCTGCTTCTACCAATCTTTTGCTAGTCACTGTCGCTGCTTCCACCAATCTTTCGTCTGCCACTGTTGTTGCTTTGCTTACGCTACAACCTTAATTAAGTTCCGTCAGTTGTTCTGACCCGTCGTGCCCCACCACTAGAAAGACTATTGCCCACGTTAGCATCATTGTTGCTGGTGTCTCTATTGTTGCTTTAACATCTCTATTGATATCATAATGACATAAATTGATTCCGGCCCTTCAAACTCTCAGAAAAATAAAAAAAAGGCTGCCCCTGCTCTGCCTCCACTTCATCCACAGGAAATGTCCTCCTTAATTACTCCAAACCGACTGAATGATACTAACTACGTCAAGTGGTCCTTAAATGCTCGAAACAAGATCAGGGGTAGGAAGCGCTATGGTTTTATTTTTGGTACTCGAACAACACTAAAGGATATTAATTCTAAAGAATATGAAACATGAGAGGATAAAGATTGTATGGTTAAGCCTTGACTTATTGATTCCATGAAAAAAGATATCTGGTCGTTTGTCCTCTATAAAAGAAAATTTAGGATGCTGTCAAACAAACCTATTCTATCAGTCAAGATGTATCGAAGGCATATTAGTTGCATTGTGAAGTAATTTCGGTTTTGCCAAAATGGAGGATCAGTTATTTCTTATTTTGACAAACTACAAAAATTATGGCAAGAATTTGATGCCATTGAGCCTTGTACCATGGAATGTACTCGAGATCTTGAGCACTATACTTTAATGGTTAACACTCAACATCTGTATGTATGTGTTTCTAGCCGGTCTCGATTCTCATTTAGATGGGGTTCGTCGTTGGATTCTTGCTACCAAATAGGGATGGCAACGGGGCGGGTCGGGGCCGGGAGTGCCACCCCCATCCCCCGCCCCCGAAATTATTTGAATCCCCGAATCCGCCCCAAATCCCCGATTATGTAAATGGGGATTCCCCGTCCCCGACCCCGCCGGGGAATGGCTTCCCCGAACCCGCCCCGAATCCCCGCCTCAACCACTTTTTTTTCTCCCCTGAACATAATGCATATCAATAACCATTACATATTTACATAGCAGGCAGTAATATTATTCAATTCAAACCTGATGAATATATTAATACAAACCTGCTAGTATCAATAGATTCAATACAAACTTGCTTAACATAATACATATCAAACTTGCAGAGTTGCAGACATGTTATTAATGTTTCAATGCATCAAACTCACAAATTAATGTTCTAATAGTCCATAAATGGATAAAACTAAATACATGATACATCCATCAATTGATAAGAAAACACATCTATGGCATCAAGCTTCAAACATGGTTTAGATATTTCCTTTATGGCATCAGTACATCACTCATATATGGTTGGAGTATGCTTGATTCTCCAAGATCATAAAATGTGTTGCAAACCTGCACCAAGAGAGATATGATTGTAAATTTGTAATCACTTGCTGGCTGCTGAACCAAGAGAAATGTAATAAAAGATTAAACATACTTGATACCTTAGAATCAGCAAGAAACCTAAACAATTTTAATCATATAATGAGCTATTCTCCTGTTCAAGGCAAGAAACCTAAACAATCAAAACAAAATACCAAATACCCAAAAAGCATTACAAATACCAAATACACAACATTGCTAGTTAGTAGTTACATTGCAGTAAACCAGACATACCAAATACATACCAGACATACCAAATAGGCAAATAGCTAGTTACACTGCAGTAAACCAAAAATACCAATTAACAACATTGCTACTTTGCTAGTTACAAATACCAAATACATACCAGACAGAGGGGAGTAAGCGAGACAGAGATGGTGGTGAGAGGGCGAGACAGAGATGGTGGCGAGAGGGCGAGACAGAGAGGCGACTGGCGAGACTTGAGAGTGCGAGACAGAGGGGCGAGATGGTGGCGAAAGGGCGGCGAGACAGGATATGGCGAAATCTCCAAGAGCGGCACGACTGCGCGAGAGAGACCGAGTGACTGAGAGATCGAGATTAGAGAATAGAGAGTCAGAGTCTCAGAGATGGTGGCGAGAGGGCGAGACAGAGAGGCGACTGGCGAGACACGAGAGTGCGAGACAGAGGGGTGAGATGGTGGCGAAAGGGCGGCGAGACAGGATATGGCGAAATCTCCAAGAGCGGCGCGGCTGCGCGAGAGAGAGACCGAGTGACTGAGATAGTTAGAGAATAGAGACTGAGAGATCGAGATTAGACTTTAGGGTTTGGTGTATTGGGGTTTCAGGTTTGGCTTTGGGGTTTGGAATTTGGGGTTTTAAAACATATATATAAATATATAATTTAACAAACATACATTAATATATGGTATATACCCTAAACATATATATTTGTTAATTTACTTAACATATATATGTTTTTTCATTTATATAAAGCTTAAGTTTTAGGTTATTAATTTTATTATCTAAATTGTGTATAAATATATAAATTGGAAGAATAAGTTTAGGGTTTATGGGGTTTAGGCCTTTAGGGTAAATTTAGGGTTTAGGGTTTAGGTTATTAATTTTATTATCTAAATGTGTATATAAAAATATAAATTGGAATAATAAGTTTTGGGTTTAGGGTTATTAATTTTATTATCTAAATTGTGTATAAATATATAAATTGGAAGAATAAGTTTAGGGTTTAGGGTTTAGGGTTTATGGGGTTTAAAGGCTTTTAGGGTATAAGGTTTAAGATATAGGGTTTAGGGTATAGGGTATAGGGTATAGGGTATGGGTTTAGGGTATAGGGTATAGGGTTTAAGGTATATGGTTTAGGGTATAGGATATAGGGTTTAGGGTTTAGGGTTAGGGTATAGGGTTTAGGGTATAGGGTTTAGGGTTTAGGGTTTGAGGTTAGGGTATAGGGTATAAGGTTTAGGGTATAGGGTATAGGGTATAGGGTTAGGGTATATATAGGGTTTAGGGTTTTATTATCTAAATTGTGTATAAATATATAAATTGGGTTTAGGATTTAGGGTTTGGGGTTAGGGAATAGGGTATAGGGTTTAGGGTTTAGGGTATAGGGTATAGGGTATAGGGTTTGGGGTTAGGGTATAGGGTATATGGTTTAGGGTATAGGGTATAGGGTTAGGGTATATATAGGGTTTAGGGTTTAGGGTTTTATTATCTAAATTGTGTATAAATATATAAATTGGGATAATGTACTCATAAGAAGTTGGTGGTCTGATGGTAAAGAGCTGAAGGAGGGAGTTTGAGGTGCCAAGTTCGATTCCCAGCATAGCACTTTCTACGTTAAAATTTTGGTTATATATATATTTAGTGTAAACGGGGCGGGTTCGGGGTCGGGGGACCTAAAACCATACCCGCCCGCCCCCGACTCGGGGCCCCGCCTAAATCCCCGAACCCGAACCCGGCCCCATTTATTTCCCCCATTAGGGTTTTAATCGGATCGGGTCCCCGCGGGGATTTTTGCCATCCCTACTACCAAACCTCTNCACTCACTTTCTACGTTAAAATTTTGGTTATATATATATTTAGTGTAAACGGGGCGGGTTCGGGGTCGGGGGACCTAAAACCATACCCGCCCGCCCCCGACTCGGGGCCCCGCCTAAATCCCCGAACCCGAACCCGGCCCCATTTATTTCCCCCATTAGGGTTTTAATCGGATCGGGTCCCCGCGGGGATTTTTGCCATCCCTACTACCAAACCTCTTCCAAATCTACAAGCTGTTTATGCCATTGTTTGTGCAGAGGTGAATTACCAAGATGCCATGCTCGGCACAACTTCCAGTGATGGGGCTGTGATGGCTGTTCGGAAACCTTCTGGTTATGACTCCAAGAAAGGCATCCATAAGTGTACGCACTGTAATGGTGATGGCCATGTTGTAGAAATTTATTTCAAGTTACATGGTTACCCTGAATGGCATCCGAAGGGTAATAAAGCTTTTTAGGTGTCTTCGAATCCGAAGGCTGAAGGCTCGGCTTCCAAGAACAACTTATTCACTGCTTCCGAATTTGTTGTCAAGTCAAGTTTATCTACTTATATTCTTAGTCTTCCTTCGTTTACTCAAAATAGTGCTTGAATAATTGACACCGATGCTACAGATCGTATGACTTGTGATCGCTATGTGTTTAGCCATTTATCCTCTAGTTGCTCTAAATCTGTCATTACTAATGCCAATGGTGATTCTTCTCCAATTCTTGGTATTAGTACTGTGTCTTTGTCGTCATCCATATCACTTGCTGATGTTTTATTTGTGTCATCATTAAATTGTAACCTTATTTTTATTAGTCAATTAACCAAGTCTTATAACTGTGTTGTCACGTTTTTTCCTACTCACTGTGTTTTTCAGAACATCCATACCAAGGAGAAGATTAATAGTGGTAAACGAAGTACAGATTTGTACTATCTGAATAGTGGGTTACCAAGATCAAATGGTGGAGCACTAGTTCATGTTATGAGCAATAACTATTGAAGCATAACATAGAGATTTGGTTGTGTCATCGGCGACTAGGTCATCCTTTGTTTGGTTATTTAAGAAGACTGTTTCTATCCTTGTTTAATGGTTATAATCTTTCAGATTTTATTTGTGACACTTGTGTAATGGTGAAAAGCCATCGTGTTGTTTTGTATTCGCATAATAATAAACTGACGCCCCATTTTGCCTGAGTTCATTTTGCTGTTTAGGGTCCTGCCTCTCTATCTACCCATAATGGGATGAAATGGTTCATTACATTCATCGATGATTGTACCAAGATGACTTGGGTTTATTTTCTAAGACATACGAGTGATGTGTGTGCTCTGTTTCGTCTCTTCCATCAAATGGTGTACACCCAGTTTGGCATGCCTATTAAGGTTCTCCATTCTGATAATGGGGGTGAGTATGTCAATAAAGAATTGATTGACTTTATGCATTCAGTTGGTATTCGATCTCCATCAAACATTTTGTCCTCATTCTCCTCAACAGAATGGGGTTGCAGAGCACAAAAACCGACACCTTTTGGAAGTCAATAGGTCTTTGTTGTTTGATGTTCATATTCCGTCCCATTTGTGGGGTGAAGCATTGAGTTCTTCCATCTACTTAATTAATGGAACACCTTCTAGTGTTCTAAACTTTAGGAAGCCTTTTGATGTGTTGTCTGATCACTGCACACTCTCTTTAGTTGTTCATTTGGTGCCTCGTGTTTTTGGGTGTGTGGTGTATGTACATTTACATATTCACCAACGTACCAAGCTTGATCCCCAAGCGATAGAATTTTGTTGGCTATGAGTCATTTCAAAAGGGTTATCGGTGTTATCCCTCTTCCAAGAAGAAAGGTTATCGTGCTCTTCTACTCGAGAGAGATTACTTATTCTTCACTTCAGGGGGAGACTAAAGAAGAAGTGCAGAATTGTGACGATATGAGGTTCTTTGAGATGTTTAGGTCATATTAGGAAATCAATACATCCTCCACAAAAAACATCAAAAGCTCAATTGATGATCGTGAAGATTATATCCATAATAGTACATCATCTCTTACAATAGAACCACCGATCCAATCTTCTCCGAATGACTTCTTAGAGATATCACCTGATCCTATTAATTCTAATGTTCATGATTTAGTTAATACAACTGATCTTGAGTATGAACCATCTTGATATCATCTTCCACCCCGATCTAATCGGGGCCAACCACCATTTAAATATGAGCCTGACCCTAATGCTAAGGTTAGGTATTCCATAAATAGTCATGTGCATGTCTTCCCACAGGTTGTCCAAGTTGTATGTATCTTATGTATCTCAATTATCCTCTGTTTCTATTCCGAGTAAATTGCATGAAGCTTTGACAGATTCTAAATGGACCAAAGCTATGGCAGAGGAGATGACAACATTGAAAAAGAATGCTACTTGGGAACTTCTGCCTTTACCGAAGGGTAAAAAGATAATAGGGTGTATATGGATTTTTGCAATCAAATACAAAGCAAATGGGTCTATCGATTCAAAGCCCGACCGGTTGTCAGAGGATATACACAGTCCTATGGTGTGGACTAACCGTTTGCACCAGTTGCTAAGCTTAATACTGTGAGAGTGCTTGTCATTCACAGCTAATCAAAATTGACCAATTTTCCATTTTTATGTCAAAAATACTCTTTTGCATAAAGATCTTACAAAAGAAGTGTATATGGATCCTCCACCCCAATATACCAGAGTATTTAGAAACCAAAATGGTGTGTAAACTGAGGAAATCTTTGTATGGACTAAAGCAGTCTCCAAGGGCTTGATTTGGCAGATTCACCAAATCTATGAGAAACTTTGGCTACAAACAAAGTAGTTCAGATCATACTTTGTTTTTGAAGTGCAACAGAGGTAAAATCACTGTTTTGATTATCTACGTTGATGATATAATGGTGACAGGTGATAACCATTGGGAGATTTCTAGTTTACAGCGGTATTTAGCTTCTAAGTTTGAGATGAAACAACTTGGAGATCTCAAATATTTTCTTGGGATTGAGGTGGCTCGATCGAAGCACGATATTTTCTTATCCCAACGAAAATATATTCTTGACTTGCTAAATCAGGCAGAGATGTTTGGATATAAGCCAATCGCTACTCCTATTAAGCAGAACCACAAATTATTTGAGTGTTTGAGTGCATCTCCTATTGACAAAGGAAGATATCAAAGGCTTATGGGAAAACTGATTTATTTGGCTCATACTAGACCAGATATTGCATATGAAGTGAGTATGGTAAGTCAATTCATGCATGACCCCACGAAAACCTCACATGGATGCTGTAGAACTCATATTGAGATATTTGAAATCTACTCCAAGTAAAAGGTTATTGTTTTCTAACCATCGTCACCTGAAGGTTGAAGGCTATATTGATGTTGATTAGGCATGTTCAAATGATGACATGAGGTCTACCTCAGGATGCTTCACCTTTGTATGTGAAAATCTTATGACTTTGAGAACTAAGAAACAACATGTAGTAGCAAGATCAAGTGCCGAAGTCGAATTAGAAATATGGCACTTGGAGTATGTGAGTTGCTTTGGTTAAGAAACTTATTGACTGACTTGGGTTTCAAACAAAAAATAGAAATGAAACTACATTGTGATAACAAGTCAGCTATAGATATTGTTCATAATCCTGTTCAACATGATCGGACTAAACATCTGGAAATTGATAGGCATTTTATTAAAGAAAAGCTTGATGCAGGAATTATTAGCTTTCCGTTTGTGAAATATGAATACTAACTAGCGGATGTACTCACCAAGGCCGTATCTAACAGGGTATTTCTTTATTTACTTGTCAAATTGGGCATGTGTGATATCTACGCACCAACTTGAGGGGGAGTATTGGCGTGAATTAAGTCAACTGTATCAATTGTAATTATAATTATAGAAATTAGTGGGATGGTAGGGGTTGGTAGAATTCATAGCCTAGCTGACTTTGTAGAAACTTCCATATTTGTATATATTTATCTTTCATACTATTTAAACCTCGTACTTGGAGAAGAATAATCATTAGAAATTATCCCTCAAACATTTTAGCACTCTTGTCCTTCCTCACATTCTCCTTATATGCAACAAAAGGTGCATTTTTCTCAACTATCTTATTAAACATCATCTTATACTTTAATGCACTTTCAAGCATCTTATAAGTTGAATTCCACTTTGTTGCTACATCCTAGGGCACGGTTGTCATCTTATCCTTCTTTTGCAAGATGACAAATTCCCTAAATAAATGAATACACTTAATAAATTAAATATGTGGGTTTTTGCTTTTAGACTTTAGCAATGTACAAGTTTGTGCATTTTGGCTAAAGGCAATAGCTAAATCTTGCCTTTTGGCCTATAACAATGTATATGCTCTTAGGCTTTCTACTATGGTGATATTCAAATTTGTGACCCAATATGGGTTTTGGGTCACCAAATAGTGTTGATATTCATTTCTCCCTCCAATGGTGCTTAGACCCAAAAAGGGTGTCAGTATTTTATACTTATTCAAGTGATATATAATTTATAACTTAAATATTTATAAAAATTAAACCATTAATTTTATTTTAATGAGATCTTTAAAATAAGGTTAATATTGAATATATTTGAATTTGGTATTAAAGATTGATGTTTGTGAAGAAAAACCATGAAAATTGCATGATATATATAGTTTTTAAGAATATAGCCGTTGAGATTTTTTGCGTATTTTTTCAAATCTTTATAAATTTTTTAATGATTAAAAAAAAAACATATTGATTGAGCAATCTGGGTCATTGGTAGCAGTCGCACCACCTCCTTTTCTCTCTTGTTGTGGGTGGGCCAGGAACTTTTGGGTCTCGGCCCATTTTGAGTTTTAGTTAATTTTAGGTCACACATTTTGGCCCATTTAGTACCTAAAATGGGTTTTGGCTCCTATTTTCCGACTGCACAGTGGAAGGCTTACAGTGTGTTTGGATGAAGTAATTGCAATTTTCACGAGAATTGTTAAATGATGGAATTTACAATTTCATCATTTAAATTACCATCAATTACAAATTTTATTGTTTGGATATCATGTATCTAGAATTTTGGAAATCAACAGAAATTGCCAAAAAAAAAAATTAACAACTTAATATCAATCTAATTCACTATATACTCAAGAGATATCGACTTATGGATTGAATTATTGTTTTTTGGTTGAATTATTTATCTTTTCAAATTATTGTTTCTAGGTTGAATTTTACTTGTGGATTGACTACAAAAAAAAAAAAAAATTTCAATTATTTGTTGGGGTCCTAATTGGCCTGGTGTCTCTGGTTTGAGTTTAGGGGTTGAGCTTCCCTTGCCTCAAATTCTTCCAGGGACTTGTGTATTGTAGCGATTGTGGTATAAATCCTCAATCCCAAAATTTATGAGATGGTTCTGGGAATATTTGCAAGCCTTGTGTACTTTCCTCCAATTTCACTGCCACCGCTAGTACCGTCGTCATTTCCACTGCCGTCATCTCCGTCCAAGGCTTTGACAAGGGGTTTATTAGCATTTGCCATTGTCGAGTCTGTTGGAGCCTTTACCGGAAGAACAAGATTGCAGCTGCCACCAATGGGTTTCTCCTTGGAGAATAAGATATTGGTTCTGTAAGCTTTGGTTGAGAACAGCGACAGCTACAATGATGAAGAAGTTGGCATCATGGCACTAGGAATGGCTAGAGGGTGGTGGGAGTAAGTTAGGGATGGTGGTGGGGGTGGCGGCCAAGGTGGTGGCAATAATAATGGAGGCTGTGATGGTGGTAGTGGTGATGATGGTTATGGTGGATGTATTTTTTTTTCTTATATTAAAATTTCATTTTCTTGGAATTTTGAAAATGACGTGTATTTTGGTGGAATTTTGAAAATGACATGAATTTTGGTGGAATTTTTACTCAGAATTTATGAGTTTCAAATTTCACATATTTTTTTACACAGAATTTTAAGATTTCTACGTTGGTGTTGCCAAACAAAGGATTTGAAGATCGTCATTTTTCAAATTATGACTTTAAGTGAAATCTCATCTTTTTTTCCCACATCCAAACACACTATTAGGGTTTTTAAATCAGATTCTCTCATTTTTCTCACCTCACCCGCGCCTCCCTTCTCTCTCTCTTCTCTCCGTTCTCTCTCCTCTGCCGAGAGGCTTTGCCGGCCACCTCTCCGCCGTCCTTCGAGCAACGGCGGCGAGACCACCACCAAAACACTCATCTTTCTCCCATCCTTCTTCCTCTTGCCTTCACTGACCCAAACTCCCAGGCTAAGACCCGATTCGAACCCAGACAGAATCGGTTTCCTCCTTCGTCGAGCTCCCTCTTTCTGGCGGCGTCGTGACTCATGGCTGGTGCCTAGAGCTCTCCCTCGCCGAGTTGAGTCTTTTGGTGTCTTCAAATCGTCCGTCCTACCGCCGTGGGTGGCGGATTAAAAAGTTCAAAGTTTAGCTTTTTAGGGTTCTTGGGGTTTCTGAGTGGAAAACCCCCAAAGAGCTTCATCTCCAGCTGAAGAGGATCTAAAAGGACCCAAATAAAGATGGTAAGTTTGAAACCCGCAAAAAAAAAAAAAAATCCCCAAAACTTTTGATTATATATGCTTGCTTGGTTGGCTGGCTTTCATGTGGATTTGGTGTTTATAGTTGATGAGTGGAATTGGGTTTTTGTGTTTCAGTCAGGGAGGAAAGAAACAGTGTTGGACCTGGCCAAGTTTGTGGACAAAGGTGTGCAAGTCAAGCTCACTGGTGGTAGACAAGGTTACTATACTTTGCCTGAACTCCCTTTTTCTTGTTCTCATATAATACTAGTTAGTTAAACTTAATTATGTGTAAAATGCTGTAGCTATAGTATGTAGCCTTATAACCTACTGGTATTTCTTTTGGTTACAGTGACAGGGACTCTAAAAGGATATGACCAGTTGTTAAACCTTGTTCTAGATGAAGCAGTAGAGTTTCTAAGGGGTAAATTATTATTATTATTATTTTATACATTCTGGAAACTCTATATGACTTTATCTTTGAATAAATTTATAGCATGCTTGTACTCGAGAATGACCAACTTATAGCACAGAAGGCAGCTTGCTTACTAGTTTGGTCCTAGATCTTAGATGACTTTGAAATCTCACTAGGACTTTTAGTCATTTCGGGTTCTTTTCATGATGAATTTTATAACTTTTCAATAGGCGTGGATGTTTAATTTGACTTGAGAATTTTTCCCTTGCGTTGCAGATGCCGATGATCCACTGAAGACTACCGATCAGACTAGGCGTCTTGGCCTAATAGTATGTATTCTTCTACTATATCTCGTGTAGGATCTTAAGGAAAAAAAGCTTTAAAAATATATAGATATTGGGGCTGGTTTAGTAGTGAGTTGAACTATACCTAAAATGGTCAGGAGTAGTGGCTGAAATCTCCTTACTTCTTCACTAGTCAACTATATTTGACTACAATAATAAAAATAACTAGAAGACTGGCACAAGTAGGGAAAAGCAAGCAAACAAATAACCCATACAGGGACCAGATGAGCAGGTTACTGCTGAGATGAAATCAAAACTGCCACCACTATAACTAAAACACAGAAACCTCAAGTCTGACTGCAGATTCCAGCTCTTTTAAACAAATTCTAGAATCTCATTAATTAACTCTGTTAACTCTGAATAAACTTTTCCCCATGTAATACTTTTCCATCTCTCTAGCATATCATTTTCATCAATCTCTTAAATAGAAATGCATGGAATTTGAGACATCTAGTCTCAAATCATGAGCTTGTATTTTAAATTTTTCTGTTGGGCACATGACACACATGCTAATTTATCCATGCTTGAAATTATGATTAGATCAGTTTAGACCTTTTGACATGCTGGATGCTCCTTATTGGTGCAAAACCCGTGGCTAATAATCAGTTCATCACTAACCCGAGGTACCTCATTGAGGATTACGGTAATCTTGGTGCCACCGAGGGGAGATAAGAGGGGACAAATGCGCAGGTCCTCCTCAATATAATCTATGAGGATGTCTTTCTGACCAACTCATGGCTTTAGGCCTGCTATTTACGATGCATTTGGATGAAGGATTTTGAAACTACTAATGATAGAATTCAAAATGATGGATTTAAAATTCTAGAATTTGGACTCTTGTTTGGCTAACCTTTTAAACAAAATTGAATTTATAGTTGTATTTTTTTATGCATCAATTATAAATGAGTGATGGTGATGGTGGCAGCTAAGGATGATGCTAGTGGTGAGTTGATCATGGTAGTAAGGGTGATGGCCCACAGGCGGTGGGAGATATGGCTGCGGCAGCGCTGGTGGTGGCGGTGTCTGCGGCATGGTGGTTGTGGTGGTGGTATTGTGGTTATTGACAAGGTGATGGGTGGTTAGGACTTATTTTTCTTTTGTAAATTGGAATTTTGAAAATGACACCAATTTAGGTGGAATTTATAGCCCTCAAATTCCAAGTATTTTTCCCACATAGAATTTACAAAATTCTGTGTTTATAGACCCAAACAAGGAAATTAGAACATGTCATTTCTTAAATGATGAGTTTTTTCTAAATTTCAAGTTTTTTTTTTCCTCCATCCAAAGTATAGTTCTTTTGACATCTTCAAAATGCGTACTTGTTGCCTTAGTGTAACAGGTCCTCTGATTATCATACAACTATCACCTTTCAGCCGTTTCCAACAAAATGTGACATGCATCCATAGGTGTACTGCATCACACATGCATCCATTGTATGGAGGATGAGGCTCGAATCTCCACTGGTGCAATCTTCATATGGTTTTTAACATTGTATCTCAACTAGTTTGGGTCAAGTTCCATGGATTTGGACATATGCAACCTGGGCCCCAAACTGAACATATCGTGTTGATAAAGTAGCAGCCTGATTGAACCCATTGAAAGATGGGAAACTGGGCCAATTCAAACAGACTGGGTTGGGTCCGTTGGGTTGCTCTGGTCAGTTTGGGTTGCTCAGTTTCCTCAGTGAAATGACAGCCCCTACATAAAATGAGGAACTAGACAAATAGTAAGTTAGTAACTAGTAGGCTAGTCCGAAGGCTTAAGAGGACCTGCTTGGGCTTAGAAGTCTTCTCGGATGCTTGTACATCAGAGTGTTACAAGAGAAGGTCAAAACTTATTTCAAAGGCTAATGTACATAGTAATTTGGTAAATTTCCTAGATGGAACACTGTCAAACTTAAGGTGTTCGGTAAATCCAGGGGTAACTTTGTCGTCTTAGTGTTGTCCCCTGAAGTTGCTTGCTGAGGTGGTCTATGTTTGAGTTTAATTTTTAATATTTTCTTTGTTTGAGTTAGTTTGTGAATTATAGTTGAAGCCTAGTTGCCAAAAGAGAAATTTGATTCAGAGTGTGGTGGTAGGAGCTTGTAAAAGCCCTGTAAAGATATTTTCTGAAGCTAATAAGTGTTGAAATTGCACAACTATTCTCTGTGTGATACCAACTTCCTCATGGGTGATGCTTAAGTTACCGCATTCCCTTCCCTTCTCTAATTTTCTTCTCCTTATTCCTAGTTGCCCACTGCTTTGATCAGATTTCGGATAGTATTTCATGCAGCAATACTCACAAATCCCATAGTTTTTTTGGAGGGAAAGTCCTAAACTATTTTATTCATTGTTTGAATTAAACAACTGTAGTAAGCAGCCCTGAATCTATACCCTTTAATAGTTTTGGTTGCTGATTTATTGAGATCTTGCATCAGATGCTTGTATCCTTTCTGCAAAACTTTGTATAGCTTCAAAATGATGCTGGAAAGTGAACTATCCAAAACCATAAGATATTTAGCAAGTAAATAATTTGTCTGAAATTCATTAGCACTTGTGCATTTTCCATCATGCTGACTATTTAGTGTTGCCATTATTTCTCATTTCATAACTTGTTTAGAAAGCTTCATCAATTTTTTGGTTTAGTGAATCTAAAGCTTCTCTTATGTATATTTGTAAATAAATAATAATTCACAATGCATACTATAGTCTTTCTTTTTTGGTTGAATGCATACCATTCTTTGATTCAGAAAGTATAACAAGAGGACAAAAGAAAGGAAGCTGAAGCTGAAGCTCTTCTTCTTCCTTCTTGTTCTTTAAATTTGCTCTGCAATAAGTTTGAATGTGCATTCTTGTACTGCAGGTTTGTAGGGGAACTGCTGTAATGCTTGTGTCACCGACAGATGGTACAGATGAGATTGCAAACCCTTTTAGCCAGCCAGATGGAGCCTAAAACAATTGCTGACTTTATATTTTTGTGCTTGCTTTGCCTCTACTCACGACACTCTTTAAGAAACCATTATGGGTTGTTTGTGATGACCTTGGCCTTTAATTTACCATGCACAATTAAATTATTGATGAATGTAAAACATTAAAATATTTATCACTCTGTTGTCTTTTAGTTTTTTTTAATTTGTTATGGGGGGTGTTTAGATGCCATCTTCTGCAAATGAAACTCTTTGTCATTTGGGTGTGTCAGAGTATTTGCCCTATCCATGGTTGTTCATATTGTCAAATTTAATTTCTACCCTCGAGTTTGATGCAACTCTAGCTGAAATCTCTGTTGCTGCATTTGTCTTCCCCATAAAGGGTCATGGTTCTTTGGCCACGGTAAGAAATGATATGAAGAGATTTGTTAAGAATCACTGTAGTACTAGCATGCATCTTTTGTGCACAAAAGTGGCAGGCTGCTACAACCAATAAACTTGCTTATATATTTTAAAGCTGTGTCCAATTATGTATAGTTGAGCACATGTGGAAGATGTGATAGAGGAGAATTGTTATTAATAGGCTAATAGCATATGGCTGTTTGAAAAGGAATTTTTAGTTTCCAATTTTGTTGGCTGACCTGATCTTTTATTTTCAAATATACTTTTTGATTTTTTTGACATATATGCTTTGTACAATTGTACCTATGTTGAATGAATTTTTATTTTGGTTCAAAGGAGATTAAAGGGGGAGGAGGAGGTTGGACCTGTGTCTTTTATGTGTGGGATAATGAATAGTAAATTCTGAGCAATGGTGTTGTAATTGCAAAGTTGATTGGCACTGAAAGACATTAATCATTTGGGTCGACCAAAGTTTTTCTATCATTTTTCCATTTAAAAAAAAAAAAGGAAATAAAGGTGATGAGCTTTAAAGATTTTATGCCCATTTTGCCTTTCCTCTTCACTTATAAAAAATTAAAAGAAAAAGGTCATTGGGGTTAGTTATACGCATGAGCTTACCCCTTTTGTTTACCATGCGCACTTGAACATTGTTGATGGTTAATTAACACCAAAATTGTTATTTAGCTTTGCTTTCAATCCATTCCATCCCTTCATAAATGAGTACTATTTTTGTAATATCTCAAATCATGTTGGGTATTATCTCTCCGGGCCCGTTTGGCACTGCTTTTTAGAATCACTTTTATTTAGTAGCGCTTTTGTCAGAAGCGCTTATGTTAAGAAGCACATATAAATTTTTATAAAACTTCTAAATTGTTTATGCAAAAGTACTTGAAAGTGCTTTTTGAGAAAGCACCTGCCAAGTGCTTCTCAAAAAATCCCTTAAAAGTGCTTTTATAACTCAAAAACACTTCAAATTATTTTTTCAAAACGTTATCAAAAGCGCTTTTACTAATTTGAAAGCGCTTTTGACAATTTTAAAAGCAGTGCCAAACAGGCTCGGCCATCTCTAGTAGAGGTGAGATTCACCTTTTTTGTTCATGAATATGTTAAGGGTTTAATGGTGCTGTAGGTAGCATTGTAATCGTCCAATCTAAGTTAGTCCCCACTATAAAGGTTCTTGACTATGGTGCAAGGTGAAGTTATTATCAATGAGAATAAAATTGTTGGTATGAGATGGTAAATTAATAAATGCTGTCCATGCTCCCTTGTCCAATGGATCATGAATGTCTGTGCTTGGCTTAGAGCCACTGGTGGGGAAAACCAATGAGATCCCTTGGATTTTTGACAGCCATTTGTGCTTTTGGAAAATTTGCTGCATAGCTGTATATATGGTGCTCCACAGCTCACTTTGGTGTCCTTTCTCTTTTCCATTATTAACAAAATATGTCGACTTCCTCTATTGAGCAAAGTTTTCTGTCCACTTCGGACCCAAAAAAAAAAAAATAAAATTTCTGTCCACAATCACATATCTAGTGGTTCTTTGACAGATATGCTTTTTTCCTATATGTTGTTTTTTAATTTCTTGGCTATATGTATCTAAATTTCTTTTCTAATTTCCGCTGAATTTCCATTGAAAGATTCATTAATAAAAACCAAAACAAATTTTCATCTTAGAAACTCTACTATTTCTCAATTTTTCTTCCAACTTACATATAAAAAGTGACTATAAATCTCATATTTCCATCCAAACAACTCCAGTATTGTAGGATCCACCTTATTGAGAACATAAATCTTGCATCAGAAATTGGAAGTCAAGCCATTGACTTAAATGCTCCAGCTTTAACATGGTCATGTTTCCTTCATATCATTCAATATAATTTATTCACTTATGGTGCGTTTGGATAGAAAAAAAAAATTTGGAATTTTAAAAAAACTCATTATTTAAGAAATTACATGTTCTAATTTTCTTATTTGGATCCATAAACACCTAATTTAGTAAATTCAATGAGGAAAAAAACTTAGGATTTGAGCGTTAAAAATTTTAACTTTAAATTCCACCTAAAATGATGTCATTTCCAAAATTTCAATTTTTAATTTTTTATAAAAGAAAAATAAGTCAAGTCCACCCATCACCTTGCCAATCAATCACAGTACCACCACCACCACATTGCCGTTGCCACCACTGTCACCACCACCACCACCACCAATGCTGCCACCGCTACCATAAAGTACCACCACCACATTGCCATTGCCACCACCACCACCACCACCACCATTGCCGCCACCATAATCACCACGTCGTTGCCGCCGCCGCCGCCACCACCACCACCACTGCCGCCACTGTCATCGCCTTCACTACCACCTACACCGCCGCCTCAACCTCCACCATCACCACCACCACCATCGTCGTCGCCGCCAATGCCACCACTATCGTTGCCACCATCACCACAACCCCAATGTTCGCTACCACCATTTCTCTCACCTCTCGTGGGTCATCACCCCTACCAACAATGTTAACTCACCACAAGCATCATTCTTACTGTTGCCACCATCACCATCACTCATTTATAATTGATGTATAGATGAAGTGGAGGGCCTTATTTATTTACATGGGTTATAATACAACTGAGGCTTAATTATTACACGAACAAGTAGACCCTATCGGCTCCGTTTGCTACGCTGGACTGTATTGAATTGAACTATTCTTATGGATTATGCTGGACTGTGTTGGACTGGAGTAAGCTGAACTAAATGTTATCCTATGTTTGATACTGTGTCGGATTACTTGTTAGTTACCCGTTAGGATAATGGGTTGGGTCAGATCAATTCACGAGTTTCCCGTTTCACCCGTTAAGAAAGGGCATTTTAGTAATTATATTAAAAAATCCTAACCAAACCTAATTTCATTCAACTTCACTCGTCACAATTCACAGCTGCCTCTCTCTCTCTCCTTCTCTAGTTTCCTATCTAGGCTTTCTCTAGTTCTCTCTATCTCTCTCCTTCTCTCTGTGCTTTCTCTATTCTCTATCTCGCTCTTTCTAGTTCTCTCTATGCCTGGGTGCACGGGGTGGGTGCGGAGGGGCTGGGCGAGTAGCGCGCAGGGGTTGGGGTCACGCCGTCGCTAGGGGTTGGGCTGATCGTGGGGGCTACGGAGGAAGATGAAGGATTGCCGAATTGGGGTGGGGTCGGGTGGGGAGGTGAGGAGGGCGGATTGTGGGAATGAGGGAAGGGGGATCACCAGAGGGGGGAGAAGGAGGGAATCAGCGGTGGTGGGGAGGGAGGAGGCCGGATCGGGGGGGGAGTGAATTTGTGTGTTTCTGTACTTCTGTGATATAGTTTTTATTTTTTTATTATTTTAAATTTTTAATTATTTTTAATGGGTCAAACGGTTTGGGTCATGTATACTTGTTAATTTTTGGGTCGTGTTTGGGCTGAAGTTTTTGCCACTTTTAAACTAACAGGTCGTGCCGGATTCACCCGTTAATCCGAACCCATAAAACACGACCCGTTTGTCAGGTCTAATATGAATGCTGAGGTTTATTTCAATTTTATTGCAAAGAATTGAACTAAAGCTAAAAAAAGGACTTGCAGTGGATCAGTAGTAGAGTTCATTTCAAATTGGGAATTAATAGTTCATTTTAGAGATAAAAAAAAGTGAACACTAAAGTGAAATTCATTTCAATAAGCTAAATAAGCTTGCCCACCATGGATTGCATTATATCTTCTTGTCTCTCATATTAAATTCTTTATCTTCTTTTTGAACTGCACCACTGCAAGTAAAACTACAGTTCAGTTCAACATATGCCAAAATAGTTCACAAAATTGAACTATTGAACAACCATTATGGATGCTATTACAAGGCCTAAAACACTAATTTAAAGTGGGCCGGATACTTGAGTCCCACTTAAGCTTAGTCTTGTCATCCGATGTGTATACTGTCTAAGGCTCAATATTAGCTAACACTCGACATAACATAAAACATGTATCAACAAAAGGTAAACAAAACTATTATAGACATTGAGTAAAAAAATTAAAATTATAAAAATCTATTAAAAAAGAGTGATGTTATTGGCACTCCAAACTTATTGGTCATTTTCCCATTTCAGAGTGATAATTTAACAAACAGTACTTAAGTCACCTCATTCTCTAAAATTTCGATTTCGGCAATGCCAGTACATGATCGGAACCGTTTGCTTTTTAGATCACATATTATAGATCATTTCTGCAAAAATTAAAATCAATCGGAAATTATTTGGTTATATAAATGTTGTCAATTAAGTAAAAAAAGTTGATGATTTTCGATTAAAGAATGATTTGTAGACCAAACCGTTGATTTTTTCTATTTAATCGACAACAGTTATATAATCAAACAATTTTTTATTTAATTAATTTTTTTAGAAAAAATTTATAATAAATAATTTAAAAAATAAACGATTTCGATTATATACTGAAATTATTAAAATTACGATTTTAGAGGGTAAGGTGATCTTAAGGTACCCATGGGTGACCCAAGTCCTGTCCTAATTTAACAACTTACTCTACTTTCAGCCCGACCGACGGCACGTAATCTCTTGCACAAACTGTAACATCTTCAAAACCCTAGGTCTTAATTCATAGCAAAAACCGCGTTCGTTCCCAGGTATGAAATTGAAGCGCTCCATCATCCTCTAATGGCTTCCATTTCGACTTGCCAATTCTCCTCCCTTTCCTTTCAGGTATGTTTATGAAAATCCTTTTCATATTACGCTTTTTCAATCATTGCAACAAAATGACAATTATTTGCATTAATTTTTGACTGATTTAGTTTTGGCTTTGAATTCTTAATCATAGCCCTCAATTTGGGTGTCAAAGCATCGGACGCCCTCATTCGTACTGAAGCTTAGAGCCGAATTCGGGTCAAGAAACAGTCAGCTCAGCTGGATTGGACGACTCAAATCCAGTCAAAGGTTTCTATTGAGAGCCATTGACGGCTCAGTTAGCTCTGCTGGTGAAGACCCTAGTGCCCGCAATGATGAGGTGGTGAAGAGTGAGAACAAGAATACCATAAATCTCAAAGACCCAGTTGCCAAATTGCACGGAATCATCAGCTCTTTCTCTCCCTTTGTTTTCACGGTAACATTTTCATTATAGATATTGGGATTTCTGTGATGGGAATGTGAGAAAAATTCTGGGTTTGTTTGGTTATGGGTTTGTATTTTAGTGTCTGTACATTTGAAACTGTAATGGGGTTTCTGTGATGGGAACATTAGATAATATAATGGGGTTTTTTTGGTTATGGGTTTATATTGCAGTGTCAGTACATTTCTACATTGGGTGGTCTATGCAAACACTTTCTTAACCTTTTTTTCTCTCGAATAATAATCAGATGCGACAACGAGTAGGATCCAATTTGGCAATTGGTTTATGTATTGCAACTGTATTTTTAGTCGTTGCTGTGAGAGTTTATATAGTGAGGAAGTCAAAGTACAGTCGTCCTGGTTCTGTAGCTGATCTTGTTAGACGTGGCCAGCTTAGATCTGATAGAAGAGGCATGTATGACTCCACTCCTTTAACACTTATTCTTATTGACTTTGTATTAGCATATTTAGAAAATAACTTTGAAGACTGTCAAATTCCAAGTGTTTACTTATGTTGTGCCCTTTGCAAACTTGATGCCCTATTTCACAGTTCAAAGCCTCTCAAGTATGATGACCCATTCAATAATCCATTGGTTAAGGTTGATAAGGGGAATTCAACTGTAGAGATGTGTGGAAAAGTTTATCGCCTAGCCCCAGTTACCCTTACAAAAGAGCAGCAAGCTATCCATCAAAAGAGGAGGTCACGGGCATACCAGTGGAAGAGACCGACAATGTTCCTTAAAGAAGGGGATTCAATACCTCCTGATGTTGACCCGGACACGGTTAGGTGGATTCCTACCAATCATCCCTTTGCAACTACTACTGGTGACATTGATGAAGACTTGGCACAAAACAATGTGTATCAGAAATGTGGTGTTCCTTTTCGGATTCAAGCTGAGCATGAAGCACTGCAGAGGGTAAGCACTTGCAATACATTACGGTATTTAACTAGAGAGTGGGAAAAATCTCCATGTCTCTGCCTAATGTTGCAATGATGCTCTACTTTGACAATTTATCGGGATTTTTTTGTAGGAGCAAAAGCTGAACAATAATCAAGCTGGTAACTCCAAGCCACCCTTATCAGATTTTCCAAATGCATTCAAGTCAGTTCCCAAGTCACCTGAGCATGGAGAAGAAAGCCCCACTAATCAATCTGGTAACTTCAAGCCACCCCTATCAGGACACGCCCCAAATTCCTTTGGAAGCATGTTGTCCTCTGAGGAAATGCCCAAACCCTGAATTTATTCTTGGCTTCTATTTCTATCTCTGTCATTCGTCAAATTACTCTACGATGACGGCCGGAACTCTGAGTTTTGCTTAGTAGGTCCACATATCAAAGTCAAATTTTGAAATATGATGTAGGTACTTCACTACTTCAGATATTCAGCTTAAAATGTTCAGGTTGGACTGTATATAGAATGGTGTAATTTCATATCTCCAATTTATTGTTTGTAGATGAGTTATGTTATTACCCTTCCTGATAAGCAAGATCTTGATGGTATTAGAATGATTTGATTTTCTGTTTTGGCTACAGAATTATTCTGCGGTTGCCTTTTCTTTCTCAAAGAATCTGGTGAGAAGAGAAGATTGTAGGGATTTGCATATTGCTCTCTACTATTTGCTAAAGATTGTTAATAGTTTCATATGTTATGAGGGGGGGTTGACTAGGTGGAGGAAATATTTAAGAATTTACTCTGCTTGGGCCTTTGGATGAGAATGAGCTTGAGGGAGAAGATCTAGGAGGCTAAAGAGGATGGTTCAGATGAACCAGGATGAATTGGAATCAAGGCTCGAGGTCCCGAAATTAAGCAAGAGGAATATAATTTTTGACACATGCAGTTTGCTGCCTTTTGTTAATTGAATAATGTTAGAGATCTCAAATTTATATCCTAATTTGGATCCCACATGATGTGGTTGTGAATGTGTCTGTGTTATAAATGAGTCTAGAGGGTGGCCTGATATGGAACCATGAGTCACTATCACGTGTATTTGGGATCCAGGTTTCTTTAGCACTCTTATTAATTTGCTTTGAAATTATTTAGACATCAACCTTTTGGATTAACTAGTTTGTTTCTGTATGAGCTATTTCAGCTGCGTTTAGCAATAGTATAATTAGATCTATTTGATGTAGATTAGGCTCGATATTTAGGATTCTAGTTGTATGCTCTCATATACCTGATATTTTGGTTGCTGGGATCCAATTTTCTGATTATCATCTCCATAATGAGTTAGCTGAGTTGCACTTGCTGTTTCGAGATTATTGAGAAGCAGGTCTTGCTACCGTGCCAGAATTACAATGAGTTAGCAAGAATCTTCCTTGTAATTTTGCATTATCTTTCAAGTTTCAAGGAGGATCGTCCAAGTGTCCAACAAAATGTAAATGAACAAGAAAATCATGGCAAAATTCTAGTATATTTGGCTCTTGAATGCTTTATTTAAATAAGGACATGGGTATTCAATCAATGTCCCCATAGTCAATAAATCAACCATCCCTGCTAAGCTTTTTAGTATAATCTCAAAATAATTTAGTTAAATACACAATCAAAATTGAAGAGTCAACCTGTTTGAATATTCAAATGCAGTACAATGAGCAAAATCTCCGCACAAAAGAGATGGAGGACGGCTAAACTGAAGTAGGAATCTGTTCAAAGTTGTCAATTACTCATTTTTGGCAGCGGCAACTTGTCTTGCACCAACAGAAAAGAACTCAGTAATGACTTCAAGGGGCATGCCTTTGGTTTCTGGGACCTTCAAGTATATAAATATCAAAGAGATGACACAAAAAACAGCATAAATCCCAAAGATACCAGCCAGACCTATTGAAGTAAGCAACGTAGGTAGCGAGTAGGTGACAATAATGTCCGAGATCCAGTACACCAGAGCGCAGATGGCAATGCAGAGACCACGTACCCTTGTGGGAAAGATCTCAGAGCAGAGGATATTTGGAATTGGCCCATAGGCCATCACAAAGCAGCAGAAATACACTATAACACAAGTAACCGATAATGCTGCATGAAGAACTGTACCAAAGCTCAGAATGTTGGAAATGACTAGGATGATCAATGCCACTATCAACACAGGCAGTGTGGTCAGTAGCAGCACCCTGCAATAATAAATGTGCATTAGTTAAGATTTAAACTATAAAATTTTTCATGTAAAACACAAAATAATCTAGAGTTTCCAATTCAATCTTTAGGATATGTGCACTCGGAATAAATTTTTAAAGCCAACTGGAAGAACCTTTAAATTATTGATACTCTCAAGGAGGGAGCCCTAATTTGTAAATTGTTAAAAATCCTACAACTGCAGAAGTATCAAGATAAATTTCTTCCATGAGATGGCCTTAGCTTCACATCTTACAAATTTTGACATATTTACAAAATAGAAATTAATTCCAGAAGGGTGCATAGAACTATTTTCTTCAACCATAAGACAATGGGAAAATAGCTGGAGACTAGCTTTTTCTGACAGAAAAACCAGTTTTTAGTGCAATATGACGAGGAAAATTCGTACTTGTCAGTTATTCCAAGGAATATCATTGAAAATGTATGACCTTGGATGTGAGCTACCGTAACTGAAGAATTGCAGCTAAAAACAAAAAAGGGAAAACAAAGTACAGAAGAATAAATCACCTTCTACCGGAGATATCCATGAGCTTCATGGCTATACCTATACAAGGAAGCATCAACAAAGTTGTAAATGCACTTATGAGGAATGATGAAGACTCTGTGCTGAGACCCAAGTTTGCAAGAAGAACTTCAACACCTGCTTCTTCAAGAATTTGAGGAGTGTAGTAGAGAACCCCATTTATGCCAGAAAACTGAAAAATTATTTAAGCACACTTTAGTCATTAGCTTTACCCTAAAGAGCATTATAAGATGAACTTAATTATTACCAAAAAAAAAAAAAAAAACAGATGTAATTCACCAAAAGGGAGACATTCTTAATGTGCAAAGAATAGGAATACGTTTTCATTCTAGATTTATATGAAGAATAATGTGAGAAAAAGGACAGTTTATGTGCCAGGCATTTTTACATTCCTAGTACAGGCCAAGGAAATATCATGAATCACATCACATAAATTTGATGACAAATCATCTCTCTCAGAAAGTTACGCAGGGAAAGTATCACATTTTAGCTATCCAAATGGACAAGATGTCAAATCAGTAAAAGTAAAAAAATAAAAATGTATTATAACTATTCACTACCTGCTGAAGAAGCTGGATTCCCATTCCAACAAACAATGCATGCTTAATCCCTGGTTCAAGCAGAGCAGCCCAGATTGGTGCTTTAGAAGCCGTTTCTGATGGATGAACCATTGCAGGTCCAACAGGATGCTGATCTATAAGCTCCTTTGAGAAAAGAGCAGGCTGACTGACCAATGCAGCTGCCTGGATAAACTCACCTTCTGCAGGAACATCACCACCAGGAAGTGACACAAGGGACCCACGACGGGAGCCAGGGACTCCCTCCTGGTGCAAATATACCCTTTTAAATCCTCCTTCCTTCTTTCCATCCCCGTCTTCTTTCTCAGACCACTTCCATGCCAACTGCCAACCACCACCAATGCCCGTGCTACCAACTGTCTCCCCTGATCCTTGCATGAGACTGCTGTGGCGCCTCATGCTTAGAGCACTGCCATGGGAAGCAGGGGGCACCATATCCTTTTCCATACTTGTTGTCTGACGTGAAATCAATGGACTATGCAAATTGTCATCTGAGTCTCCCCCAGCAGCCTCGGATGCATAGTCCTCACCTTCCCTATGCAAGCTTTCTTCATCCCATTGTTCAGTTTTAATCCGCGGTTCTGCTGTGCTGAACATGCTACCAAAATTAGGAAAAAGCATGCTACGTGTACTCGCTGTCTCTGGGAACTTTTCGTGGACACTACCGAACAGAGTGACAAGAGGGTCCATTAGAGACACGTTCTGGGTTGCCATGCTTCCTTGGCGAGAAACAAGACTGGCAAGAGAACCCTGTCCTGTGACAGGTCTGGCAACCCAGGAGAGGCCTTCTTCAGGTCCATATAACCTGATCTTGTCTTTGTCAGTTGGTTCCTGACCATCAGAAAGTTCATCAGCTGGGCCTATTATGTACTCTTCAATAGATGTTTCACCCCCAACTCCAAGACCTTCAACCAGCAAAGCCAACTCACCTATAAACCATGATGCAATTGTAAGATTCACATGATAAATTAGGCATAAAAACTTAATAAATTAAAGAAATTTTCTCTCAAAATCTTGGTGAAATATTAGCAATAAAGGTGTCATAGTCACACATATTCTCAGCCCATAGATATACATGCATAGAAAAGCCTATGCATGTAGACATTTCTGCAAAGGCTTAGTATGGATATGAAATCAGAGTATACTTTTCACTTGTAGAACCCGTTAACAATTTAGACCAAGTCTAGAATAACAGCAATGATAGTGTATTATTAATGTAACACAAACATATAAGAATCTAAGCATTAATCTTTATGTAGCAAAGAAAGCGAAAAGAAAAAAGTAGAACCATGCCGAAGAAACAGATTTGTCCAAGAAACCTCTGGACCTTCTTGTAAACATGTATACATTTTCCTGCAGTTGTTTCCTTGTTTATATTATGCATAAAACCAGATCACTGTGGTGCGCTGAACAAAAAAAGATCTGAGAACATAATTCCTTAACAAGTAGTACATTTTCCGAAAAGCATTATTAACTAAATGTCTAAACCTTTAATTCTTCATCTTTTTTAAGAGGAAAGCTATTTGTCTAAATAAAAATAACATTAATGCTTAAATGGTAAACCACACGAAGTAGGCAAGGAAACTCCCAAGTCCCAGCAACTTTTACCAGTAAAGACATTATGCAGCATTTTGGCTTAAAAGATACTGAATCTTATAGAGATCAGTCAATCATGCATGATTATAGGATATGAATTTTACTATGCAATACCATGCACAATTCAATGTTTGAGTCAATGCTAATTATGAATCTACTGAAAGAAGAGATGACGCTATGCAATCAGAAACATGAATCACTACATATATACAAAAGCAAACTAGCAATAAGAAACACACCAGAAACATCTTCAGTGCCACGTAACTTCTGGAGAACCCTCTTTGCCTCGAGCATTCTACCCTTACTCACAAGCCATCGAGGAGATTCAGGCAAGTAAAATACTGCTAATGCAAAATAGATAAGCGAGGGAATGGAAAGAACCCCAAGCATCAATCTCCAGCTTGGCGAGGCCAGCAGTGACATCCCGAAAACCATACAATATGACAAAAACATGCCACCTGAACCAAGGAACTGTGGAAGAGTATTTAAGCTTCCCCTTATCTCTGATGGGGCAGTCTCAGATATGTAGACTGGGATAAGAGTAACTGCTAGACCAATTCCAAATCCATCTAACAGCCTTGCTAGACATAGTACATAGACATTGGGTGACCACAACATTACCAAGCCACTAACAAAATAAAGCACTGATGACGTTATTAACATTGGCCGCCGACCAAGCCAATCTGATACGGCTCCCGAGCATGTTGTTATAGCTGTTGCTCCAATGAGTGACATGGCCACAACAAGGCCTTCTACAGAGCTGCCCAAATCAAGATCATCTGTTATGTAAACAATAGCCCCTGATAACATGGAAGGAAGAACTATATTAGCATTAAATGAGAACAAGGAAAAACATGAACTGAGCAAAAAGAAAAATGGGCAAGCTCTGTGACTGAAATGGGTAAAGCAGATAAAATTACTGGGAAAACAATTTCGAACAGAATGAATCCAATGCGCACAGGCTACCAAAACAAGAATCAAGAAGGCTTCCACTTTTAGTTCAAACATGTGTTGCTTCAAAATTAAAACAAACTGATAGAAATGTGTAACAACAAGTACCGGCGATTGTAGCGTTATCCCATCCTTGTAGAAAGTTACCAATTGTAGCAGCAATAGCCACCAGCACAGCTGCCTTCATCTTTTTCACCAATGAATGAATGAAAACCCCCAATCTCAAGCCAACCTGAAAGGGAAAGAAATACCCAGATTACATAATTAAATAAACAACCATTCCCACTATAGACCCAGATCTAACTCACTCATCGGTAACAATTCTTCACAGCAAAAGGGATAATGGGTATGTAAATTCACTAAAATTTATCACCACCATACAGCAACATACCCACAACCAACATAACCAACAGATAAACACACGGTCAAGAATAAACTAGAACAACCTCGGACATGAGCAAACTGAACATTCTTAAAACTCAGTTGGTTTAATTGCTTACCTCTGGAAGGGGTCAGTGAGGCTTGGCACAGAGAGTGTCCTAAACGTAAGCTAATATGGAACACCCAGAACCGAAATAAAAAAGGGGCCGTGTGGGGAAGAGAGAGAGAGAGAGTAACCTTTGGCAACAATACAACTTAGAGCCACTGTAATCTTTGCTTCCGGAAAAGAAAAAGGTAAATATCTGAAAATGGGTTTTGTGTGATTGTCAGGAGTGGCTGGCTTCTGAGGCGGAATCTTGGTATACAGACAAAGACAGCTTCAAGTTTTGTAATTTTACTTATATGATTTGGCAGATTAAGATCCAGAAGCCCTGAGAAACTGAATACAGAGCGAGAGAGACAGAGTCACAGAGGTAGATTAAGCAGCTTTTGCCAACAACTCTTCAACATCCGTCAACACTATTCAAGAGTGATGACTGACTCACTGAACCACTTGGAAATTGGAGACCCAGAAATTAAGCACCTTCCTTCAAAATTTCATGTAAATAAATAAACTACAGTTTTTATAAATATGAATCCCACTTACTAAAATGAACATGACAATGCAAGAGTGAGGAAAGTAGAGCCTACCAAATACTCAATACTCTAATCTTTGGAGTTTGGAGTACAATTCCAAACAGTCCAAACCATTTGGCTTGCCTCGTTAGAATAGGTGGGTTCTTTTCTTCCTTTTTAACTTTTGTTTTTTTGTTTTCATGTCAATGATTCAATAGATGGGTTCTTTGTTGTCTTGTTCCGTGATTATTTTGCCCACTTAACTTCACCGTTGCTTGCATCATCATCATATATTTTCTTTTGCGCCTTTTCAGTCACCTTTTCTCCGCTTCCTTTGGCTCCAGAAGTCAATCAGGAGGACTCAGCGAAGAAAAATAATATTATTTTTGTCGAAAACTTTGGAAGGAATACAAAAAAAAAACACAAATACAGTAAGAATGTTTTAAAATTAATTAGTAAGTTAATATAAAATTAATTATCATGTTGGGTTCACTGCACAATATAATCTCAAAATCCGAACCGTTTATTTTTTAGGCCCTACTTCAAAGATCATTTCTATAAAAAATCTCTAAAATCAGAAGTCATTTAACCATTTAATTATAATAACAACTATTTTTATATGCTTTTATCAAAAATACTGATCGTCTATTTATTTGATTTTAATTAGATGACTACATGATTTTCAATTTAGTTGATTTTTGCAATGATAATCTTTGAAATATGGTTTAAATAATTGATGGTTCGGATTATGAGATTAGTGATATGGTGGACGCCCAAAAACATAGTTAGTTTTGTATTAACTTATTAATTAGTTAGTTTTAGAGTACTCATTCAAATATAAATATATATTTTTTATTTTGAACCAAGAAAAAAAAAAAAGCCATAAAAAGAACAAGGAAAGAAACCAAAAATAGAATAGAAATGGACCACAAATTCGGTAAGCCCTATCCCCATTTATCACAGTTTCATCAGTTTCATGTACCATTTGAATTTGACTTCATTGGGTATAAATTTAAATAAATTTGTTAATTACTTGCTTTTAACTTTACCTTTCCTATGCTTACTCTCAAGGGCTTAAAAGTTCTTAAAATTACTCTATAAATATGTATACAATATGTATGCACATTGACTTTGTTAACTAAAAGATCCTAATTCACAATTGGTAAGAAAGTAAAATAGCATCTTCAAAAGCTCCCATTAAAGAAAAAAGAGAGACACATATATGTATGTGTATCGAGAACATGGCAATTCATTTTAATTTATTATCTTATAATAGAATTTAGATCATAAGTTATTTTTTAATCATTACAACATTTATCTACTTGTGAATCTACGTCACCCATAAAATAGTCATCACAACTATGACCTCTAAAGTTTCACATAAAAAAATGTGTTAGATTGTGAAAAACTTATTGTGTGACATTATATTACAAATCAACTTAAATTATAATATATATTTAATTATTAAGAATAGAAGTTAAAAGTTTAGATATAATTATTATACACATTATAATTTCATTTTTTATTTAAATTCTTCTGAGCTGGCATCGCTGATTTATGAAAAAGGAAAGATTTAAGACTAGTAGAATCTACCTGTCAAGGGGTGTGCTGCTAAATAGGGGAAAGGTGACCATTAGCTAAATCTAGCTACATGCAACACAACGTGGTGACTGGTAAGAGTGAGATCGATTGAAGTAAGTTGTTTGTCCACACGACTCCACGCAATACTGTGAGTCTGTGGTGCCAAGCTTTGCACTGACCAATCACAAATCCTGTCTTGATGGTCTTATGCGTCCGTTGAAATTACTAAACAGATGGCCCCTTCAGTTTGTGCCACGTTGTTTCTAAGATTGGCACATGGACCAGGGTTTGGGACTATAAATTGATAAATAAATATATATTATGCTTGTAAGTTTGACTCACAGGTCGCTAATATGGAACACCCAGAACCGAAATAAAAAGGGGCCGTGTGGGAGAGAGAGAGAGAGAGAGAGAGAGAGAGAGAGAGAGAGAGAGAGAGAGAGAGAAACCTTTGAAAAAAAAAAGGGGCCGTGTGGGAGAGAGAGAGAGAGAGAGAGAGAGAGAGAGAGAGAGAGAGAGAGAGAGAGAGAGAGAGAGAGAGAGAGAGAGTAACCTTTGACAACAATACAACTTAGAGCCACTGTAATCTTTGCTTCCGGAAAAGAAAAAGGTAAATATCTGAAAATGGGTGTTGTGTGATTGTCAGGAGTGGCTGGCTTCTGAGGCGGAATCTTGGTATACAAAGACAGCTTCAAGTTTTGTAGTTTTACTAATATGATTTGGCAGATTAAGATCCAGAAGCCCTGAGAAACCGAATACAGATCGAGAGAGACAGAGTCACAGAGGTAGATTAAGCAGCTTTTGCCAACAACCCTTCAACATCCGGATTTGGCTACATGCAACACAGCGCGGTGACTGGTAAGAGTGAGATCGATTGAAGTACGTTATTTGTCTACACGACTCCACGCAATACTGTGAATCTGCGTTGCCAAGCTTTGCACTGACCAATCACAAAACGTGTCATGATGCTCGTTCAAATTACTAAACAAATGGCCCCTTCACTATGTGCCACGTTGTTTTTCTAAGTTTGGCACATGGACCAGGATTTGGGACCATAAATTAATAAATAAATATATATTATGCTTTCAAGTTTGACTCACATCCACCTGCCCAAAAGAGTTCACAGAAAACCTTTTACACACAGATTTGTGTTTTAATAATCAATATTCCACAATTTTGAGATGTTCCTTGCGGGGAAATGGTAACCCAATTCAAGCAGACTATGGGAAAACTATTTAGAGTCAACGGAGCTAGGAATTTTGGGAGGGGGCCAGCTATAATACTACTTAAAGGTTAATACTGATTTGGTACCAATTATACAATAAACTTCATAAAAATAAGAGTTCATTAATATATAGGTACTAACATATAATTTTATTAACCAAAATCACAAATATACGAATCGAGTAGTATATTAACGAGGTCGAACCTCAAGGAGTGATGACAAACGATACACTAAGTTTAAACTTATAAGTTCATTTAAAACTAACCTAGTTTAGAATTTTGTTGATTTGTGAGATAAATTAAAATAAAATGTAACTAAATTAAAAATAAAATAAAATAGATGAAAAGAGAATAAGGTGAATAAAAGTGCAAGACTTGAAATGTTAAATCTAGAAAGGAAAATAACAACTTTTTGGTTTTAGAAACTAAACAATGGTATAAGAACCAAGGTTAAGGTTCCACACCACTTATAAATATATTAAATGAGATTTTTAGTAATTTCCCTTTAAAGGAGGGCACCCAAGAGTCACTTGATGCCCTCTTACAAAGATAAATATGAATTAAGCACAAAAGTTGAAGGTTTATATGGTAGATCTTGATTTTGCTTAGAAAATACAAATTTAAGCAACTCAAGTGAACCAAAACTAAGGAACAACTAGAGTTCAAAAAGTTTGTGTTTAAAACAATTAACCATAAAGCTAAAATGTGGAAAGAGGATCTAACAACCCATAATATATGACATTATGGGTGAAAAGATGATCTATATCTCATTTTAATATCAAAATCTAGGACTTGTAAGATCTTAAACAAGGGGAAAATTAACATAAAGACCTCATTTAATAATGTTCATGGTGGTGCTTCCCCCTTACCTTGGTAAGGAGGTTTAGTGACCACCTATGATCTTATATCTTAAATAAAATAAAGAAAGAAGTAAATGAGCATGAAATTTAAAGAACAATAAAATAAATAACACTACTAATAATAAAGTAAAGGACTACATAAAATAAAAAACATAAATAAATAGAGGATTAGAGAAGAGAGAAGAGAGACATAATATAAAGTTAAACATAAAATAAATGGCATAAAGTAAATAGAGGATTAGGAGAAGAGAGAAGAGAGACATAATATTAAACTTTCATTAATTAAAATTGTAAGAGAGTTACATTCCTATTCTCTCTCAAATATCATAGCCAAATGGCTTGAGAGAGAAATCCTAGGAGAATACTAGAAAAGGCAGCAAATTAAAATTCTAGACTAAAAGATATGAAGAGGGGGCTAAATGTTCCTATTTATAGGCAAAACTTAGGGTATAAAATATCAGAAATTGGGAGAGCTGGTGACAGCTAATGAGGATCAGCACACGGCGTTGGAACAATCTGGAATCAGCTGGAGAGGTCTGGACACGTGGCGACGCATGAGTGGAGGACTGCTTGATTAATCAAGCAATTCTGGACGGAAGGAATGATCGGTGGCTCGCGGCTTGGCTTGCAAAAGTCGGCTCACATGGGTGAGGATTTGTGCTGCTGGGCGGAAGAAAGAAAGGAGGAAATGATTGCTCGCCACGTGTCGTCGTCTAAGTGGTTGGAAGCAATATTAATCAACCCATTGGCCGGAAGCGGAAGGAAAGGAGCAAGTGGGCTGGGCTTCTACTGGGCTTAGTGACGGTTCGGCTCCCTCTGGGCCCTTTTTCTTCTTTTATTTTTGGGCTTCCCATTTCACATCCAACAAATAAAAATACACTACTTAAAAATAAAATAAAATAAAATAAAAACTAAAATAAAACATTAAAACATAAAAAACTAATAAACCCACTAATTGACTAGATAATAAAAAAAAAAAGAATTAAAATACTAAAAATTGCTAAAAGAAATTGACAAAAATGTAAGATTTTAAGGATAAAAATTATATATAAAATGAGCTCAACAAATACCCCCAAACCTACATTTTGCTAGTCCTCGAGCAAAACTAAGATAAAAAGAAATTGATTACTTCAAATTTTTCTCAGAGAAATTCTATTACTCAAATGCATAAATTTTGGAAACATAATTTAACTACCCTAACACTCAAACATGCTCTTAAGAATATGAACAAGAGATTAAATATTATTCAAAGTGGTAAAATCATCTTTAAAGATTCTAAACTCAAAATATAAGTGCACAAAGCCAATCAAGAATGCAAATTTTAACCTCTAAGTAAAATAAAATTAAATCACCTTTGGAAAATATGTTTTGACTCCAATTCTCACAAGATAAATCACTCTTAAATGAAGCACATGGAAATGGTTTAATTATTTTCTCTCAAGTTATATGTGAGTATGAGTAAATGTAAACAATGTTCAAAGATAACTCACATATAAGAATCATGAAGAACGGAATTTATAGAGAAAATATAAGATCTCATGAAAGGAAATCAAATACATGAAAATATTGAATCAAGCACTTTAATTCCTACTCATTCTCTCTCCACATTCTAACCAAACTCTTCCTATGATCAACTAGGACTTTTATTGGCTTGTAATGTAAGACTAAGGTGGAAAATGTAAGACATTTATAAAAAAGTTTATTTTGAAAATAAAAATGATACTAAGACATTTCTTTTTCTCTCATTTCCTTTTTTTTTTTTTGTTGAACATTTTTTTTATTGAAGAGAATAATAACACAAAGAGAGATACTAATAACATTATGCCTTTTTTTTAATAAATTTTCTAAATTCTCAGAAAATAGGGTGATAGTGTTTAACAAACGAAAAAAAAAAAAGACTAAAACTAAGGCTCAAAAGGGATACAAGTGGTAAAGTTTTATTTAATGACAAAGGATGACAAGAAATGCTCAAACTAAAACAAAAATAGCCTAAAATCACTTCCTAAGTCAAGTATGGTTATGATGCTTCAATTGAACTAAAGGAGCTTAAAGTGCAATGATTCAAAATTCAATATCATTTTCAAGTAATTGACCAAACAAGAAAGAATAATGAGATCATCAACGACAAAATTTGGACCCAAGAAAAATTTAGAGATATATGTGTAACACTCACAAAAATAGAATGGCTCTAAGCTCACTAGGGTCAAGTATCTACTATTTTTCCTTAGGTAATTCAATTCAAATTTCACTCTTCAATTTCAAAATGCAATTATTGGCTTAAGTGCACAAATATTTCAAGTTCAAGAAGTGAAAAATGATTCTATCATGAAAATAATAGAAAATCTAATGAGAGATATTCTTATGTTGCATGAAAAAAATATTAAAGTACAGAATCATGTCTTTCCTAAAGCTAAGCATTGAATGCAAGAAAATCAATCTCATCATGGTGAAGCAATCAACACAAAAACAAAACTGAAACTTTTTTTTTTTTTTTTAATAACTAGAAAAGTATTAGAAAATTCAAGTAAAGATTCAAAACTCTACCCCCAAACCTAAATCAAACATTGTCCTCAATGATTGGAAAGGGAAAAACATGACAATGACAAGAAAATAAGAGAGAATATGGTGAAAAGAAATTACATGAAAGATGATACTCTCATTTCTTTGAAATTACCAACAATGACGCTTAACAAATAATGAATGATAATTCCCAAAGATATGAGGAGAATATATACATAAAAAGAAAGAAAAGCAAAAGAAAAGAAAATAAAAGAAAATAAATCATAAATTAAGGAACTAAACAAAGAAAATCAATCATGATAAATGAGATCACAAAGTAAGACTTCTTCAACCTCATCATTTTGGAACTCAAGAAATGGTTTCAATCTTTGACCATTGACTTTAAAAACATCACCATTTTTAGGATTTTCAATTTCAACTGCCTCATGAGGAAAAATAGTGCGAATAAGGAAAGGACCAGTCCAACAAGACTTCAATTTACCAGGAAAAAGATGCAAACAAGAATTATACAAAAGGACTTTTTGATTAGGTGAAAAAGTTTTCCTCAAAATGTGTTTATCATGGAACACCTTCATACGGTTCTTGTAAGTTTTAGCACAATCATAAGTATCATTCCTTAGTTCCTCAAGCTCATTTAATTGGAGCCTCCTATGGGGTCCTGTTTTGTCTAGAGCAAAATTAAATTGTTTTATGGCCCAAAATGCTTTATGTTCCAATTCAACAGGGAGATGACATGCTTTCCCAAAAACTAAGCGATAAGGAGACATTCCAATAGGGGTTTTAAAAGCGGTTCGGTAAGCCCATAATGCATCAATGAGTCGCAAAGACCAATCTTTTCGAGATGGGTTAACTGTTTTCTCCAAGATATGCTTAATCTCCCTATTAGAAATCTCAACTTGACCACTTGTTTGGGGATGGTAAAGGGTGGCAACTCGATGGGTGACGCCATAATTTTTCATTAAATGTTCAAATGGCTTATTACAAAAATGTTTCCCACCATCACTAATGATAGCATGTGGGGTCCCAAATCGAGTGAAAATGTTTTCCTTCAAGAAACGAAGCACTACCCTATGGTCATTGGTTTTACATGCAATTGCCTATACCCATTTGGACACATAATCCACACCCACAAGTATGTACAAATTGCCAAAAGAATTAGGAAAAGGTCTCATAAAATCAATGCCCCAAACATCAAAGATTTTGACAACAAGGATTGGGGTCAAAGACATCATGTTTCTCCTAGTGAGACTCCCTAATTTTTGGCATTTCTCACAAGATTGGCAATACACATGGGCATCACGGAAAAGGGAAGGCCAATAGAAACCACATTGAAGGATCTTGGCGGCGGTTTTCTTAGCACTAAAGTGGCCTCCACATGCATGGTCATGGCAAAAAGAAATGATATTGGATTGCTCACTATTCGGGACACATCTCCTAATGATTTGATCAGGGCAATATTTGTACAAGTAAGGATCATCCCAAAAATAATGCTTGACCCTAGCTAGAAACTTAGATCTATCTTGCTTGGTCCAATGGGAAGGCATCTCATTAGTGACAAGGAAATTCACAATATCCGCATACCATGGTGTTTGGGAAACAAGCATAAGTTGCTCATCAGGAAATGTCTCAGTGACGGGAATGGACTCCTCACATGACTCAACTATCAATCTAGAAAGATGATCGGCAACCACATTTTCAGACCCCTTTTTGTTACGGATTTCTATGTCAAATTCTTGGAGCAAGAGGATCCAACGGATTAGGCGGGGTTTAGCATCGTTTTTAGACAAAAGGTATTTTAAAGCCGCATGATCAGAATAAACAATAACCTTTGTACCTAAAAGGTAAGACCTAAACTTGTCTAACGCAAAAACAACCGCCAAAAGTTCTTTTTCAGTGGTGGAATAGTTAAGTTGGGCATCAGTGAGGGTCTTGCTTGCATAGCAAATGACATGGGGCAACCTACCAACTCGTTGTCCCAAAACGGTACCTATGGTGTAATCGGATGCATCACACATAATCTCAAAGGGTTCACTCCACACGGGGGGTCGAATGATAGCAGCGGAGGTCAACAAAGACTTAAGTTTATCAAAGGCACGGATACAATCATCATCAAAGACAAAAAAGGAATCCTTGGCAAGTAAATTGCACAAGGGACGTGAAATTTTGCTAAAATCTTTGATGAATCTTCGATAAAAACCGGCGTGTCCTAAGAAAGATCTAATTTCCTTAACAGTACGTGGAGGTAGAAGATTATAAATTAGATCAACTTTAGCCTTATCAACCTCAATTCCCTTAAAAGAAATGATATGTCCCAAAACAATACCCTTTTTGACCATGAAGTGACATTTTTCCCAATTTAAAACAAGATTTTTCTCCTTGCAACGAATTAAAACCAATGAAAGATGGTGCAAACATTCATCAAACAAAGACCCAAAGACAGAAAAATCATCCATAAAAACCTTAAGAAACTGCTCTACCATGTCGGAAAAAATAGAAATCATGCACCTTTGAAAGGTGGCGGGTGCATTACATAACCCAAAGGGCATGCGACGGTAAGCGAAAGTACTAAATGGGCAAGTGAATGTGGTCTTTTCTTGGTCCTCAGGTGCAATGGGGATTTGGTTGTATCCAGAATAGCCATCAAGAAAACAATAATAGGCATGACCGGCTAACCTCTCAAGTATTTGGTCAATGAAAGGAAGAGGGAAGTGATCTTTCCTAGTGACGGCATTCAATTTCCTATAATCTATGCACACACGCCAACCGGTTTGCACTCGTGTGGGAATCAACTCATTATCCTCATTTTTCACAACGGTGACGCCAGACTTCTTTGGAACAACTTGGACATGGCTCACCCAATGACTATCGGAAATGGGGTAAATGACACCAACATCTAACAATTTCAAAACCTCACTCCTCACTACTTCCTTCATGGCAGGATTTAAACGTCTTTGGGGCTCACGGGAAGTCTTAGTGTTATCCTCTAAGTGGATCCTATGCATGACAATGGATGGATAAATGCCTTTAATGTCAGCTATGGACCAACCTATGGCTTCCTTATGTTCCCTCAAAATTTCCACAAGCTTGTATTCTTGCTCATTATTTAAATCGGAGGCTATGATCACAGGCAAGGTATCAGAAGATCCTAAAAACACATACTTGAGGTTATCAGGTAATGGTTTGAGATCTAGCTTGGGTGGCTCAACAGTGGAAGGAAGTGGAGAATTTTTGGAAAGAGGAAGAGGTTCTACCTTTGGTTTCCAATTGGTGGTGTTCATGATAGGTGTGGAGTCCAAAAGTGCATTGACTTCTTCTATGGCTTCATTAAAATCAAAGTTACAACCAAAGTGGGCTAAGCATGCTTCTAGTGGGTCCTTAACACTATCCCTATGGAAAGAGTTTACCACTATTTGTTCGATTAAATTAACCTCACAAATGCTATCCTCACCCTCTTGTGGTTGGTGACTTATGTTAAAAATGTTAAGATCCATAGTTAAGTTCCCAAACGACAAATTCATGACTCCATTCCTACAATTAATTTGAGCATTTGCGGTGGCAAGGAATGAACGTCCTAAAATTACCGGAATTTGATCACAAACGGGTTGGGTGTCAAGTACAATGAAATCCACGGGAAAATAAAACTCATTCACTTTGACCAAGACATCTTCCACCATTCCCCTAGGAATTTTAACTAACCTATCCGCTAAAGAAAGAGTCACTAAGGTTGGTTTCATCTCTCCTAAGCCAAGTTGCACATAAACGGAGTATGGTAAAAGGTTCACATTTGCTCCTAAATCTAGCAATGCTTTTCCTATATGATGAGTTCCTATCGTGCATGCAATGGTAGGACAACCGGGATCCTTGTATTTAACCGGAATTCGATGCTCGATAATTGAACTAACTTGCTCGGTGAGAAAGGCTTGCTTTGGAACGTTGGTTCTCCTTTTTATGGTGCAAAGGTCTTTCAAAAATTTGGCATAAGAGGGCACTTGTTTGATGACATCTAAGAAGGGAATATTGATATGGACTTGCTTGAACACTTCTAGAATGTCATTAAATTGTGCATTTTTCTTTGTCTTAGTCAACCTATGAGGAAATAGGGCTTTGGGGGCAAAAGTTGGAGAAGGATCAACAATTAAGGGCTTTTTCTCCTTTGACTTAATAATGTGATCAACATGAGGCTCTAAACCACCTACTCCATTTGTTTGATTTTTTTCATTTTCATCATTTTCTTTTTCCAAATTGGGCATTTGAACCTTATTATCAATTTGCCTACCCGACCTAAGGGTTGTGATGGACTTGACATGCTCATGAGTATTGGATGAACTAGATGCATCAACATGAAATTAACCCTTTGGATTAGGAATGGGTTGACTTGGAAAATTTCCCTTCTCTCTCTCCCCCACAATGTTAGCTAATTGACCAATTTGATGTTCTAGCTTTGCAATGGCTTGTGTATTTTGGTGGGTGGAAGCTTTAACCTCAACAAAGGCTTGACCGGTCAATTGCATGAACTTTTGGAGTGTGTCCTTTAAAGGTGATGATGAATTTTGTTGTGGGGCAACACTTTGAGGAGTGGGATGAGGGACATGGGGAACATGGGGAACATGGGAATATGAGGGATTACGAGAACGGAATGAATTGTTTGGCATTGAATTTCCTCCTAAATGTGTTTGGGATTGGCCTTGTCTCCAAGAAAAATTTGGGTGATTCTTCCAATTGGGATTGTAGGTCTCGGAAAAGGTACCTTGGTTCACAAACGGCTTCCTAAAATTGTTAAGAGTATTCGCATGCTCAACATTACTCTCGGAAAAATTATACAAGGAAGGACACGCTTGGACATTATGCGTCGGGCTAGCACAATAAGAACAAACCTCACTTTGGACATGATTAACAGCACTCATGGTTTGACTCAAAGCTAAGGGCTCTACCTTTCTCGTTAGACTCTCAATCTTAGACCCTAAGTCTACATCACCTCTCACTTCATACATCCCCCCACGCTTTGGTTATTTGGCTTGTCTATCATGTGGGTTGGAGAAATCCCATTGTTGAGAATTTTCAGACAATTTTTCAAAGAAATCATAGGCTTGCTCTTCCCCAAGATTTAAAAACGCACCCCCATTCATGGACTCTACCATATTGCGATTTATTTGAGTTAAACCGTTGTAAAAATATTGCACCAAACGCCATGTCTCAAAACCATGGTGAGGACATCTCAAAATTAAATCCTTGAATCGCTCCTAACTCTCATAAAATTGCTCATTGTCTTTTTGTCTAAACTCCGAAATGTCTCTCCTAAGCGCGTTAGTCCTAGACATTGGAAAAAATTTTGACAAATTTTTTTTAACAAGTTGATCCCATGAAGTGATGGAACTGGGGGGTTAGGAGTTTAACCAAGCTTTCGCTTTGTTCTTGACCGAAAATGGAAATAAACGGAGACGCACAGACTCATCGGGAAAATTTTGGTATCTAGAGGTTGAGCAAATTTCAATGAATTCTTTAACATGTGTGTACGAGTCCTCTCGATCCAAACCGTGGTAGGAGGGCAACAATTGAATGATGTGGGGTTTAATCTCAAAATGAGTTGCGGTAGTATAGGGCAAGACTATGCAAAAAGGGGTGTCAAGGATGACGGGAGCAAAATATTCTCTTAACGGACAAATTTCAATGTTTTCACCCATTTCAATTATCGGTTCAATTCTTTTCTTTAAATGTCTAAGTGTTCTCTCAAGTTCAAAGTCAAAAGGTGCTAAATTGTGATTTAATGAACGACGACCAAGCATACACTAGACGGATTTTAAGAAAAGAGTTTCAAAAACCTTTTTTTTTTTAATTAATTAATTAACTACCCTTTTTTTTAAGACGAAAATATGGACAAACTAACAAACAAAGCAATACAACTAAA
>QANW01010622.1:4677-22929 GCA_003254865.1 Dryas drummondii | reverse complement strand
GAGTTAATCCAAACAAGCAATTTAATTATCTTTGATTTAGCCTTGGGAGGTGTCTTTTAGACAATCCTAATCTTGATTAAGCACTAGACAAGCTCCTCCTCCCTTTCAAAGCGAATTAGTGGCGTACCGATATAAGGTTCTCAAAAATACAACCAGGCCGGTTCCAGAGGGGGTGGAGGAGTCACATACGATCTCTCTTAAAAACCAGTCCCCTTTAAGCATCAAGATGATTGCAACCTTAAAGAACCTTTCTAGACATTGTACTTCCAAAAACACTCACCGGAGTATCCACTAATTGACTCTTTCCAAAAGGGTCCTATGAGCTTTGTGAACCCTTTTGTCAATGTCTACTTGATTTTAATTAAATTGAGTTTAGGATTAACAAATGCAAGAGATGGTTAGCCTAGGTGGGAAAGGACTTGGTGATGAAATCCAATCCTTATCTTGTTGGGGGTGAATGCCCTTACTAGTTGATTATGCAAGAATGCTAATTGAAAATGCAACAACCAACAAAACAACAATATATGAAAATTGAAATTGCACAAGTAAGGCAAACACCACTCAAGAAAACTTTAAAAAGAAAAAGTTTAGAGTATACCACTAGTGTGGTGACATTGGCCACAACACACTAGGAGAAGGCAACCAAACTTTTGCTAGCAATTCCCTTTTCTTGATGACCACACCTTTGCAAATTTCTCCCCAATGCAAGCAATAAAAAGAAAATAGTAGATTTAATACTAAAACTATAACAAAAGGAGAAAGGGAAATAGAATTAAAATAAAAATAAACAAGAGGTGGAAAAAGGAAAAGAGAAATGAAATAAGAGGAAATAGAAATGACCTTATCTAATGTAGCAATGGATAAGATGCACAACACAACAATAAATAAGATCTTCCCAAATTATACTAAATGACAAAAAAGTATTTGATTTTTTTTTAAATGATAAATAAAAGTAAGAAGAAAAATTCTATAATTGAAACTAGATGCAACAACCTAAAGACAACAAAGAAATAAATATGCTACTATATATATAAATTTTTTTTTTTTTTAAGATGACAAAGAAAACAAAACTAATGGTGAAGGAAATAAAAGATGATGCTAGATACTAGTTATGGAAACTACAAAGAAAGAGACAACTATAAATATGCTAAATAAAAAACAAGAATTTATATTTAACACAAGCACAAAATAAAGAAGACTACTAAAATAAATAATAAACTAAAAATGGTAAACAATAAATAATTTTTTTTTCTTTCTTTTCTTGGCACCTACAAGAGAAGAGATGCAAGAAAATGTAAAGAAAAATATATATATTTTTTTCTTAAATGTTTTTCGGCACTTATAAAAGTGGGAAAAAGAAAAAGGAAACTAAAAAAAAAATACTAATTAAAGGAAAATTCAAATTTTTTTTAATTAACTCCTTTTTTTTTTCTTTTCTAGAAAAGCAAAATAAATGAAAACTAGTGGAAGGTTTAAACTAACAAAAAGCCTAAACTAGTGTATCAAAACACTCCCCGGCAACGGCGCCAAAAACTTGGTGTAACTTTTTATTTACTCGCAAATATACGAATCGAGTAGTATATTAACGAGGTCGAACCTCAAGGAGTGATGACAAACGATACACTAAGCTTAAACTTAAGTTAATTTAAAACTAACATAGTTTAGAATTTTGTTGATTTGTGAGGTAAATTAAAATAAAATGCAACTAAATTAAAAAGCAAATAAAATAGATGAAAAGAGAATAAGGTGAATAAAAGTGCAAGACTTGATATGTTAAATCTAGAAAGGAAAATAACAACTTTTTGATTTTAGAAACTAAACAATGGTATAAGAACGAAGGTTAAGATTCCACACCACTTATGAACATATTAAATGAGATTTTTAGTAATTTCCCTTTAAAAAAGGGCACCCAAGAGTCACTTGATGCCCTCTTGCAAAGATAAATATGAATTAAGCACAAAAGTTGAAGGTTTATATGGTAGATCTTGATTTTGCTTAGAAAATACAAATTTAAGCAACTCAAGTGAACCAAAACTAAGGAACAACTAGAGTTCAAAAAGTTTGTGTTTAAAACAATTAACCATAAAGCTAAAATGTGAAAAGATGATCTAACAACCCATAATATATGACATTATGGGTGAAAAGAGGATCTCTATCTCATTTTAATATCAAAATCTAGGACTTGTAAGATCTTAAACAAGGGGAAAATTAACATAAAGACCTCATTTATTAATGTTCATGGTGGTGCTTCCCCCTTACCTTGGTAAGGAGGTTTAGTGACCACCCATGATCTTATATCTTAAATAAAATAAAGAAAGAAGTAAATGAGCATGAAATTTAAAGAACAATAAAATAAATAACACTACTAATAATAAAGTAAAGGACTACATAAAATAAAAAACATAAATAAATAGAGGATTAGAGAAGAGAGAAGAGAGACATAATATAAAGTTAAACATAAAATAAATGGCATAAAGTAAATAGAGGATTAGGAGAAGAGAGAAGAGAGACATAATATTAAACTTTCATTAATTAAAATTGTAAGAGAGTTACATTCCTATTCTCTCTCAAATATCATAGCCAAATGGCTTGAGAGAGAAATACTAGGAGAATACTAGAAAAGGTAGCAAATTAAATTCTAGGGTGTAAAAAAAGATATGGTAAAGGGGCTGAATGTTTCCTTATATAGGCAAAACTTAGGGTATAAAATATCAGAAAGGGGGAGAGCTGGTGACAGCTAATGAGGATCAGCACACGGCGTTGGAACAATCTGGAATCAGCTGGAGAGGTCTGGACACGTGGTGACGCATGAGTGGAGGACTGCTTGATTAATCAAGCAATTCTGGACGGAAGGAATGATCAGTAGCTCGCGGCTTGGCTTGCAGAAGTCGGTTGCATGGGAAATCGTGAGGGAGAGAGAAGAAAAGGGGCGGCTCGGCTTGGCTTGCAGAAGTCGGCTCACATGGGTGAGGATTTGTGCTGCTGGGCGGAAGAAAGAAAGGAGGAAATGATTGCTCACCACGTGTCGTCGTCTAAGTGGTTGGAAGCAATATTAATCAACCGATTGGCTGGAAGCGGAAGGAAAGGAGCAAGTGGGCTAGGCTTCTGCTGGGCTTAGTGACGGTTTGGCTCCCTCTGGGCTGGGCCGGGCTTCTCCTCTTTTCCTTTTGGGCCTTTTTCTTCTTTTATTTTTGGGCTTCCCACACATCCTACAAATAAAAATACACTACTTAAAAATAAAATAAAAACTAAAATAAAACATTTAAACATAAAAAACTAATAAACCCACTAATTGACTAGATAATAAAAAAAAGAATTAAAATACTAAAAATTGCTAAAAGAAATAGACAAAAATGTAAGATTTTAAGGATAAAAATTATATATAAAATGAGCTCAACAGGTACCAATTATACAATAAACTTCATAAAAATAAGAGTTAATTAATATATAGGTACTAACATATAATTTTATTAACTAAAATCACCTAAAGCATCATTCTTCCTTTACGGACCAACTACCACAAACTCATTCTTTATTTGCGGACACCACACCATCACTAGATCCCAAAATACCATGTAGACACCACACCACCACCACTAGATCCCAAAATACCATCAAAAAATAGACATAACAAAAAGATAACATGCAAAAATCTTCCAAAATACCAGCATCAATGCATCACCAAAAAATAGAAATTCAAACTGCAAGTTTGCAACTCTAATATACTGCAGTTTCAACTTTAATAAATTACAGTTTCTGCAGTTTCAGTTCACTTACAATTCCAAAAACTGCATTTTCTGCAGTTTCAGTTCACTTGCAGTTCTAGAAATTGCAGAAAGTTCACTTGCAGTTCTAGAAACTGCAGTTCCAGTTCACTTACAATTCCATAAATTGCATAAACTACAGTTTTTATGCAGTTTCAGTTTACTTGCAGTTTCTGGAACTGCATACAGTTTCAGAAATTGAACTAAACAAAAAAAATCAAGAACCTAAACATACTCATGCATAGACCTGGATAAGAAGAGAGAAAAGTCGGGATATGAATTATTTGATTAATTGATAAATTGGATCAAAATAGGTGGCGGGCAGCGGAAAAATGGCAAAGCTGGATGACGAACAGATCGCGGAGCTGTGGGAGACATTTGGATCATTCGATAGGAACAAAGACGGGAGCTTGACGCAGCTGGAACTGGGTTCTCTGCTGCGCTCGCTGGGGCTGAAGCCGAGCCCTCACCAGATGTTTAAGAGAGTGATGAAAGAGAAGATAAATTTCAGAAATGAGGGAGAGAGAGACACGTAGGGAGAGTTTAAGAGAGTTTTGAAAAAATTAAAAAATTAGCAACCATTGGATTGCTTTGATGGCTAATACCAATTGGTACCAACTCAAAGTGACCTGATTGTTAATAAAACTAACCTGATTATTATATATTAACAATAATGGTATTAGAAGTTAAAAATCATAGCAAAGATATAGTAATGAGTAATTATTTCTAAAAATAAAGATCCAAATAAAATTTTATAAATCAAACCTTATTTTTAATAAACTTTGATAAAAATAAATGATTATAAAATCTAATTTTGGGCTTTTACTACTTTTAAGACCCAAAGTCTTTTTTTGATGTTTGAAGAAAGCCCAATTTATACCAACCTGGTCCTCACTTCCGTCTTCATCGTTATCCGTCTGTCACTCCATCTCTCTCTATCTCATTCCTTCTTCGTCTCTCACACTCAGTCTCCCTCTTTCTTTATCTCCCTCCATCTTTATATGTCTCTCTCTCTATTTGTCTCCCTCTCTATCTCTCTCCCTTTCACTCTCCTCGTTCTCGCGACGATCGATTATGTTTCTCTCTGAGAGGAAAAGAAAATAAGCATCATCGACATCCTCTCCCGAGTCGAAATGGTATGCAGGAAATACGACAAGTACAACATCAAAAAGTAGGGCCAGCTCAACCACTACGCCAACGATGCCTTCGCTCGCCTCTTCGCTCAGTTCAAGGACCAGATCCAGGCCGTTCACCAGGTTCCTCTTTCTTTCCATTTTTTGTTTGGTTGCTTAGAAAATGCGTGTTTGATTTTTTTCAAATGTTCAAAAAGTGGATATGGCATTGTTGGGAGTAATAGGGCTATTGCGGTTGCCATGAATGCGGAGGTTCATCAGGTCAAGGCTTGATTGATGGAGGAAATTCCTAAGTTGCGAAAATTGGCTTAGAGCAAGGTGAATTCAAATTACTTTGGGTCCTGTTTTTGCTCCAAGAATTATTTGTTTGATTTTTCAAGTTTAATTATTTGATCGTTGGATCACATATTATGATGGATATGATTGTGTGTGGATAAAGTGTGTTATAATACCTCCAAATTAATGTCCTATCTTATTTTCTTGGTTTTAGAAAAAAAAAAAAAAAAGGTGTGGATTGTAGTAATTTACAAGGGTTTGCAGTAATTCATGCAAACTAATTTATGAATCATGGGTTTTTTCAATTAGTCAACTAATTTACAAGGCTTTGCAGTAATTCACTAAGCTGTTGTACTATCTTTTGATTTTTATGTTTTCCTTTTAAGCTATTGATTGCAGAATTTTTAATTTTGGTTTATTTGATTACATGTTTGAGTGGTGAATAGGTATTTGGTTCAGGTCCTTGAGAAGCTTCGTGGGCGCAAATGTTTTAAATGGTTATGGTGATTTCATGAATGCATACAATGAAATCTTTTGATTGATTATATGGACTGCTGTGATTCTGTTGCAGCTTCACTTCATCTGCTATTCTGCTTCTTCTATGAGTTATGTTTTTTTATTTCATCAATCTTGATCTATATGTCAAACTTAAAGGATATTAGAGCTTTTGTGATCAATGGTTTGTTAAAGTAGGGATTTATTTTTTTGTTGAGTAGAAGACAGTACCTCCCCTGTTTTCTGTTAATGTCCTTGAACTTCTTTATGCTATAATACTGCTAGTTGCTTTCTTTACAAGATAATTTATGTCTTTTACCTTTATATGTAGAACTTCTACTTCAGTTTTTATGTACAATAATCGTTCTCTCTCACTTGGTGTGAAAGTTGATATATCTATATTGATTGCTAAACTGCTTGCCAAATGGAACACAATATATTATTAATTTGTTACAATATTTAAGCATACTAAAATGTATGATTGGGGTTGAGAAGAATTGGGTGCATTATCTTCTTTTAAATTAAAACATATGAGTGGGGCTATGATTGTTACTGTTTGTTAGTAACAATATGTAAGTTGGGCTATGGTTGTTACTATTTGTCAGTAACAATATATAAATGAAGCTATGATTGTTACTGATAAGTGGTAACAATATGTAAGTGAAGCTATGATTGTTACTGTTTGTTAGTAACAATATGTAAGTGGGGGCTATGGTTGTTACTGCTTGTCAGTAACAATATATAAGTGAGCTATGATTGTTACTGACAAGCAGTAACAATATGTAAGTGGAGTTATGGTTATTACTACTTGTCAGTAACAATATGAAAGTTTGTATTAGGTGATCTATTCACTTAATAAACTTGATTAAATTCACTTTCAATGATCGGACTCCAATTTTTTATTTATATGATCATTCAGGAACTAGTCAAACAGACACAACTTTGACGATGCAGTAACTAAAATCTGAAACTCCAGATTGACTTGTAAAACCAAAACAACTTTAGTAAATACCACAAGTCAGAACACACCAAGGAATTGAGTGACAACCTATGCACTCAAAAGATCCATCAATGTAGGCATCCCAGTGCTATCAACAACTAAAGTGGTGTGTGAGCAGATTTATCAAACTTTCATTTAGCATTCATGGTCTAAGTTAGCATGTTAAAGTGAAGTGTGTGATCTTGTAAAATTATTTCCAGATTAATAATCAACAACACATAGGAAACAAACCACAAATAAGGCACACGATTGTTCACCTAGAAAACCACTAACTGTTAAAAATTGGGGGTTTTTTCCAGCTGACCAAGTAATCCAATAACAAGGGTTTCAATACAAGAAATCACATAACAAGCTCAAACAATCTAGTCATAATACTAAGTGGCAGCTGCTTACCATTGTGCATCCTTGTGCTTTGCACACCTTGAAGCTAGCAATCAATCTTCATGTCGTTGGCAGCTCCTCCTTGGGCTCTTCAACGCACGGCACCGATTGCTCCCAATCAAGTGGATTCAATGATATGGATGAGAAATGATGTGCAAATCTAGATTCTATAAAAATCAGTCTTCTCAAGCAAGAGACATGGAAAGGCTAATGAAGAATCCTTCAACTAAAAATCTAAATGAATGTGTTTGAAAATATATGAAAAGATTTAAACAATACTTAAACCCATTTAGATTTTAGATGAAAAAACAAGTTAAGAAAATCATTTAGTTTTTGAAAATCAAAAGCATTTCCTTACTTGATAAAGGATGAACACTCACCCAAAATACCCAGGCATAAACACACGAAAATACCCATTGAAACTATGCTCATTAACACCCACAAAAAGTCTGAACGGATCCCACATATACCCGTACACCATTCACACCATTTTCATGTTTGCCCAAGCCACGTGGAAGCCATTTAATGGCTGTCCACAAGAGACGAAAAAAGGGCATATTCCTTTTGTCTTAGAGAGGTATCCTAGTATTGCTAAGGACAGAAATGAGGAGCTGTAAAATCAAATATTGTTTTATTTTGCAAATATCAGAAATGGAGAAGATGATAAATAGTGCTGAGGTGTGTGTAAGTGTGTGTCGTGAATGAATGAGATGCAATCAGATCTGGATGATTCAGTGGGGAAACCAAGTCATGTGCAATGCACATGCATGTTTAGTAAAAATAGAAAATGGGCTTTCAATGAAATGAGCTTTAATAAGCAAAACCCGAAATGGCCCCACTGCAGTGACTGTCACTTAAGTATCAACCACTATATGTGAAAAAAACATTGTTCTTTATGACTAGTCAAATGGACAAAAACTGTTATTTTCATGAATTGAATGAAGTGCAGTATACCTCGAGTCTTTGTTCATTCTTGACTTCTTCAATACAATTGATCTTGTCCTTAATCTAGCCTAGAGCTTGTGAGTGATTAATTAAAACATAAATACAATAGTTTTGACGAGGAAAAGCCAATATATCACATCCTAGAAACTAACACAATATATAAGTTATTAATATGGCACTAGTACCTTAAACATGTTTGTTGATGCTTAGTTGCTGCGTTAAAAAGTGGTGTTTGTAGACATAATTTTGAGTGGATGAATTGTAGATAACATTGGATAATACTTGATTATAACTTCCAGGCAGTAGCAATAAGTGATTATTAACAATACCTGATTGCCACTGGCAGGTAGTAGCAATCCCTGATTGCCACTGCCAGACAATAGTAATAGGTGATTGTTATTACTAGACAGTAACAATAGGTGATTGTTATTATCAAACAATAACAATGATTGCTACTGCGAATAGGTGATTATTACTGTCAGGCAGAGGCAATATGTGATTGTTACTGCCATGCAGTAGCAATAAGTGATTGTTATTATTCGATAGTAACAATTATATTTACTATTAAAACACAAAAGATTATGGATGTCTCATTTTTTATTTTTTGTGTTTTATGTTAATTATTATTTAACATGTTTATGGAATGAAAATTACCTAAATTATGATTTTTTTTTTGTAGTTTTTGTAACAATTGACACTGAAATGAAGGAAGAATTTGAAAATAAATAAATTACTGTAGCACTATAGTAATGCCGTACTGTAGCGCTACAGTAATGCCGTACTGTAGCAGTGCTGGTTTTTAAAATGTGGGCCGCTACAGTATTCCACTGTAGCGTATGGGCCGGATGAACAATATCTTTTAAAAAATCGACTTAAAAAAAAAACCCCTTTAGTAAAAAAAATAGAAAATTACAAATAAATCGACAAATAATTTGTAAATTACATATTACTCAATACATAATTTGATATTCCTTAATAGTTAATTGCATATTATCAGAAATTACATAACACTCAATCACCCAGCCCATTACAAGAGTTACTTTAAATAATCAATTGTGTTCAATTACGATTTTGTCCTTCTATTATCTTTTTTATTATTGCATCAGGAATTTACGAATGTACCCTTATTTTATGTTTCCTTTTTTAGCAGTTTTTTCAGTTGCAGCTGGACTCTTTTTTTTTATTTTGGCATGTTTTTGGTTTTTGATTTCAATTTTCGACTATCATCTTTCGATTGATTTCTCTTAGACATCCAAACAAGTTCGACAATCATCTCTCGCTTGATTTCTCTTCAACTTTTATCCAAACTGGTTCAAAATTTTGTTTTTTTTTTCTTTTTCAATTTTTGGTTGCTGTTTAATCTCTGTGTATTGTTCTTCAAATTTTGCTTTCTGATTTTTGATTCGTCTTTTTTTTTTTTTTTCTTTTTTCAAGTTATTTGAATTTTTAGATTATGGTTTTTCTATGGACTCTGTTTATGATTCCGATTTTGCTTGATTTTTTTTTTCCTTTTTTCATTTATTAGTCATTTTATTTGTTTTTTTTTTTTTGCTTTCTTTTGTTGAAATTTGTTCAACATTATGTTCTACAGCTGTTAATTTTAAGTTTTATATAGTAGATTTAGTTGTTGATTTGTTCCATTTACGTTGATTTTAAGTTTTCTATGGTTGTGATTCGGCTTTGTTATCATGTATGTATGACAGATACAACTTTTAGGTTGTTTATTTTATTTTTCTTTTTTTAAGTTTGTATTGTCTTTTTTTGGTTGTATCTGAGTGTAAATTTGATTATTTTCATGTCTTGTTAAGATTTACATTGTTATTTTTTTTTAATGTCTGGTTGTTCTTTTTATGTTAGAGCAACTCTAACAAGGATAGCTAAATTTCAACTATATTTGTTGTAAAATAGTTGAAAAGTTATTTTAGCTAACCAGTTTTAAAATTTTACTCCAACAATGTTCTCTATTTTAGCTAATTTTTAAAAGATTTTTTTTATTTTTTAAAATATAAAAAATCACAAAGACCCAAAAAATAATGTTGACAACAAAACAATGTCAGTTTTTAATATAAAGTTGAGATTTAGCTAATAACTATTTTCTCTCTCCTTCTAGCTAGATTCGAGTAACCAAAAAGTAAAAGCTAAAATAGCTAAGTGAATAAAGAAGCTGTTGGAGTGAATTTTTTTTTTTTAAATCTTGCTAAAATAGCTAAGAATGAAAGTTTAGCTTAACTGTTGGAGATGCTCTTATGTTTTTCCTATGCTGATGTCCTTTTTGTTTCAGTATCTATATGATAGTTTCAGTATACTAATGAGTTGTTTTTTTGTGAAATCATGGACATTGATATAATTTCCCATTGCACGTACATGGTAAATACGGTGATGTTCCGTATCTCGCCTAAAAATTCTTTTATGGATGTGTTGAATATAGTGTGTTTGAGGTTCAATAACATAAGACTTAGAAGCTTTACTCTTTGGTATTCTCTTCTTGGATATTCCAGTTGCGTTCTAAATTCTCAAGAAGATTTTGACTTGATGTTGGTGTGTATAAATGTAGCTAACAACAAGTTTATAGACCTTCTAGTTCACGATATCACTATTGCGATTGAAGGTACAGCAAACTGTGATATTGCTTATAGGGATAAAAGTGCATCTTCTGTTGTGAGTTCGTCTTTGTGAGATCCCGTATTTTCAAAATCTTTATTTGGGATCTTATTGTGAGATTTTGAAAATTTATTTGGAAAATAAAAAGGTTTTGAGTTAGTTTTAAATTTTAATTTTGTTTTAAATTGGGTTTGACCCAAAGTTGACCTGTTAAACTTGATATCTCAAAAAAAATTATACATCAGTTTGTTGATGGAAATTGATGTTATGCCTATTTGTTCACATCCAATTATTATAAATATCTGATATGTCAAAACATATTATACATCAGTTTGTGGATGAAATTTGATGTCATGCGTAATTTTTTACATCCAATTACCATAAAGACATGATATCTAAAATCCTTTCTACATGAGTTCTAATACACCCATCGATGTTTAGTTACTTTTTTATATCAATTTTTCATCCAAATGCGATATCATTAATTATAAACTTGCAGATTTTGTTGGCGTTAACACATCTAACTGAGTCAACAACGATGTCCAACTATTCATTTATATCAGTTTCAGGAGTTTTAATACATCGAAAGAACTTAAAAACGATATCCAATTTTTTTTTTTTTTAGATATCAGGTGAGATGAAAAATCATATGGATAATCATATTAACGATACCAATTCTAAAGCAATATATATCTATGAGGGGGGGACTTTAGATATCATGGCTGGACTTATCGGTTTTCAACCCATTAGATATTAGTGAATCATTGATATTTATTAAAGTTTTTGTAGTAGTGTTGGGTCCTATCCAAGATGGTCTTCAAGGTTAATTTTTCATCTTGATGCTATTTCTAGTTTTTCATGTCTCATGCAACCTAAGAATCCTAGGACTAAAGAAAAAGTTAATTAAAATTGAAAATTCATCATGCTTTCACACTTATATGTTGTATCTAGAACTCACACACTTTTCCATTCAGATTTACCACCCATATAACAAATTTTGCAATTACCCACCTAAACTTGAAGGAAAAGTTAATTAAAATTGAAAATTCATCATGCTTTCACACTTATATGTTGTATCTAGGACTCACACACTTTTCCCTTCAGATATACCACCCATATAACAAATTTTGTAATTAACCACCTAAACTTGAGAATGTGGCTCTCATCGTCATGTTCTGATAATCTATTATATAGGGCAATTAAAAAACTACAAACCAATTAGATAAATAAAAAAAAAATTAAAATAAAAACAAGGTCTATGAAAAATAATTAAACATCACGCATCACCTACCATATTGCACAACCCTACCCACCCATAGTACATATGCACTCCCATAATTTTTTTGGCGCTGGGGCTTATCTCCCATCACCGCCTTTGCTATCGTTGTGTTGCCAGAGATTGGACCTCCATCATCAACACCGCCTGACTCAACAGGCTTAGAGCGACATGATCTACGAAACTCAAAAAACTGATTCGCCATACGACACTAGGAACACTCGTATATGCCGTCCATGTTCGTTGTCATTGCTATTACTCCCCAAAACCCGGGTATGTAATAGTGACATTCACCATAGGTAGGATATAATACCTGTATCTCTAGTAAAATAGTTCCTAAGGTACCCTAAGATGAGTTAAACCCTTTGAGTGAAAAAATAGGGATTGGAACCGAGTTTTAGCAACAGAGAAAAATATAAAACATAAATTCATTTAATTTGAAATGCCAACTGTAACACCCTAGTCCTATCGTGTGTTGGCATGTGTTTTTGAATTTATTTTGTACTTAGAAGCTTAAGGTTTCTTAAAGGAAATAAAGTTTCTTTATCTTTTGGGTGACTAACTTGTACCATTAGAGGTTTAGAGTTGAGCTTTAGTATCCTTAAGCGTGATGTTTGTGATAATTAAGTTGGAATTTATTTTTGACAATTAAATTCATTGGAGTTGAATTTTTTGTAATTTTTCCGAAGAACAGTTTATTGTTTTGAGGTTACAGAAAATTAAGATTAATTACTACAAGTCTGTAGGAATTTTTGGGGTATTATTTGGAGTTTTGAGCTATTTTTGGTGAGTTTATGAAGTTTGGAGAAATAGAAAATAGAAAAAAAGAAAAGAAATTTGAAAGGAAGTTGATTAGGCTGACAGTGTGACGCATGTCGCATCACCATTCGCTAGGACGCGCTGACATAGCAAGCTAATGAGGAGCCACGTGAGTGCGTCGCACCGGATCCATGGCCCACGTTATACTCTCAACTGTTTGAGATCTTTAAAGGACTTCGATGTAGGCCATTGATTTCAGCCCAAACCGGTTCCAAGCCAAAGCAGGTCGTACAACCCGCGTGTCTTCAAATAGGTCAACCCGCGGATATTTTGTGAGTGCAAACGGGTTTTTCGATGGGTATTTTTGACCCAGTTCGGATTTTAAGCCTCATTTGTGCATTGTTAGTACTAATTGTCTAACATTGGAGATTTACAATTTCTTCCAACCCTCTAGTGCCTATAAATAGAGACCATTGTCCTTCATTTTTAATTGCACCACCAAGTGAAGTTAGAGTTACTCATTCCTTGGTTCCTTGGTTTTTTGGGAGTCTTTCTAAGAAAAGACATACCAAAAGGGAATAAACTTCTCATAGTTTAAAGTTTTGGGAGTGCAAGGAGGAGTCCCTAGGAGTGGAGTCTAGCTTTGATGATTTACAACCGGGTAAGTGTAAGACCCCGTATTTTTCAAGGAGTTATTTTAAATATTTTGCGAATTTATTTTAAGAATTTTGGGAATTTATTTGGAAATTTAAAAGGTTTTGGTTTAAATTTCTATTTTTGTTTTAAACTGGGCTAGACCCAAAAGTTGACTTTTAAGACTAATGCACTTTCGTATTTGACTTTGGGCATGTTGGAAAGGTCTTTTGTCCACGAGTTTGTAGACATGCGGCATGCGGCATGACAGGACCGCCCCCGAGTTTTACCCAGAAACCCGGAGAGGTCCTGCGGGAATCCAAATTCAAGGAAAATCCTACCGAAAATTCGGCAGAACCTCCCCTGAAAATGGACTAACCCAGAAATTTCAAACCTATTAAAAAGCACTTCTATACAGCAACCACCTCTACCACAACCAAATAGGGTCTCAGACCCAACAATTCCATAGAAATCCAACTTAAAATTTTAGAGTGGTTATCAGAGCCACTACTCCTATTACAAGAAATTTCTACAAAATTAAACTTTGCGCCTACAGGGTCCGAATAAGGAGATGATTGCAACTGTCTCGACGTGTTTGGCTCGACCTCCACCAAATCTACTACTTGGGGGACAATTTAAGACAAAACAAGAAAATGGTGAGATAGGCTCAGTGAGTGGACAGTTAAATGGAGATGAAAATCAAAGATTAAATANGCAGAGCCGGATATTCTGTCGTACGTGCACGCAGAGCGGCCCCCAAAGGGCGAAACATCCCGACACACGGCCCAAAGCCTATATGTGCATCGTGATGGGTCCCAAAGACCTATTTATCTGATAACCTGGAGGGTACTGCAAAGGTGGTTTGAAAACCATTTTCCACAACCGTGTCGTAAATATATAAAACTCAAATCTTTTTGTGTCCTTCTAAACTTTCTTTAACAAAACCAAATTCATAAATCCACGAAACTTTGAAAATGCATTTGTTTAACTCAAAATATCTCAATTCATAAATTCATGAAACTTTGAAATGCAAAAACCATAAATATCAAATTTTAAATTTAGGAAAGAAGAATTTAAAAACCAAATTTTAACTTAAAATCTTTTAGCTTAAATTCAAACTCAATATAGCTAAGTAATGAAATTTAATCATCAACATATAAAACATTTCGGAAAAATTAAAAGTTAGTCCACTCACTGTGATAGCCCTAGCCTCGATCCTCCGCCGGATCGTCACGAGCCACGATCGTCTCGCCTATACCATAAACAATAAAATATGGAATTAGTCTCGACTCCAATACGTTTAATTTTGTGTGTGTGTTAATCCTAATGTCCCGCTCAACTCACGCTCAAGTAACGGTTATAAGTCATCTTCCTCAAAACCATACGCTTTCTAACCTATTCCTAAACCATCTCGAAACTTCCCGGCTCACACCAACATCAACCACACCCAAACTCCTAATTTCTTCAAGTTTCTCATTGGGGTCGACACTTAGAGGTTTACTAGTGGATAAATTATCCAAAACCACTCCAAAAATTTCCACAAAACTCAGCCAATCCTTAGCAAATCCGAACTGGGTTCCAACCCTTGCAATCAAACTTCTCAATGTCCAAAATCCTCCAAATTAACTCTGATTTTTGATGCTAAACATAGAACAACCTTCCTAAGAGTGAAAATTATCCAAACACAACAAGATTAACTCAAAATCTCTACCTTCAATGGGAACCCGAAATGGCTTCTTAAATTCACAATTTTAATTCAAGATTTTTAAGCTACAAATCAGAGGAAATGAAATTCCATCGGAGAAGGAAGGAAACCCACAGAAGAGAGAAGAAACCCATCTGAAACTGGGCCAAATCAACGCCGGGAATGACTGAGATTGACAAAGAGAGGTGGCTGGCTCGCTGGTTTTCCGGCTTCGATCCGCCTCCGTGGGTGGCTGGGTGACGAGGTGAGCGGTAAGGAAGTGATGACCGGTCGAAGGAGAGTGTTTCCCGACCGGTGAGGCAGCTGGGTTTCGCCGGAGTTTGTGGTGGCGCACGGGTCAGTGCAAAAACAGAGTGAGAGAGAGAGAGAGAGAGAGAGAGAGAGAGAGAGAGAAAATAAGGAGGCTGGGGGATGGGGTCGGCGACGACGAGAGGGTCCCGCCGCCGGCCTCTGGCTACCGAGAAACTGGCCGGAGCTTGCCGCGTTGGAGAGAGGAGAGAGGGGAGAGTGTGAGGTCCGGGGAGAGAAAGTGACAGTGTGTGTGTGTAGGTGCGGGGAGAGAGAGATAAAAGGAGAGAGAGAGAGTGTTCCAGAAATTTCTAGAGAGAGAAATCCCCTTCAAAATCTGATTTTGAAATTTTAATACCCAATTTGTCAATTTTACGATATTGCCCCTCTCTTCACATGTCCGTAACTTTCAAACCGCAACTCGAAACGATGCGTGCTACGTGTCTATGAACTCGTGAGCTCGAAACCTATTCAACGGACCCACAGTCGAAATCAAAAGCCCACTAGTTTTAAAAGTCAACTTTTGGGTCAAGCCCAAATTAAAACAAATAAAAATTTAAATCAAAACCCTTTTTATTTTCCAAATAAATCTAAAAAAAATCTTTAAAATAAAATTCCACATAAAAATCTCTTATAAACATAGTTAAATAAAAATTTAAATTTCTAGTGAAAATTTGGGTCGGGTCGTTACAACCTTCCCCCCTTAAAAAAATTTCGTCTTCGAAATTTAATAGAAAATTTTAATTGAAGTGAATTGTATTTGCAAACTTCTTATCACCCATCAAATCAAACCTCCTTTCAGCAACCATAAGTTAAAATATACGTGAATTTTGGTATTTCCTTCCGTTCGAGAAAACCATGGATATTTAAACTCAGGAAATCGCTCCATAACGAACCTAAATAAATTAAGTAAGCCTCAAAATAAAAACTTGAAAATGTGATAGAAACGCCAAACCCTAGATAAAGTTTTCAGGGATAAAACCATTACGAAATAAATCCATTTAAAACCTTCAAATCATTTGAAAACCACTCTAACCCATAAATCGAGAAAGTTTACTCAAAACACGAATATATGACAAACTAGAGTGTGTGTGTCTTGAAGTCTATCGAAAATATCGTATCATGTTCAAAGTTAGATAATATACCCATGATGACGTCCGATGAAACCAAAGCGTCTTGCTGCGTCATGGTGAAGACTCTGCCCTGAGCTCTGGGGCGTCCTGGCTGACCCCTCTGTTGTTCTCCACTTCTACTGATAAGAACGGACTGGGCACCACTACGCTTCCGCTGCGCTACTCTGATTAACCCTTTGATCCCTAAATGTATCCAACATAAAATATGATCGCGAACTAAGGGGTTACCCTCAAGCGCCTATCATTTCCTTAGCAATGTGTGATGTATTCAGGTCTATCTCGACTCCAACTACCCAGACTTCCATCACAAGATACTTATGTCTCCAAAATGGTCTAGCTCCTCATTACCATCCATAAGTTATCATCAATCCATCAAATACTCACATGCCCCAAGTTAAGAAAGCTAGATTAGTGGAATTACAACAATCTCAAGCTTACTCTTTTAAATAAAAACATCACTTCATATGTCATCGTTTTGTGATGTCCCCCCTCTTCTAATATCAACCCTTACTTAATCCAATACTTGGATTTCTTGTTTTCCATGCCTACCACCTTCTAATTTCTCCTATCTTCCCTTTAAGTCACGTCAATAAAATAAACTATATCCCCCAAAACTTACCACAATCTACCTTGAGGTCGACCACGTCGAGGAGGCATGTCCACACAAGCTGAGGAAAACCTTTCTATACCTCGAAGGATGCACACAAGGTGCCGAGTCTACAGAAATTTAAAACCTAATGCTCTGATACCAAGTTGACAGGACCGCCCCCGAGTTTTACCCAGAAACCCGGAGAGGTCCTGCGGGAATCCAAATTCAAGGAAAATCCTACCGAAAATTCGGCAGAACCTCCCCTGAAAATGGACTAACCCAGAAATTTCAAACCTATTAAAAAGCACTTCTATACAGCAACCACCTCTACCACAACCAAATAGGGTCTCAGACCCAACAATTCCACAGAAATCCAACTTAAAATTTTAGAGTGGTTATCAGAGCCACTACTCCTATTACAAGAAATTTCTACAAAATTAAACTTTGCGCCTACAGGGTCCGAATAAGGAGATGATTGCAACTGTCTCGAAGTGTTTGGCTCGACCTCCACCAAATCTACTACCTGGGGGACAATTTAAGACAAAACAAGAAAATGGTGAGATAGGCTCAGTGAGTGGACAGTTAAATGGAGATGAAAATCAAAGATTAAATATTTTTTTAGAAAAAAAAAACCCTTTTACACACGTTTAACTCTAAACATTAGAATGTCCTTTGAAATCCCCCAGTTTTTAAAACCATTTCCCAGTAAAATAATAAAAATCTAGAGTTGAAAATCAAACTTCGAAATCCAAGTTCTCAAACTGAAATCGATATTGTCAATTTATGAATAAATAACTTGAACTGAAAACTTTCTTCTCAAACATTCTCAACATATTGAAAATCGATAAACTGTTCAACTGAAACCGTCTTACTTAAATCTTTGATGTCGTAAACTCATCACTTAAAATACTTAACAATTGAAAACACACACCAGACAGTTACCCGTATAATCTGTCATACATGCGCAGAGCCGAGGATCTGTCATACGCATGCAGAGCCATACATAATCTGTCATACATGCGCAGAGCCGGGAATCTGTCATACGCATGCAGAGCCACAAATTATCTGTCATACATGCGCAGAGCCGAGAATCTGTCATACGCATGCAGAGCCACAAATTCTGTCTTACGTGCGCAGAGCCGAGAGTCTGTCGTACGCACGCAGAGCCGGATATTCTGTCGTACGTGCACGCAGAGCGGCCCCCAAAGGGCGAAACATCCCGACACACGGCCCAAAGCCTATATGTGCATCGTGATGGGTCCCAAAGACCTATT
>QANW01010581.1:4525-19599 GCA_003254865.1 Dryas drummondii | reverse complement strand
CTTCTTTTCTTGTCTGGCCGAACACTAGCAGCCACTTTATTTTTGTTTCTCTTTTATTTTGTGCTGAACGGAAGAAGAAGGAAGTGAAGCCAAGCAGTAGCCACCAACACCCAGCCGTGCGCGCCACCTCGCCGAGCACCTCAGCCTCCTCGCCGTGGAGCCCAAGGCCGAGCAGCAGCCCATCACGCCCCTTCCTTGCAGCCGCACCTCCACCCCATCATTCGTGGCTTGATTTCTTTCTCCTTTCCTTTTATTTTAATTGTTTTAATTACGCTTTATTTATTTATGGTTTTAATTATGTGTAGCTGAATATTGGGCTAGGGCTAAGATGAAGCCCTAGCGATTCTGCTTACTCTCACTATGGATTATTGAATTTTAATTATTTACATTAATTTGGAGCCATGCGCTATGTGTTTGTCACTCTCACAGATTGTAATGACTCTTGCATGGGTAACAGCTGCCTTAGCTTAGCACTAGGGAACATGCAAGTTAACTGGCTAAGGAAGGCCCAAGAAGCTCTTAGTTTATGCACAGTAAGGGGAGTAATTGCTAAAAGTAACTAGCCAAACCTTTTAGTAGACGAACTTTGTTGACATGTTTATATATTGATTGTTAATATCCATAGTAGAGTGAATGGTATGCTAGTGGTGGATTCTGACCCCTAGTGTTTCTTTATTATTGTTTTATCCAAATTCATTTAGTTGTTCTTTTTAAGTTTTGTCATTTATCTGTTAGTTTGTCTAGTCTTAAAAACCAATCAAAACCCCCCATTTGCGTGTGTGAGTTAGAGTTGATTTAATCTAATTTAATTAAGTTAGTGATCATAACACTGGTACAATTCCCTGTGGGATCGACCTCGTATTTGTAAGCTTTGCTACTCCGCGATTCGTGCACTTGCGAGTTAACCTAGAGCTCAGAAAAAGGTTATTTAATTTGCTCTAGGAAAACATACAACACTGCAGCCCTTTCTGTTTTGCATCTTTGTTCTCTTTTATTTTGGGCTGAATCGAAGAAGGGGGAGGAAGCCTTGCCGCAGCCATGCCATCACCACCTTGCTGCCACCTTACCGAGCAGCTCAGCCACCTTGCCGTGGAGCCCAAGGCCGAGCAGCACCATTGCGCCACCACCCTTACAGCCGCACCATCTCATGCTGCCATCTCGCCTTCACCTTGCTGCCTCGGCTTGATTTCTGCTTCTCTTCCTCTTATTTTAATTGTTTTAATTATGCTTTGTTTGTTTATGGATTTAATTATGTGTAACTGAATATTGGGCTAGGGCTAGGATGAAGCCGTAGCGATGCTATTTACTTTCACTATGGGTTATTGATATTTTGATTATTTACATGTTGACAAATCTTGGATCTCTGTTTAAATTGACTCTATTTGCTTCGCATCTTTGACTGATCACCTTAGGTTGCATGCATCTAGATTTATGTTGTGAAACTAAACAAGCTCGAAAGGATGATAGTTTCAATAGGCAACAAGTGGGTATCCTAAGATAATATTCATGAGAAAAGGGATCATAGAGGACATAGGGTACATTAATTTGGAGCTATGCGCTATGTGTTTGTCACTCTCACAGATTGTAATGACTCTTGCATGGGTAACAGCTGCCTTAGCTTCGCACTAGGGAACATGCAAGTTAACTGGCTAAGGAAGGTCCAAGAAGCTCTTAGTTTATGCACAGTAAGGGGAGTAATTGCTAAAAGTAACTAGCCAAACCTTTTAGTAGACAACTTTGTTGATATGTTTATACTTTGATTGTTAATATCCATAGTAAAGTGAATGGAATGCTAGTGGTGAATTTTGACCCCTAGTGTTTCTTTATTATTGTTTTATCCAAATTCATTCAGTTTGTTATTTTAAAGTTTTGTTATTTGTTTATTAGTTTAGTCCAGTTTCAAAAACCAATCAAAACCCCCATTTGAGTGTGTGAGTTAGAGTTGAGTTAATTGAATTTAATTGAGTTAGTAATCATAACACTAGTACAATTCCCTGTGGGATCGACCTCGTATTTTTAAGCTTTGCTACTCCGCGATTCGTGCACTTGCAAGTTAACTTAGAGTTGTTAAAAAGGTTTAATATAATTGCTGTAGGAAAACATACAACATAATTCTAGTTTTTAATTGTTTTGTTTAGTTAGTTTGCTTTCCAACATGGATTGAGAATTTATTTATATTATTCAGATTTTCTTTTCTATTTTAATTATGTCGTTTATTATTCTATCTTGCATGTTAGTCGTAGGTTGATTTTCAGACGAGCCATGCTTTAACAAATCGTTTATCTGTCGCTTGATGAATTAATTTGATGTTTTCATGTATCTAATTCTCATTATCTAATTGAATCTGTCACTAGTTGTTTGCGTCCTTTGATTGGCCACCTTAGGAAAATTGCATCTAGTTTATTTGTTAGGTTTAGCTGTGGACTAATTAAAGACACTAAATCACAAGTAACAGGGGCATAAGGGATTATTCTTGGTAATGGTTTTGTAGGACCTCTATAAGGAAATAATCAAAACTTGTATGTTGTGCATGTTTGAGTTCTCATAGATCTTAATGACTGTTGCATGGATAACAGTTGCCTTAAGTCCGCTTAGGGAACATGTAAGTTAACTAATTAGGGGAGGCCTAAGAAGCTCTTAGTATATGCCTTAGGAGAACAATTGCGAGAAAGTTACTAATCAAACATTTTTAGCAGTCAAATTTTGATATATTGTGTTTGAATTGATTTGTCATTAGCCTTGGATGGTTAGGGTATGCATATTTGATTTGATGGCTGAAAGCTTAACATTGCAAGATAGGATAACGGGTGTGTGTGTGTGGTGCTGTGTGTGTGAGTTCCATCCTTCCCAAAACCCCCCAGTTTAGTTATTCTATTGATTAATTAAATTGATTTGTTGTGTATTAACCATTCCCTGTGGGATCGACCTTGTGCTTGTACTCTTTGCTACTGATGCGATTCGTGCACTTGCGAGTATACTTAGAATGAGATGCATGTTTATTTTGTTCTAAGAAAACAATCAACAGGAACCATAAATTTGAAAATGCATTGTTGGATTTGGGTGCAAGTATCAATTTGATGCCGTATTCAGTTTTTGCACAGTTGGGTATAGGAGAGCTTAAACCTACTAGTGTTACTCTTCAATTGGCAGATCATTCAGTTAAGATTCCAAAAGCTGTGGTTGAAGATGTTCTGGTTCGGGTTGCAGATTTGATCATGCCCGCGGATTTTATTATTCTTGAAATGGAGGATAACCCAATTAGAGGGAAAGAGCTACTAATCATATTGGGAAGACCATTCATGGCCACAGCAAACACCAAGATTGATGTAAGTAATGGGAAGTTGACAATGTCTGTTCTTGGTGAAACAGTTGAGTTTAATGTTTTTGGTACGATGAAGTATCCAAAGGAGGAGGATGATTGTTTGAGGATTGATAGTTTGGATCCATTAGATGAGGAAGTGTAAGAAACTAGTTTCTCAGAAGATCCATTGGAGGTTGCTTTGGGAACACCAGATTCTAGTGAACAAGATGAAAAAGTGGAAAAAGTCCATACACTTTTGGAAGGCACCCAAACTCTCAAGAATAAGTGGTTCAAAGAATTTGAAATGTTAGTATCCACTAATCCTAAGCCGCTTCCTTCCATTAAATAAGCACCTAAATTGGAGCTGAAGCCGTTACCTTAGCATTTGAAATATGCATTCTTGGGAGAAAATGAGACCTTGCCTGTAATTATTGCAGCTAATCTGAGTGCAAAGGAAGAAGAAAGACTCTTGAGAATCTTGAAAGAAAATCGGTTAGCATTGAGATGGACCATAGCCGATATCAAGGGGATCTCACCCACAGTATGTATACACAGAATTTTGCTTGAGGAGGAATCTAAGCCTACGCACGATACCCAAAGAAGACTGAATCCAACTCTGAAGGAAGTTGTGCGTAATGAGGTAATAAAGTTGTTGGATGTTGGTATTATTTATCCTATTAGTGATTCAAAGTGGGTTAGTCCTGTTTAAGTGGTGCCAAAGAAAAGTGGAATTATTGTGGTGAAGAATGAGCATAATGGGTTGGTTCACCAAAGGACACAAACCGGTTGGCGTGTTTGTATTGACTATCGAAAGCTTAACATCGCGACAAGAAATGATCATTTTCCTTTGCCATTCATTGACCAGATGTTAGAAAGATTGGCCAGTCATAGTCAGTATTGTTTTTTGGATGGTTATAGTGGGTACAATCAGATTGCTATCGCACCCGAGGATCAAGAGAAGACCACGTTCACATGCCCGTTTGGTACGTTTGCCTATATGAGGATGCCGTTTGGATTGTGCAATGCACCCGCCACATTTCAGAGGTTCATGATGTCTATTTTCTATGACATGGTGGAACGAATCATTGAGGTATTTATGGATGTTTCTCTGTTTTTGGTTCTTATTTTGATGCATGTCTAGATAATCTGTCTTTAGTTTTGAAAAGATGTCAAGAAGCCAATTTAGTGCTTAATTGGGAAAACTGTCACTTTATGGTCCAAAAAGGGATAGTTCTGGGTCATGTGATTTCTAAGGATGGAATACAAGTTGATAAGGCTAAGATTGATGTGATACAAAGATTGCCGCCTCCATCGAGTGTTAAAGAAGTAAGGAGTTTTCTAGGCCATGCTGGGTTTTATAGGAGGTTCATTAAGAATTTTTCTAAGATTTCAAGGCCTTTGTGCACCTTATTGCAAAAAGAGGTGAGTTTTGAGTTTAATGAAGATTGCTTGGTTGCATTCAACAAGTTGAAGAAGCTACTCACCTCCGCTCCGATCATTATGCCACCTAATTGGAATTTGCCTTTTGAGCTCATGTGTGATGCGAGTGACTATGCTGTTGGAGTTGTTTTGGGGCAGAGAGTTGAGAAGCTGCCACATGTGATTTATTATGCAAGTAGGACTCTGAATGATGCTCAATTGAATTATTCTCCTACTGAGAAGGAGTTGCTTGCTGTGATTTTTGCTTTGGAGAAATTTAGAAGTTATTTAATTGGGTCTAAGATCACCATCTACACAGATCATGCTGCTCTCAAGTATTTGCTGAATAAGAAAGATGCAAAGCCAAGGTTGATTAGATGGACTCTGTTGCTACAAGAATTTGATATTGAAATCAAAGACAAGAAACGTTGTGAAAATGTGGTGGCAGACCATTTGAGTAGACTTGTTAATGAGGAACAATCTGAAGAGGACACATTACCGTTACGAGAGTCATTCCCAGATGAGCAACTTCTTGCCATCTTAACTACTCCATGGTACGCTGACATAGCGAATTATCTAGCAAGTGGAGTGTTGCCCAATGATTTGACACACTATCAAAGGAAGAAGTTCTTACATGATGTTAGACAATATGTGTGGGATGACCCCTACTTGTTCAAATATGGAGCCGACTAGTTGATAAGACGATGTGTACCGGAAATGGAACAAAGGAATATCATTGAGATGTGCCATTCTAAAGAGTATGGAGACCATGGAGGAGGAAATAAGATTGCTTACAAGATTCTTCAAGCAAGTTTCTTTTGGCCTACTATTTTTCATGACTGTCATCAGTTTTACCCCACGTGCGATAGATGTCAGAAGATGGGAAACATTTATGCTCGTGATCAAATGCCGCTTAACTATATGTTGGAAGTTGAGATCTTTGATGTTTGGAGTATAGATTTCATGGGGCCATTTCCGTCTTCTCTTGGATTCAAGTACATTCTTGTGGGAGTTGATTATGTGTCTAAGTGGGTGGAAGCTATCGCTTGTAGGACTAATGACCCTCGAATTGTCCTGAATTTCCTTAAGACTAATATCTTTGCGCGATTTGGTACCCCGAGAGCAATCATTAGTGATGGGGGATCACATTTTTGCAATAAGCTGTTTGAGGACTTGATGAAGAAATATGGAATAAGGAATGAAGTGGCTACTCCCTATTATCCCCAGACAAGTGGGCAAGTGGAAGTTTCTAATCGTGAGATCAAGTTCATTTTGGAAAGAACTGTGCTTACTAATAAGAAGGATTGGTTTACCAAGCTTAATGATGCATTATGGGCTTATCGCACTGCTTACAAGACACCCATTGGAATGTCACTGTTCCGATTAATTTATGGGAAAGCCTGTCATTTACCAGTTGAACTTGAGCATAAGGCATATTGGGCGATTAAAAAGTTCAACTTTGATATTCATGTGGCCGGTGAGCGAAGGAAGTTGCAACTTAGTAAGCTGGAGGAAATACGACATTTTACATATGAGAGCGCTAAGTTATACAAGGAAAGGACCAAGAGGTACCATGATAAGAAGTTACGACCGAGGGAATTCATTGTTGGAGGGAAGGTGTTATTATATAACACAAGATTACGTCTCTTCCCAGGCAAGTTGCGTTCGAGATGGACCGGACCTTATGAGGTGATTAGAGTGTTTCCCTATGGCGCAGTAGAAATCAAGAATCCGAAGAATTGGACCATATTTAAGGTCAATGGTCATCGTGTGAAGCCTTTCCTTGAACCTAATTTTGAGCTGAACCAAGAAGAATTTGATTTCTAGTACAAGACTAGGTCTGGCTGAAGACATGAAACTTAGAGCTTCTTGGGAGGCAACCCAAGGGATGGAAGAAGAAGAGGAGGTGATTTGATGCATGTGCGTGGGCGAGCTATTCACACCAGCCAAGGTACGTTTTCACCCTCTCTTTGCTTATTTAAGTGATTTTGTTTTACTTGTTGTTTTTCCCTTCCTCTTTTCTTTTCATTGTACATTGCATTTGTCATTCATTTAAACATTGAGGACAATGTTTCTTTTAAGTTTGGGGGTGGGGAATGCAACGCAGTTTTAGTGTGTAAAAAAAAAAACATTTTTATATTTTCTTACTTTTGTTTTAAACTAAGGGTGCCAAACCCACATTAAAATGCATCTATTCTTAAGATTTCATTCACCGTAGTGATGAATTCGAATCTTTAGAAGTGTGCAACAGTGTTTTAACAACAAAGTTTTTGAGTCTTTTTGTTTATTTTAGTCTTGAGTTCCCAACTAATTGATTTCATTATGAATGGTTATTATGAGCATGTTTAGCCAGTATATATAGTATGTATTCCTCTTTTTCTAGTATTGCTTCATAATATGCTTTACAACTCTATGAGCTTGGGCCTTGTTTTCATGAACTTGAGTGATGATTTGCATGACTAGAGATGCATATACTTGATAGAGTAGACTTGTATGACCTAAGTGAGCTTTTGAGCTCTGCAGTTCAACTCTTGAGTGTTAATAGTATTCTAATATTTTCTTGTCATATAAAGTGGTTGTGATCTCATCATTCTTTCTTTTGATTAAGTATTTGGAATATAATTGTGAATTAAAGAGCTAGAACTTCTTTGTTATTTTATACAAAGCATGGATATAACTACATGAATCTTAAGAAATGATATTAGGCCTTGTTTGAATTGGAAGTCAAAGTCAATAGTCAAGGGTTAACTATGACATGTCATCAAGTCAAATGGGCCATGGGCCTATGTGAGTGCCGAAATCATGAGGTGGCAGCCAAGCATGCATGGGGCAACCCTAGCAGCCCAAGAAGCCCATCACGCCAAGATCATGTGGCAGCCCATGCGCATATGTGTAACTGAAACCCTAGGGCCATGCGTGAGTCACTTAAGTCATAAACAAGCCCATGCCGCACAGCCCTAGGTTTCCTAACCCTAGCTTGCCGCACACCCTCATAAACCTTGCCTCACAAGGATTTCTCCCAAACCTATATATATATCCTATTCTCTCATAATTGAAGGTTCCCATATTTTGCACTTTCAGAATTTCAGAGAGAGAGAGAGGCTGAAAGCTAGAGAGAGGGGAGGTTGGCGTGACAAGCAAGAGAGAGAGGGAGCCTCTGTCGCAAGCCCTAGCTCACCCTAGCCGTGAGTCCACCTACTTGTGTGAGGTTTCCCTTCTTCTCCTCTTCTTGCCGCAGCCCCTCCATTGATGTTCTTTAATTTTTCTTCTAGAATTCTTATTTTCTTTTAGTATTGTGTTTCTCATTTGATTTTAATTATGGATTGGGAATTTATTGATGTTATTCAGATTTTATTTTCTAGTTTAAGTATGTAGTATATTATTCTATCTTGCATGTTAGTTGTAGGCTGATTATTGAATATGCCATGATTTAATAAATTGTTTATCCGTCTCCTGATGAATTAATTTGATGTTTGCATGTATCGAATTCTCATTATCTATTTGAATCTGTTCACTATTTGTATGCGTCCTTTGACTAGCCACCTTAGGATAATCGCATCTAGATTATTTGTTAGGTTTACATGTGAAATAGTCAAAGACACTAAATCATAAGTAACAAGGGAATAAGGGATTATTCTTGGTAATGGTTTCGTAGGACCTCTGCAAGGAAATAGTCAAAACTTGTATGTTATGCGTGTTTGACGTTCTCATAGATCTTAATGACTCTTGCATGGGTAACAGCTGCCTTAGCTTAGCACTAGGGAACATGTAAGTTAACTGATTAGGGGAGGCCTAAGAAGCTCTTAATTTATGCCTTAGGAGAACAATTGTGAGAAAGTAACTAGCGAAACCTTTTTAGTAGTCAAACTTTGATATATTGTGTTCAAATTGATTTGTCATTAGCCTTGGATGGCCCTGAGAACTTAACATTGCAAGATAGGATAATGGGTGTGTGCATGTGGTGTGGTGTGCGTGAGTTCCATCTTTCCTAAACTCCCCTGTTAGTTATTATTTTGATTAACTGAATTGATTTGTTGTGTATTAACTATTCCCTGTGGGATCGACCTCGTGCTTGTAGGCTTTGCTACTAATGCGATTTGTGCACTTGCGAGTATACTTAGAATAGAATATGTTTTTATTTTGTTCTAAGAAAACAATTAACAGACTAGGAAAGGTTGGTCAAAGTCAACTCACTCAAGTCAAGGTTCCAGAAGCTTATAGAAGGTATTGGACATCCATAGAATCAAATAGGGTGAAGAAATGAATTCAAATCCAAGATGGAGAGAGGGGCGAAATTGGAAGTCAAAGTCAATGGTCAAGGGTCAACTATGCCATGTCATGAAGTCAATTGGACTTTGGGCCTAGGTGAAGTCGAAAGGAGAAGGATGGTGAGGTGGCAGACCATCACGCCATTTGCATGCAACCCTAAGCCCAACACGCATACTTGCAGCCCATTCCAAGCATTCCATGCGCCAGAACCCTACAACAAAACCGAAGGCCCATGCGAAAGGAGTAAGTGGCAGCCCACATGCGCAAGCTTAAGGAAACCCTAGCCCATCACGCCAATTCCTTGTTGCAGCCCATGTGTTTAACCCTAAACGCACCTTTTCCTTGCCTCCCAAGGAATCCTCACCCTACCTCTATAAATACATCTCATCCTCTCACAATTACATAATCCATCAGTCCAAAAAATTAAGAAAAGAGAGAGAGCAACCGAGAGAGAGAGAGAGAGAGAGAGAGAGAGAGAGAGAGAGAGAGAGAAAGAGGGTGGCGCCACTTCAGGGAGAGAGTGAGACCTTGTGCCACAGCCCTAGTTCACCCTTGCCGTGAGCCTCCTTGCTGCTAGGTCTCTCATCTTCTTCTTTCTTGTGCCGCTGCCACCCTCTAGAACATGTTCTTGTATTTTTGTTTTGGAAATCTTGTTTCTTTTGTTTGATTCTAGTTAATTAGTTTAGTTAATTTGATTTCCAACATGAATTGAGATTTTATTTATATTTTTTAGTTTAGCTCCATTATTTTTCATATGCTTAGTTTATTCTATCTTACATGTTGAGTTTTAGGTTGATTTTCAGATTTGCCATGCTTTAACAAATCGTTTATCCCTATCTTGATGAATTGATTTAATGTTTGCATGTATCAAATTCTCATTATCTATTTGAACCCGCTTGCTAGTTGTATGCACTCTTTGACTGATCATCTTAGGGTAATTACATCTAGTTTATTTGTTAGGTTTAGATGTGAAATAATCAAAGACACTAAATCATAAGTAATAAGGGAATAAGAGATTATTCTTGATAAAGGTTTTGTAGGACCTCTACAAGGAAATAACTAAAGCTTGTATGTTGTGCATGTTTGACGTTCTCATAGATCTTAATGATTCTTGCATGGGTAACAGCTGCATTAGCTTAGCACTAGGGAACATGTAAGTTAACTGATTAGGGAAGGCCTAAGAAGCTCTTAACTTATGTCTTAGGAGAACAATTGCGAGAAAGTAATTAATAAAACCTTTTCAGCAGTCAAACTTTGATATATTGTGTTTAAATTGATTTGTCATTAGCCTTGGATGGTTAGAGTGTACCTATTTGGATTGATAACTGAAAACTTAAAACATAGCAAGATAGTTTAATGTGTGTGTCCGTGTGGTGATGTGTGTGTGTGTTATCCATCTCCCAAAACCCCCCATTTAGTTACTCTAATTGATGAATTGAATTTATTTTTTGTTTATTAACCATTCCCTGTGGGATCGACCTCGTGCTTATACGCTTTGCTACAAATGCAATTCGTGCACTTGCAAGTGAAGTTAGAATAGAATATGTTTTTTTTTTCTCCTAAGAAAACAATCAACAAGGATTAGCGTTCTAAACCTATTGAACCACATTTGGTGTTAAGAACACACAAAAACCTCATTTCGGTGCATACTTGGTCCAATTTCGTCTAAATTGCACCAAAATGTTCTCGGTTGGCAAGAAAGTCATGTCAAAACACTTTCTCATGTTAGAATTAGCGTTCTAAACCTATTGAACCATATTTCGAGTTAAGAACGCACATAAACGTCATTCTGGTTCATACTTGGTCCAATTTCGTCCAAATTACACCAAAACGTTCCCAGTTGGCAAGAAAAACATGGGGTTCTCATGTTAGGATTAGCGTTCTACACCTTTTGAACCACATTTGATTTTTAAAATACACAAAAACGTCATTTACGTGTATCCTTAGTCTAATTCCGTCCAAATTGCACCAAAATGTTCCTGGTTGGCAAGAAAGTCAAAGAATTAGCGTTCTAGACCTTTTTAACTGCATTTGGCATTAAGAACGCACGAAAACGTCAATTCGGTACATACTTGGTCCAATTTCATTCTAATTGTCCCAAAACGTTCCCAGATGGCAAGAAAGACATGTCGAAGAACTTTCTTATGTTAGGATGAGTGTTCTAAACCTATTGAAGCACATTTGGTGTTATAAACCCTCAAAAATGTTATTTCGCTGCATACTTGGTCTAATTTCGTCCAAATTGCACCAACAGGTTCCCGGTTGGCAAAATAGTCGTGTTAAAGAACTTTCTCATGTTAGAATTAGCGTTCTAGACCTTTTGAACCGCCTTTAGTGTTAATAACGCACAAAAATGTATTTTTGGTGCATACCTGGTCCAATTTCGTTCTAATTGTACCAAAACGTTTCCGGATGGCAAGAAAGACATGTCAAAGCACTTTATCATGTTAGGATTAGGGTTCTAGACCTATTGAACCACAATTGGGGTTAAGAATGCACGAAAACATCATTTCGGTGCATACTTTGACCAATTTCGTCCTAATTGCACCAAAACGTTCCCAGATGGCAAGAAACACTTTGGGAACCACTTTCTCATGTTAGAATTAGCGTTCTAGACCTATTGCACCAAATTTGGTGTTAACCACACACAAAAACCTAATTTTGCACATACTTGGTCCAATTTAGTCTAAATTGCACCAAAAAGTTCCCGGTTGACAAGAAATTCATATCAAAGAACTTTCTGATGTTAGAATTAGCGTTCTAGAACTATTGAACCTTATTTGGTGTTAAGAACGTACATAAACGTCAATTCGGGGCATACGTGGTCCAATTTCATTCCAATTGTACCAAAACGTTCCCGGATAGCAAGCAAGACATGTCGAAGAACTTTCTTATCAAAGACACTAAATCACAAGTAACAAGGGAATAAGGGATTATTTTTGGTAATGGTTTTGTAGGACCTCTATAAGGAAATAATCAAAGCTTGTATGTTGTGCATGTTTGACATTCTCATAGATCTTAATGACTCTTGAATGAGTAACAGCTGCCTTCGCTTAGCACTAGGGAACATGTAAGTTAACTGATTAGCGGAGGCCTAAGAAGCTCTTAAATTATGCCTTAGGAGAACAATTGTGAGAAAGTTACTAATCAAACCTTTTTAGCAGTCAAACTTTGATATATTGTGTTTGAATTGATTTGTCATTAGCCTTGGATGGTTAGAGTATGCATATTTGATTTGATGGCTGAAAACTTTACATTGCAAGATAGAATAATGGGTGCGTGCGTGCGGTGATGCGTGCGTGTGTTTCCAACTTTCTTAAACCCCCCTATTTAGTCATTCTTTTGATTAATTGAATTAATTTGTTGTATATTAACCATTCCCTGTGAGATCGTTCGTGCTTGTAAGCTTTGCTACTGATGCGATTCGTGCACTTGCGAGTAAACTTAAAATGAGATGCATCTTTATTTTGTTATAAGAAAATAATCAACAAGCATTTTGTCATGCTACAATTAGCGTTATAGACTTTTTAACCGCATTTGGTGTTAAGAACGCATGGAAACGTCAATTCTGTGCATACTCGGTCCAATTTCTTTCCAATTGTATCAACAAATTTCCGGTTGGCAAGAAAGTCATGTCAATGCACTTTCTCATATTAGAATTAGCATTTTAGACCATTTGAACCGTCTTTAGTGTAAAGAACGCACGAAATAGTAATTTCAGTGCATACTTCGTCCAATTTCATTCTAATTACACCAAAACGTTCCCAGATAGCAAGAAAGAAATGTCAAAGCACTTTCTCATGTTAGGATTAGGGTTCTAGACCTATTGAACTACAATTGGTGTTAAGAACACACGAAAGCATCATTTTGGTGCATACTTAGTTCAATTTCGTCATAATTGCACCAAAACGTTCCCAGATGGCAATAAAGACATTGGGATCCACTATCTCATGTTAGGATTAGCGTTCTAGACCTATTGAACCACATTTGGTATTAAGAACTCGCAAAAACCTCATTTTGGTGGATACTTGGTCCAATTTTGTCCAAATTGCACCAAAAGATTCCTGGTTAATGATGAGTGTGCATTTTGCATCACTTTATGATACTAATTCCTTAACCTAGAGTGTTAGAACTCGCTATTTTGTGTTTCTTGTCTTGTTTGTGTTTTCAGGTCAAATGAAGCAGAAATGAGAAAAAGAAGCAAATGGAGCCATTTTGGGACAATTCCTGGTAAAATCAGGAAAACGAGTGAAATCCTGGTCAAACTAGGAAAAGTGCAGAAATCCTAGTCAAATGAGGATTCCTAGTCACACTAGGAAACATCAAGTCTAGAACCATCATTGCGGAGCCAGAAATGTGAAATCCTGATTCGAACAGGAATTCCTGGTCGAACTAGGAAACCTAACCCAACTAGGGAAAGGAGTCCTAATGACACTAGGAGACCCCAGGGGCAATATGGTCATTACGAGAAGTCGAAACGGATAAGGAATCTCTCATTTCCAAGAAATCCTAGTTGCACCAGGAAATGTTTTTCAAGGTTCCAGAAGCTTCCAGAAGGTGGTGGACATCCATGGAAATGAATGGAGGGAAGAAATGAATTTGAATTCAAATGGAAATGAGGAGTAAAATGGGAAGTCAAAAGTCTAAGGCCCATGGGCCCTAGGGATGCCGAACCAAGTGGGCCATGCATGCACATGCATGGGCCCAAACCCTAGTAGCCCAAAAGCCATACGCAAGGAGGAAGATGGCAGCCCATGCATGCGCATGCATGCCATGCAAACCCTAGCAAGACAAGGGGCCATGCGCAAGCCCAAGGTGACAAGCCCAAGGTGGAAGCCCATGGAGTGAAACCCTAGCCCATCTTGTGCAAGCCACTGAAGCCCAACATGGAAGCCCAACATGCAAGCCCAAAGCCCAAGACTACCAGCCCATGCGCCAAGGAGGGACCCTAGCTAGGCTAGGCGTGAGCCACTCAAGCCCATAAGGGAGCAGCCCTTCACGCCAAGGCCTGATCAGCTAGCCCAAGCTGAAGCCGCAAGGCACTAGGAAAAGGAAAACCCTATGCAGCCGCAAGTCTCTTCCTTGCCTCTCAAGGAAGGCTTCTCCTATTTAAACCCCCTCATTCAGACTTTTAGAAACACTTTTTCTCCTCCTAAGTTCAGCCAAAATCTCTCTTCTCCCTCCTAGTTTTATTTTTCTGTTTTAGGGTTTTAGTTTCAGACTTTTATTTTCCTGTAAGGTGAGCCGAATTCAGAGAGAGGTTTAGAGAGAGGTTGGCGTGACAAGTGAGAGGGAAGGACCACCTGCTGCCGCAAGCCCAAGCTCACCTTGCCGTGAGCCAATTGCTTGTGCTAGGTGCCTCCTTCTTCCTCCCTCCTTGCCGCAGCCACCATGTGCTTGCACCTCTAATTTTTGCTTTCTTCTTCCTTCTAGTTTCAGATTTAATGTTGGATATTGGTCTCTGAATTTATTTAATTTAAGTTTCTGAATTTAATTAGTTATAGCTTTGGTTCTGATTTTAATTAGTTGTTATTTAATCTTTGCAATCTGATTTTATTTAGTTATCTCTTTATTGCTTTCAATTCATGTTGCTGATTTCCATTTGTTTATGCTTTTAATTTCTTTAATTTTGCGTTTCTGATTTCCGTTAGCAATCATGAATTGGGATTTTATTTATTTGTTGCTGTTTTGTTTCTTTTATTTGTTTTATTTAATTATGTAGGTTAGTTATTCTATCTTGCATGTTAGTCGTAGGTTGATTAATGGATTCGTATGCTTTAACAAATCGTTTATCCGTCTCTTGGTCTGTTAGTTTGATGTTTGCACGTATTAAATTTCCACTATCTATTAAAACCCCCGTCACTAGTTGTTTGCATCCTTTGACTGGCCACCTTAGGGTAATTGCATCTAGTTTATCTGTTAGGTTTAGCTGTGAAATAGTCAAAGACACTAAACCACAAGTAACAAGGGAATAAGGGATTATTCTTGGTAGTGGGGTTGGGCGACCTCTATAAGGAAATAGTCAAAGCTTATATGTTGTGCATGTTTGACGTTCTCATAAAACTTAATGACTCCTGCATGGGTA
>QANW01010535.1:3325685-3402286 GCA_003254865.1 Dryas drummondii | reverse complement strand
GTTGGGAGAGAGAGAGAGAGAGAGAGAGAGAGAGAGAGAGAGAGAGAGAGAGAGATGGAGGGTGGGAAGAGAGGAGATCAAGCAGGGTCATCATCAGGAAGCTCTTCAGCTGGTGTTGTGAGTGAGGGGAGACCAGAAAAGCAGAAGGAAATGACTGAAAAGCTAAGTGAGGTTTTTGATGTTGCAGAAGAAGAAGAGGGTGATGATAAGAGTAATGGGGTTGTTGCTGGTTTTGTTCCTGGGCCTTTGGTTTCTCTCAAGGAACAGATTGAGAAAGACAAGGTTCTCTCTTTTTTCTTCTTTCACTCCTGCAATTCTCTCTTTTGATAAATGTTGAATTTGGGTTTGTTTTACTTTTTGCTTAATGGGATTTCATTTTATTGAATAATATGTAATGGGTTATTCATGCTTTTTCTTGTATCCATTGATGTTGTCTTTGGTATCTCAAAAAATGCAGGAAAGGAAAAGGCCTTTTCTTGAACCCAAACTTTCTAGTGAAGTCTGAATTTTTAATCCCAATTTTGTTTAACTTGGGGAGGCTAATGTCCTCTGCAATTGAAATAATTCAAAATCTTAAATAGAACCATTTGGTTTTAAAATCTCAATTAGATCAGTCTTATATATTATAATGATATAATTCCTGTTGACATCCAAATGCAACCATCTAGATTGATCAGTTTTATGAAATTGACAATCAAAGTATTTGGGGTCTACTACTCAAATTTGACAGGATGATGACAGCTTAAGGAGGTGGAAAGAGAAGCTGCTTGGTTGCTTGGAAAGTGATTTGGATGGTTTGTCTTAGTGACTCTTTTATACTCCAGTGCTTCATTCACACCTTAATTTGTTCTGGTTTTTGAATCTATTGCCCCACTTTTGCTAAGAGTCTTCCATTAAATCAGGTCAAATGGAACCTGAAGTCAAATTCCACTCCATCGGAATCATCTCCGATGACTTCGGGGAAATCAGCACTCCCTTGCCTGTTGATGAGAATCAGATTGGCCGTGTCCTGTTTACGCTCCAAGAGGGATCTCAATTTCGGCTTAAGCTAACATTTAGTGTTCTGCACAACATTGTCTCTGGCCTTACCTACTCCAACACAGTGTGGAAAGGAGGACTCCAAGGTGTATAATACTGTTTTATTGTTCTCTCTAGATGTTTTAAATGCAGTAGAGATGGTTGGAACTTGAAAGCTTGTTGAAATTTTTAGGCTAAACCTTTAAACACAGTAACATAAATTTATTATTGAAATCTGTCAACAACTTTGGTTAAGGTAGCAGGAGGTACTAAGACTGGTAAAGTATCTGATGCTCATTTTGCATTCTTGAAGACCACAGTTTTTAGTTTTTCCTTCAACCCACTGGATAGAGAAAGACACAGATCCTTTATTCTATATTTTTTAAGCTCATATTCTGTATGATAATCATTATTCCAAGTCTTATTCTTCTCTTTTCTTATGGTTAACTTTTACCATTTGGGTGTCAGTTGATCAAAGCAAAGGAATGTTGGGTACATTTGCTCCTAATAGAGAACCGTATGTGCACACCTTAGAAGAGGAGACCACTCCATCCGGGGCGCTGGCAAGGGGGGTTTACTCAGCAAAGCTTAAGGTGCGTGGCGGTTAGTATATGTGTGTAGGCAAAGCATATTTGCATGCAGTAAGCTTAATTTGGGATTGAAAAGTGTATTCATAATATGATGGTTTGGAATACAATCAAATACCTCTTTCTTTCTTTTGTTTCTCGATTTTGTTTTTCACATTGTGATCAGAAGAGGAAGATATGCCTATTTTGAGATTTCTTAAATTTTCAGTGGGTTATAGAGTGCAAGGCAACATCTGTAGTCATTGCTAGGGTTTGAAGAACATATCTGAAGTCACTGCTTGATCTTTGCAAAACTGCCTTTTCAAAACATTGTTTGTCTCATTATTCTGTAGTCATTCCATAACGAGTAGTAGCTTGTAAATTTTAGTTTTTATGTGTGCATACAGAATATGTGTTGATTTTTTTTTTCTTGGTTTTCAATTTTGCACAGTTCAAAGATGATGACGAGAGATGTCATATGGAACTCAAATACTCCTTCGAGATCAAAAAGTTCAGTTAGCTGACTTTTTCTGGAAGATCCTGCATTCTTAGATTTATTTCTTTTGTTTTTTCCCTCCTATTTTGCTTTTATCCATGAACCACATATCTTTGTTATAGAAACAATTAATCATTGCCTTGTAGGTGGGATACAAATGTAGAATGGGGTTCTCATTACTGTTTCCTTGACTTGTTATACAAATTTAGAATTTGGATTGGCATTACTGTTTTGTGACTGTGAACCCCATTTTTAACCCTAACTACTTGCTAAGAAACAGCTTATACTGCCCATTCAACAAGAGAGGAACCCCTCAAGTGAAAAATGCATGCCATGAAAGCACATGTAGTGTGTTTTCCTGAAAGAGTAAGGTAATCGATTGACAGATTGCTGCCTAGTTCACTATTTATATGAGTGTGGATTCCCAAGTTCTTATTGCAAACCCAATGCACTTATCATTGGGTAAGGTTTTAAGGTCAACTCCGAATTAAGTAAACTCGGGATCATCACTTATCAAAAACATTTTCGAGTGTCAACATACAAAATCTGCAACAATAGCCTTGTAAATGCGGAAATGTTTAGCATATTTTCACTGAAAAAATAATGAAGATATAGACAGTAGTTCAATACATATTTATCGTTGAAAACTTCCTACGATGATGTTAACAATGAATACAAGAAATACTTGGAAGAAGCTACCAGAAAAATAAGGCTACAGCTTGAGACGGTTTGGTAGGGCTGAGTCACCAGTGCTGTCTTCCAGATGCAATATCAATTGAAGACAAAACTGAGTCACCAAGTTAGGTTTACCAACGGCAAAATCATCAAGCGTTCTGAAGTTCCGAGATGCCATTTCAGTTGTGCTTGATACAAAAAGGATTACTGAAGTGCTAAGTTTTACGGGAGATGAGCGTGAATGGTTTGTGCCTCCAATAATCGCAAATAATGGCAAGCAATCTGATTGGTTCAATGCCAGCACCTGAAATATCATCAAAACCACATCCATTATTGTGAACAAATCATTCCTAATCAGAACGCATTCATCTTAGAGTTACAATGATATTATAATGTTTAATTAAGTGGAATCGTTTCTAATTAAATTTTACTGATTGTAAAATGACAATGATATTATAATGTTTACCAACCGACACAGCGACACAATACATCTCTAAGTATCATGTTCTTGTGTGATTCCATTGTTTCCAACAAAATTACATCGGTAATGTAAGGCAAAGCTCAATACATGTACTTAAACTACTATAAGGCAAAAGAGAATGAAGAAAGGAATACCTTCTAATCTATAAATAATGCAAAAGAAGATCTGCTGAAGTATTCTTTAACCTACAGCTCTGACCTAAATGAACATCTCCAAAGATGTATCTGCATCTCCAAACATCAAGTTAAGATTAAAGAAGAGGAGGGGAGGGGGCAAAAGAAAGTTTTAACTTTTGACAAAGATTCAGTAGTCTTGAAAAGAACAAACCTGTATTCACAGTAATCAGCCCATGCACATCGAGCTTTTCCATAATCCCAATAACAGTCGTCATCCCTCAAAGGTCCACGCTTGGCTGTTGCAGATTTTACATGTCAGCTGACTGCTTAAAAAAGGAGGAGAAGATGAAGAAGGAGAGAAGAAACTTTCACCTTTAGTAACAAATTTTGATTTTGCATCAGGATGGATATCATGCCACATTTGAAGCCACAACTCTCTCATTAGAACTGGGGATCTAACAATGTTCCTATGATTCGCTACATTAAGATAGTGTTAATGCAATGACTATTTAAAATACTTTCCTCATGGTTAACATATATAATTGCTTTTTAAAATAAAACGTTACCACCAAAGATGGTAACATTAAAGATGAGCAGCTTGATTTTTTTATAACAAAGAATTATAAAGAAACTACAAGAGTCTTATTGCATATTTAAAGAATGGGTTTATCCTATTTATAAATTCAGGAGGAAAAGAATAAAAGTTAATATATTTAAAATGCAAGTATGTATGCGCATGAGTAATTGAAATCTACATGCAATAGTAGTCGATGCAATTTAGCTAGTCATACTTTAAACTCAATTCCATACAGAAAAGTTGTGCTTCAGTTTGTAACACGAGTTGGGACCCACACCTTTATCAAGCTCCCAAACGGCTGTCCTCTTTCCTGGTATACTTTCAGAATCTTCATAGTAAGTTATGTACTTGACCCTTGGCAACCTTGTCATGTTTGGTAAAATATCTTCTTCAAAATGATGTTCCACGTTCAATTCCACTTGTACATCAGAACCATCATGCTCTGACTGCAATTTTAAGAAGAAAACAAAAATCAAAACTCTCATACAGGCCACTTTACTGATGAAGAAACATATCAAATTTACTAAATTTTGCAGACAAAGTCACATGTAAAATGAGAACAAATACCTGAGGAGCCCTAGTTATGTTGACTTTTGGTCCAAGCCAATTTTTGCACCAAGAAAGAGAATGGTAAGGTACCTGTTAAATGATGTGTCACTAATTGCTGCATATGCTATTTCAAAAAAGAGACCACAAAAATAATCATACTGAAGCAGGAGAATCTAAACATATTCTATAATTGAAATTTGAAATGCTTGCATGTAATTTCTAACTCACAGTCTCATCCCCACTTGCAGCTCCTGGATTTCCTTCGACAAGATTTCCTGACCTACAAGAATATTATGAAATTATACACTGTAGAGTTTCCATAAAGACTGTCACTCTCTGAACATATGCTGAACTTAAGAAAAAATCAGATAAGATAACAACAGTGCAGTAACTGTATTCAAGTCACACTTTGTGTACAGATGTAGTATGGAACTATGGAGGAAATTTACCTTGAGAACAAGGAACCTTCAATCTCATAAATCACATCAGTAATGATCCAATTATCAGGGTAGGGCTTGCCACTTGGTGCAAAATAGTAACCAACCTGTTTTTCCATTGTCAAGATACCAAAACTATCATTCACCACAACACCGTTACCAGCTAAATGTAGAGCAGGCACCAACAAATCCCTAGTCATAAGAAAGAGATATCTTAGGATGAATGCAATCTAGCAGTAGTTCTTATTGTCACTAAAACTGATTGACACATGATGCATGGATGGAGAAATTAAGCAATAATAACAGTTACAGTTACTGAACTTGTAACCGAAGCTTACATGAAGAAAATAAATTAGCACATTTCAATAAGATAATGTCTGATTCTGAAGAGTTCATATATGTAAGCAAAAATTTGACAAAACTAAACATGAGTAGTTAATACTTTATTACTCATTGAAGTTGTTATCACTTACAAACCTGGCAGCATTTTCATAACAAAATACAATTAAGTAATAATATACCAGAACTGTTTCAAGCAGGGAAAAGACGATGAAAACAAGCATACAAACATTTAAATTTCCAAATTCACTGTTGTGATAACCAAATAAAAAAACCAAGAACGCCAATCATGTTAAATTGATTCATTCATGACAAATGGAAATATCTTAATACTAGGAGATTGCAAATATACCTCAGTTTTCAAGTCTGTTCCGTAGATACAAAATATATTTTTTATAGGTGGTCTGTCCCACGGTGTAAGTGGATTTAAAACTGGATCATCATGATATGACCTGAAATACACAGCATTGCAAACAGAGTCCAGTTGGAAAGCTAAACCAGACATCAACATCAACTATGCCTGATAAAAGTTCAAAATATACAAAGAAATAGAAGCAAAAAGTTATGAGACAACATGCATAACACAGAAACTGCCATTTCAGGACATTTATCCACACAAAATTGGGAAACTACAATGAAGATGCCTTAATCTTGGATGTCCACCTTGTAAAAGAATTGGAGGAGGAAAATGGAGAAATATATAATAGCAGAATGTATCCTTTACCATTGGCACTAAAGGGTGTCTACACTAACACACTAACCCAAAAAGTATAATAACAATTGAAGACGGCAGGAAGTTTGTACCACTGACAAAGAAATGAAATTTAGAAGTTGTAAGCAGATTAACAGACTAAGTTTCAGCCTAGCAGCATAGACTACAGTAAGTTGTGATAAAAAGGCATCCAATGTCAGGAAAACAAGTGTGCAATTATATTCTTCATGATTAACAAAGTACCCACTTCTTTAATCGGTACAGATTCCTCTTGCTGTCTGGGTCAAAATCCTCTATTGCTTTGAAAAAGGTCCCATCTGATATTTCACGAGCAGAGAAAGACAACTGAGTAGGGAGTCCACATTCTGTGCTAGACAAGTTAGTCTCAGATACTTCAGTAACTGATGGATAGGCTTCAAATCCTGTCCATATAAGATGCAAAGAATACATATGAGCATAATAACATCTCAACCACAATACTTGCATGAGGGTCAACATTTTACCACGGATTGAAGGGATTTCAATATTGATAATATTTGTAGGCCAACCAGAGTAGTTCATCCGAAATTCTTGCTCATCACAGTGATAAGTCTGATGAGCCTTCCTGTTCCTATTCCCCCCAGAGAAATGGTTCCAGTATGGATTATCTGCCCTACAATGCTTTGAAAATGGCATCATCCATAGTGAAGAAGCAAATGAATTGATCATCAATCGAGCTGTCCCCTGATTAGCACGAACAATTATGATATGCATGTGTTAGAACATGAATCCAGATCTAAGAGAAACTATAATAAATCTCCTATTTCAAAACAAGCTAGTGAAAGTCACATTTGCTAGTGCAGTTTGCTTCAAGGAAGTCTAAGTAAACAAGCAAACTTAAGCATGAACGGTGATAATAACTGATTATCATATGGATTTATATGCTTTTAAGTTTAGTTGCTATCTTTTTTCCGTAAGACAATAACAAATGGTTAATTAAGAAACAAGAAAAAAGATATGATTACATCTAGGAGTATGAAAATTACAATTTAAATGAAAAAGAAAATAAAAGAAAAGAAATGAACCATTATTGAAAGGGGTTCTCAAATCTGAAAGGGGTCACCTCAGAAATAGGAAGGCCAAATGTTAATCCAGAAAGTGTTCCTTTGACTGTCTCGACTGCACCAAGAAGTGGAGCTCCTGGAATAAACTCAACAGAATAAAGCCAGATAAAAATAGCATGCACTATTCTATGAAACTAAACTTTTGAGGTAAATGGATTATGGTGCAAATCAATCATACCAACAGCAAAATAGGCATGAATGTGTTCATCCAGCCATTGGTTATAATGTTTTGGTGCAATTTCCAGCTTTAACCACTCCAAAAAGTAACGGAACACATGATTACCCAGTGAATGGGCAAACACTATTGAGGGGCCTCCACGAAGTTTCAGTGCGGTTTCGAATGTCAATCTGTATTGTAATATGACTTCAATTCAAATAAGGTTTTTTGCAGCTCTCAAATCAATCTCAGCAAGTGATTGTAAATACTTCCATGCAAATGTGTGTGGTAGTAAACAATCAATAATTGAATGAACCCAGAGATAAAAATACGAACTTGAGCTTGTGAAAGTAAAGGTCTCGCTCCTCAAGCATGGATGGTGAGAGCCTCCAGTCATATGGAACAGCAATGATTGCATTCGCCTCAATACCAAATTCAATACACCATTTCACCCATTCTTTCCACACCGAAGAAAGAGGACCTGTAACTTGGAAAAACCAAAAGCTGAAGAGCGAAGCGAACGAACGCGAAGACATACATGAAATGAAATTCAGAGCAAATGTAACGTTACCAGTTATGTAACCAGGATCAAGTTCCGTAATCGCCGAAAGACCGCTATCGGGTCGAGACTTGCACTCCGGGTGATCCGTTTGGTTGTACGGGTCGAGCAGCATACACTTGAGCCAACAGTTCACAGCAGAGAGAAGCTGCAACAGCATAGAATCGTCATCATCATCATCATCATCATCATAAAACGTAAGAAAACTAAACTCCGAATTTGTGAAAATTAAGAGCGAAGCGAAGAGAAGAGACGGCGTACTTTGGTGGTGTCGAGCCAGACCAAATCGAGAGGGTTGAAATCGAGAGGAGAGTAGGGGCAGTCGAGGATCGACCACGCGCGGAGCTGCGTGGAGGCCAAGCCGGGGATGATTATGCCGGAGAGTTTGGAGTAGTCGCCGGACCAGTCTCCTCCGCCACCGTGGAAGAGGAGGACGAGGAGGAGGAGCGCCGTGAGCAGGTTGTGGTGCCACGTTGCTCGCATTGTATTTGCTCTCTCTGTGTGTGTCAGTGTCTGCGCGCAAAGTATCACTCCTTTTATTTATTTTAGAACAATACTTGGGTCACTTTTTATACTAAGGTGACTCGACTCCTTAAATTTTAATTTTGATATTATCAATATATAATCGAAATTTTTTTTATAATATATTATAAATTATTTCTGTAAAAAATTAAATTAATTAAAAATTATTTCATTATATAACTGTTGTTAATTAAGTAAAATAAATAAATAATTTTTAATTAAAAAGTATTTTTTTTACCAAATCATTAATTTTTTTTATATAATTGACAACAGTTATGTATAACAAAATAATTTCTAATTAAGTTAATTTTTTATAGAAAAAATCTATAATAAATTATCTACAAAGTGAACGGTTTCGATTATACGCTAACATTATCAAAATTAAAATTTAAAAAAATGTAGTGACCTTGAGTATCCCCAACGAGTGATCCAAATATTGTTCTTTATTTTATGGCCATCGATTATGTGGTACTGGGAGTTGGAAAGACTCTTTTCTATAGGTGTCTTTATGTTCAACACAGTTATAAACAAAACAATGTCGTCTTCCCATTTCCACTAGATCTTTTAGGCCAAATTAACTTCCTATAATTTGAATTGTTTCAATTTTATGCATGTAGTTTCATAACAATTTTGAGCATACTCTTAATTTTGTCAATTTATTCGAAAGAAAATAGTAAGTAAAGTACATGAGTGAAAGTAATTTTGGTTATTTGGGCGATTTAGTTTGATTGTTACTTGTCCCATTCACTTGATGACAAATTTTATTTGCACTCAATGTGACTTACGATTTAAAATACCATACTTAATTAACCAAATGGAGACTTTTATTTAGGTCGTTTAATTTTACAATTTAATGATTAAAGTCATATGACTATTAAAATTCTAACTAAAGTTCAATAATATTGTAATAATTTCATGTTACATAATATTAGTCTATTATTTTATAATTTTTTCACACATACGAGGCGTCGAGTGATCAGCGGCCATTTTTGAGTGTACGACCACTTTATATTATGTTTTAACTTTAAAATTTAATTTCAGAGTTAAAATCTAATATGCAGCCTTTACAAATCTCATTCTATACCATAAAAGATATAGGGTTAATTCGTACCCTATACCCTAAAAAAATAAAAAAATAATGATATATTTCTTTGACAAAAAAATGATCAAAAGACTTTATTTTAAAAAAATAAGGGCTTTACTTAAAAAAAAAAAAAAAACTCATAAGATTTTTTCTAAATAAAAAATGTTAGAAGAACTAAATTGTAATTTTTCCTTGGCCAAATTGAAGAAAACAATAATGTGTTCCTAAATTACAACATTTAGAAAACTACAGGATAAAAATTAGTACAATTGAAAGTATTAAGCTGAATTTGAACAAACTACGTGGACCAAAAAACAAAAGTAATTTAACAAATTTTTAGAGTCTCCATCAAAACGACGCCGTATTAATCATTTCGCCCAAGCATAACGACCAACGGACACTGCTAACAAGCCGTTTGCTGAGAGAGTAACGAAGAAACCAAAGCGCGCCAATGGAACTAGGAAACGACAACAGAGAGCTCCAAAGAGGCTTTCTAGAAGCAGCTTCCAAATTCGATTAAATTCTCCGTCGGAGTCTCCGGTGCTCTTTGTGAAATGGAAACGAACCATTTTCCATGGAAACTTCTCCTTCCGCGTCTTCGAGATTTCGCTTCCGAGACCTTCCGGAAATGGAGAACTCCACGCAGTCCGATACCGGCTCCGACGTGACCTCCGTGTCCAGCGACCGAGACGACGAGTCTGACCTTCAATCCATGACTGGAAAGGTCATTTTATTTATTTATTTATTTATTTATTGATTAATTAATTAATTTACCTTCTGTTTGGCTTCCGAGAAAATACTGGAAATCAAATATGAATGAAATATAAGGTTAATTTCGGATAATGTGCTGTTGTATATAGGGAATTAAGCATCTTTGTTCAGAACTCCTCGAGCTGAAGGATGCATCCAATGAAGAATTTCACAAACACATCTTTTCTAATTACTCGTCTTTCGTTAGGTAACGTCTTCGGCTACCAATTGTTCCTTGTAAATTGTAAAACCTTAAGGTATTAGAGAACAGTATAGATTATGTTTTTTAAACATATGAACTTTAACTTTAATCATATATATATTTTAGTGTGAAGTCAATTAAGTTACTTGACCATAGTGAGTTGAGGTGATTCTTTGTTTGCAAAAAGAAGTGGAATTAATGTGTTATCATATTTGTAGAATATTTGAAGAAGTAGAGAGTGTGGAAAATGAGCTGATGCAACTGAAGAACCATGTTTTGACCCAAAAGAGGCTCGTAAATGACCTTGAAGATGGCGTATATTTGAAGGTTTTATCCAAGGAGACTATAGACTTGGTTATTGAAGAATTTGAATGTGCTGAACCGCTTCCCATCAGCAAGTTAGAGGCTCACGCAAATGATGTTTTAGAAACCTTGGACATTTTCTTGTCCGAGAACAGGATAGAGGAAGCACTGGCCGTCCTAGAATTGGAGGATGAGAATTTTCAAAAGATGCAGTTTGAAGAAGATTATCCATTGGATGAGTTAAGGTTATTTAGCTCTGCGATTTCTGAGAGGAAGGCTATGCTTACACTACAGTTGACACTGGTGGCTGAAAATCCAAGAATAGCTGCACCAGAACTTCAAAAAGCACTGGGGGGGCTCTGCAGACTAGGTGACAGTCATCTTGCAACTCAGTTATTGCTCAAATATTACCATTCACGCATTGTAGCTGGGATACACAATTTGAAGGCTTCGAAATCGTTTTTGCATAGGGTATATATCAGGGAACTTTCAAAGTTTGTATTCTCTATGATTTCTCAAGCAGCAAGAAGTTTTGTGATGTTGTATGGGGAAACTTCTCCCTATGCATCAGAATTTATCAAATGGGTGCGTCAAGAAACCAAAGTGTTTGCTGCTTGTTTTGAGAAATATGTTAAGTCCATCTCAGAAATAAGTGGTGGATTGTCCACAGCAGTAGAATCTGTGCAGTGTGCAATGTCATTTTGTTCTTTGTTGAAAACTCAAAGATTAGTGTTGCAGCCATACTTGATCAAGCATATTCGCCCTTGCATGGAAGAGGTTCTACATTCACACCTAGACCATTTTAAGAAAGTCATTGATATCTTTACAGAAACTGATGCTTGGGTTTTGGGTAGATATCTTGTATCCGGAATTATGAATGAAGGGTGCTCTTCCATGGTTGTTGACCAACAACCAGAATACTGCTTGCTCACTAGCAGTGGCAGAAAGTTTGTAACACTGTTGCAGGTATGTATGATTTTGTAAGCAGTTTATACCATATGTGTATACAGCAGTATGACTTGAATTATATATTATTATTTTATCTTTCTGGTGTGATGCTATTCTTACTTATACCTTTTTTTCCCTTCAAGGCTATCACTGTAGATGTCACCCCATTAGTTGCACTTCAAATTGAAGGATCAATCCTCAGTGGACTTATGAACCTCTTCAATGAGTACATAGACATCCTTGAAAAAGCCATCAACTGTGAAACAACTGTTGCAGAAAAAAGTAATTCAAGAATCAATTTGGCTGAGTCAGTGCAACAACAGGTTTCTATTCTAGCCAATCTATCAGCACTCAAGCAACTCTTCTCCAGACTGGTTAGAAGTATCTTTAAGGGTGCTAGTGAAAACAATTCTGAATTAATGAAAATCCATCCAGATGAGTATCAAGCGAAGGAACTTGACAGTTGCATATTGTTCATTCAAGAGGCTTCTTGTCGGCTCAGAGCTCTTTTCTGCGAGCAATTTATATGTAGAATTATGTACCTCAAGACTAGCTACAAACTTACTCGAGAAATTTACATTGATGGCCAGGATAAGTCTTGCATGTTTCATGGAGTGATGCCCTCCCTTGCCTTTCAGGTAATTTTCATGTCAATATTCCTTCCTTGTTCAGCAGTTTGTCTTTTGATTTTCCTCAGAGTTACTGCATCAGTCAATTGACTCCTATTAGTTAAGAAATTCTGTAGTTTTTATGTGCTGCTTATATGGTTTGTCTCTAATGTCTCACAATCTTTTTTTTGGTCAAATAATGTCTCACAATCAGGTACTGTTTCTAGAACTGAGGAAACTGGAGAAACTTTCTGAAGACAATGTTTTTGAAGTTGATTGGTTAATGGAGCTATTAAAGGAGCTTATAGAGGCCGTTTTTGTTTGGATTTCAAATAACAAAGAGATCTGGGATACTGATGAGGAGAATATGACAATAGAGCATCCTCTCAATTTCAAGCAGGTTTGCTTTTCTTTTCCCCTTATGCTTAGAGAAGCGCTAGCAGCCTGGTAGTGATCCATTTCTTGTTTTATCATGATGCTTGTTCATTCAATTTCTTTCATTTGTCTATGTTTCCTAGAGCAGTTTGTTTTGGATGTGCAATTTCTAGTGGAAATCACAAAATATGGAGGGTACTTCTCCAGCAGTCCTTTGATTCTCATAAATCTCATGAAATCAGCCTTTCTTTCAGCTGGACTAGATCCTAGAAGGTAATTCTTGCACTCCTATTGCCATATGATGTTGTTAAAATCCTGTGAGTGTGCTTCTAACATTACAGTTTCCTGACTCCTTTCATGCAGAGATGTCAATGATGATGGATGGGCTATAGATTCTGCTGCTGAAACAATCCATAAGCTCTTGGAGACTGAGAAAACACAGTTGCCTCCAGATCAAGAGCCTATCAATGGAGAAGAATCACAGGAGGATCAATCCAAGTGTGCGGCTGACACTTTTCTGGATGATGCTAGTTCTTCAGAGGTGGATTCAGTAGCTACAGACGAGACAGAAGTCACCTTTAATGCTGAATCACAATCATTGAATACAGAACCATGCATGGACGAATCCAATTATGAGGCTGACTCTTTTCGTGATGATGATAGACTTGATAGTCCTTCGGAGGAGGATGCAGGAGCCACAGACAAGCCAGAGGTTGCCTTTAATGCTGAATCAAAATCATTGAATACAGAACCATGCATGGACCAATCCAAGAATGTTGCTGATTCTTTTCAGGAAGATGTTAGAAGTTCTTTAGAGGATTATGTGGAGCCAGAGGAGGATGCAGAAGCCACATTTGATCTGGAATTTCCCTTTGATGCTGAATTAGCATCATTCAATTTCAATACAGAACCATGCATGGACCAATCCAAGAATGCAGCTGACTCTGTGCAGGTCGATGTTAGAAGTTCTTTAGAGGATTATGTGGAACCAGAGGAGGATGCAGTAGCCACATGTGATCCGGAAGTTGCCTTTAGTGCTGAATCAGCATCATTGACTACAGAACCATGCATGGACCAATCTAAGAATGCAGCTAACTCTTTTCAGCAAGATGTTGAGCCAGAGGAGGATGTAGTAGCCATACATGATCCACAAGTTGCCTATAATGCTGAATCAGAACCATTGAATACGGAACCATGCATGGATAAATCCAAGCCTGCAACTGACTCTTTTGAGGATGATGCTGTAAGTCCTTCGGAAGATTATATGCGATCAGAGGAGGATGTGGTAGGCAGAGACGAGCCAGAAGTTGCCCTTACTGCAGAAACAGAATCATTGAATTCAGAATCTTGTCCTCAAGGAGGGTCTGCCAATTTTCCAGAAGTGGATAGAAATTCCAGTGAAGGAGGTCCTAAAAATTTGACAGACACTTCCTTAGAATCTCCACATACTGGCTTTGAAAATGTATCCAACAAGGCAGTTGATTTGTTACAGATCATCGAAGAAACTATGCACCAACAGCACTGTTGCCTGTAAATAACATCGGAGAGGCCTGAGAGATGAAGGTTCATGTTGGAGAGGGGGAGTGACAATTAATCTGAAGTCAACAAGCTATAAGATGGTGAAATTATGGATTTGTCATTCTGTCAAAGAATGAAGTTACTTATGGGGGAAGACTGTTAAACTGCAATACCAGAATAAAACAGAAGATTGTGATAGACTGATAGCTACCATTTAATCATTTCTGTATGGGGGGTGATTTAAAAGAATAAATTTGGATTTTGTTTTGATAGTAAAGCTAAATTAGCTAAAAATAATTATTAAACATTAGATATTTGAAATAACTATATACAAAGAGTCATTTGAGATCAATGTATTTTCTTTGTTTTTTTCTGATTCAAATATAGATGTATTTTGGTGTATTTTGTTGAGAATAAATCTTTCTTGGTGAACATTGACACTTTGAGTTGAAGAACCTGAAGAGCTTGCTTGCTGGTTCTCTTGGTCAATTGGTTTGGCTGCAACACCCCAGCTCTCTTCACTTGAGTTATGTTTGGTAGTTTGGTGTAACATTCACAGTAACATAGTAACATGTGCAAGTCACTTAGTGGTAAAAGACTAAAAAGGGCAAGTGTTTTAGACAATTACTCGCGAGACTTGGACTGTTGGACATCCTCGGCGGTTACGAAGCACTTAGCACGAGGAAGGCGGGAGTTTCCAAAACGGGAAAACTTAAAGCGCGCGAACTGAAAACGTCAGCGTTTGCGCTTATCAATCAATCAAATAAATCCCCCGCTCTTTTAATTTTTCACATAACCAATCCCAGAGGTCCACGTGTCCCAGAATAGACCCCTCCATAAATACTCTACTCTATCCCCCCTCATGAGGAAAACACTTCGTGAAAAAGCACACTGTTTTCTGCAACGGTTTTCAGAGCCCGGTTTCAATGGCAGACTCCAAGTGCAACAACGACAGTAATAGTAGCTGCAGTAGGTTGATGAATCCATGGGTTCTTCATTTTCAGAAACTGGGTCTAGAGCTCAAGTGCGCTCTCTGGTCTGTATAGCGTTATAATATTTCTTCTTTGTTTTTTATTTATTTTTTGTTTTATTTTTTGAGAAACAAACAGAGGCCTATGTAGAGTTTATCGGACATGAATTTCTTCTGATTTCATCTTGTTCTTGTTGATGGCAGCTTAAAATTGCTTCATCAACCGACATTACTCCGGTGCAATCACATTTTCTGCAAGTGGGTCTTCTACTTTTTGCTTAATATTCATTTTTTATTATTTTTGTTTCTCAAAATTGTTGATTTGATCTTCTTTGTGTTGGGTTTTTGAATTACTTGCAGTCCCTGCATACCCAATCTGGCACATTTTGGATCAGAGTGCCCTGTGTGCAAAATCAAAGTTTCTGATCAAGGTATAGCTCTTGATGCTCTTGATTAGGGTTTTATGATGGAAAGTAGTAATCTTTCATAAATAATTAGTTTATTTGGGTCTGAATTTACAATATGTTGTGGAAACAAATAATATATCTAGTTAATTCTCTTTCTGATGCAATGGCTTCCTGGGCTGGCAGATCTCAGGCCTGCGCCTTTCATGGAGAACATAGTAGCCATCTACAAAAGCTTGGATGCCGCTTTCTGTGCCAATTTGGACCAACCTCCAGTTTCGCCTAATATCAGTTTTAGTAGGCAAATGACTAAAGAGCCATTTGACAATGGTCAAGGGGTTCGGGTTTCATGTAGTCCGAATCAGTCTGTTGCAGATAGAGTTGCCACCAAAGGCAGGGTAGACAACCGTAGAATGACAATAGTTGGCAATGGAGAAAAACTAGAGTTGGCTAGAAGGGGATCACCATTGTCAAGTTCTCAAGTAAGAGCTGGGGGAGTTGAAGAATGTATGACCATAGAAAGAGACATGAATCAGGGAGCACACTCATTGCCAAACAGCCCTCCTTCATTTGGTGATGCCAAAGCTTCAGATAATGATAGCTGTGATCCGCGCTGTGAGCAAGTAAGAATTTCATAGTTCTTGTCTTGCTAATTTCATTTCATTGTTCTTTTCCAATTGCAATAGTACTAATTATTTATATCCTTGTCTTTATGTGCTGCATTTTTCAGATTTCAGAAAATTCTTTGGTCAAGAGATCAATCATCAAAATTGATGAGAGTGGAACAGGGCAGATGAGGAATGATTATTCTACATCTGAAACTGATGGTCATTTGAGGGACCTCAAGAGACAAAAGAAACTGAACTATGAGCCAGAGCAGGAACTTAAGTCCAGGATACCTCCTAATGAATCATTGGCAAATAGCACCATTTGTGCATTTTGCCAGTTGTCCAGAATCTCAGAGGTTAATTGCTCTTATATATGCTGATCTTAGTGTCTTCTTGTATACATAGCGAAAGTATAACTCATTGAATTGGTGAAATCTTTCAGGTTACAGGACCAATGTTGCATTATTCTAATGGGAAACCGGTGGTGGGAGATAAGGCAACTGTTTCAAATGTCATACATGTTCACAAATTATGCATTGATTGGTATGTTCAAGCTGTAATTATGTCATTTTTTGCTCTAGCATAGTTAGTAAATATGTGTATATAACATGCAAGTATGCTTTTATTTTATATTTTTTGGAAAAAAAAAAAAACACTCATGTTCTTTGAATGTAAAATGGAGCCACTTTGGTTCAAATTTGGTCTAACTATAGTGGTTTAACTCAATAGTCAAGAAAGTGATTGATATTTCTCTTTTACTTGTTAGTTGTTAACTTTATGTTATGGATTTTGAAATGCAGGGCACCACAAGTGTTTTATGTTGAGGAAACTGTTAAGAATTTGAAGGCGGAAGTGGCAAGGGGTGCAAAGCTAAGATGCAGCAAATGTGGGCTAAAGGGAGCAGCCTTGGGATGCTATGTAAAATCCTGCCGGAGAAGCTATCATGTGCCCTGTGCAATTGAAATTTCTAAATGCCGTTGGGACTATGTATGTCATATGCTTTTATATGGAGTAGCATATTTTTTGTATTCAATGTAATTACTGTGTCCTTTTGTTTGGTATAGACTGTATAGTTAAAGATTTTGTTTTAATATATATATATATATACATATATTTTTTTTTTTTGTCAAAGTCAGTTAAGCCTTAAATAATAGTTTATTGGTGTTCTTTTATGGATTCTTACAGGAAAGCTATCTGTTGCTTTGTCCACTGCATTGTTCAGTTAAATTTCCCAAGGAGAAGTTGAATTCAGAGAAGCATGAGTATGACATCATTCTCTTAACTCTTTTGATTCCAAGTGATTAGTTGAAGCAGAAGTTTATGTTCTGGGGCCTTTAATTGTTATAATTTTGTTGTAGGGTTTTTAATTCTTAACTCTTCAAGATGTTTTATTCACTTATAACCCTCAGTTCATGCAAAAGGAAAAGGCTTGAAAAGTGTTTCTTTTGAAGTGAAATTGCTGCTGGATAATAGTTCCCTGTCAATGTTTAATTTAATGTCCAATTCTCTGCCATTCTGCACACAGAAATTGTCAGCTGTCCAACAGTTGGGTAGCTTCAAATGGAGTGAAAGGGGTTTTTTGCCCATCTGGTTTGTCTCCTGAAGAGAAGGTTCGTTTGCACAGAATTTCTTCTTTTCTTAATCACTTGGTTCTGTGTTGTTATTACGACATGATGGAAAGTAATCTTGAGATAATCTCAAGGTTTGGTGCAGAATCTCTTCAAAAACATTGATTCTTTCTTTGCTTGGCTTGCAAGGACCTGGTTGTGGTCAAATTACTAATTTGTTTTCACTTTCTCTAAATATATTCGCATGACAAAAAAGCTTTATGTAGTGGTATTGTATGACTTGATTTTATATAATTATATTGGTTGTAATTTGTAAAGGCTTATCCTTGGATAAAATTTATGAGGGCATTGTTATAAGGTGGATTGTAGAATTGAGGCTCCTGATTTTCAGGCCTAGAGGTCTCCTAACAGTAATCAATCTGCCATGCCAATTTGTTTATTATGTGGCCTAGAGACCATGTTCTCCTTTGTAAACTAAAAGTCTTGTTTGCTGTATCAGAAGCTTATATATTTTCTTTGAATGGTGCAGCTTCTTTTGTGCAAGTTTGCTGAGATAAGTGGTGCAATTGTGTCAAAGAACTGGACACCAGATGTTACACATGTGATTGCAGCTATGGATGAGGATGGTGCATATGTTCGGACATTTAAAGTTCTCATGGCTATGTTGGCTGGAAGATGGGTTCTGAAAATTAATTGTAAGTTATACTTGGATTCTACACTTTACTCTTTAGTTTAATACCTAAGCTTTACACTTTGTTGCTTGCTATTGGTTGCTTTGATTACTTTTTTGTAAATGCATGTTTTGACTAAATTTTCATGCATTTGTTGTCACCGAGGTCTTTTAGTTATTTTGTTATTCATCACCTAACCTGCCTTTTATTTGCTTTTTATTCATGTTAATGTCTAATTACATAGAAAATGAGTGCAGGGGTAAAAGCATGCATGGAAGCCATGCATCATGTGGATGAAGTACCTTATGAAGTTGGTCTTGACAACTATGGGTGTCAGAATGGCCCAAAAACTGGCAGGCTTAGGGCATTAAACAATGTAAGTTCCTCTAACGAATACTAAAAGCATTAACTCTACATGCAATATCAAGATTATATAGTTCCAACCATCTTGAGCACTTCTTTTTTATACATCTGTCTTCCAACTAGAATATCTGGCCCGATAATTCAATTGGTTTTTCATAACATTTGTAAATATAATGCAATCATTTCATCCAGTCCTTGGTTGGCAACTTATGGATTTCTTATTCAAATTAAAAAAAAAAAAATGTTAGAGGTCAAAAAGTCAGATTGTATGGTCAAATACAATGCTTATGTTATATGGTCAAATACCTTCCCTTTCAGTTTTAAACTCAATTATTCCTATATAATAAAAAAGTTTTAGACTCAATTACACAAATCTTACGGTAGCTCTATTTGATTCTAGTTATTGGATTATTTCCTTTGCAGGATCCCAAGCTCTTTGATGGTTTGAATTTCTATTTTGCTGGTGATTTTGTACCGGATAGAAAGGAAGATCTTCAAGATTTGATCATAGCTGCAGGAGGTACTGTTTCCATCAGTATGGAAGAACTTTTGGAACCAAGTCGTCATAAAGAGTCTGCTTCAAGGACACTAGTTGTTTACAACCTTGACCCCCCACCAGGATGTAAGTTGGGGGAAGAAGTTTCAATCCTTTGGCAAAGATCAAATGAGGCAGATGATGTAGCTGCCAAAACTGGCTCCCAAATCATTGGTCACACGTGGCTGTTGGAATCAATTGCAAGATATGAGTTACAGCCTATTGTCTGTTGAGAAAGTATGGAATGCAGTGATCTTTGTTAAAGTCAAGACTCAAGAATATCTATCTAGCAAAAAGATAAATTGAGGATGGTAATCCATCTAGCCCTGTAATCTGTCATAGATTGTGAGTTCGGAATAGGGCCTTTCTGAAGAAAGATGTTAACATCCACATGTATATGTTAGTTTTTGGTTAGGTTATTTTCAACAACATGCATTCAGTTTGATGTCTCTACGAAACTGCAAATGCCTTGTAAACCTCTATTCTATATGCAAATGAAGTTCAAATTTTTTGATATCTTGAAATAGTATTTTATTTGTTTATTTTGAACTTTTTCTCGCAATTAAATGAGTAACTGTTTGAAAGCAACTTGCATTTTGAATGAACTTAAAGTTTAATTGAGACATCCATGTTGTATATAGTTATGGACTCTTTACAGTTTACACCAACAATAATTGTTTTACAAATTAATATGCAAGCAAGTTAAGCAACTCTTTGTACATTGATCTCAAACTGGATAAAAACTCATAGATTTAAGTATGTTCAATGCGGTGGCAGTAAACTTCCAATCCAAGTGCTTGAAAGAATTCTGACTTTTGGAAAATGCTCGACACACAGAATGAAACCTGTATAACTTGGACAAGTTGTGGGAATACATTGGCATGTATTTGACTCTAGGAACTATGAAGTAGGCATACACGAGAAACTTTTATAATCAGCTTCTAAGTGAAGTATTTGAGCCATCATTATGCTCTTGAGCTGAAGTTTTGTTTGGCAAAGTTTCCATGGCAAAGCCTCCCTTGGATTCCCTCACGTCTGCATTATAAACAAAGAACTTGGCGACGAGCAGGAAGAAGAGGAAGTTGAGAAAGCTCAAGCCAGCCAAGAAAAAATAGTAGTAGTCTAAATGGGAGATGTTCAGGTTATCCAAAATCCAACCCCTGTGGCCATGTCTCTTGGTTATATCAGAAACTGTTGTCAGAAGAAAACTACTAAGAAAACTCCCAATTCCCAAGCTGGTAGTGAAGTATGAGGTCCCCAGGCTTTTCATGCCTTCTGGTGCTTGGTCATAGAAAAACTCTATCTTGGCCGTTTCCACAAAGGAATCAGCAATTCCCATCAAAGCAAACTGAGGTAAGAGAATAAAAATTGTGAGAGGAACTGTGTCACTTTTGCCAAAGAGGTGGTGCTCTCTTATCACACTCAGCCTCCTTCTTTCAGCCAAGCAAGCTGTGATCATGATCATGATATGCAGCACAAGGCCAATGCCTAGTCTCTGCAGCAATGTAATCCCTCTTGGGTTCTTCGTGTATCGCCGGGCCAGTGGGACGAAGTAGCGGTCATAGAGTACAAGGCTAATCAGCATGAAGATTGTGATAAATGCGCCAAGACATGCTGGAGGGATTTCAAAATGGGGACCCATACTGAGGTCTAGTGTAATGCCTTGTTTGATGAAAAGGGTTCCTCCTTGGGCTAACATGGTGCTTGGTACAAATGTGGCAATCAGAATAGGGACCATTTTGATCATTTGCTTGGATTCTTCAACTTGGGTCACTGGACATAGCATCCATGGTGAAGTTGGTCCACTCTTTACAGCTGCTTTGTCAAGGAATCTGCAGGCAATGCAGTGCTACTAGTGATTAATTAAGGATCTGTCAAAACTTATAAATAAATTTTTTTTCTATAAGGGTCATTGCCAAGATGGATTAAAGAAATTTGATCAAGAAAAAAACAACTAAACTATATGCTCTTAATGCAATTAGCACTCCATGTTTAGCCTCTTGTACTCCAAACTGAATTCTTTATAATTTTAATACACTCGAAATATAGAGTGTCAAAAGCTAAATAGAAATACTGCCGGCCAAATTTAGGTCACTATTATAAATTACATCTTTAATAGAAGTGAAACCACTTATACAAATGAGTTTCACTTCTATTAATGACGTGGTTCGTGTAGGATTAGAGTGAGAACAAAGTTTATGATTATACTTCAGGATGATTTAGATTTACCTTAATGAAGGGGAGTGGTCAATTCTGAATTTCCCATTGTTTGTGTAGTCTTCCAAGCTCAACTCATGAAGCTCTTTTTGTTCATCTGGGATGGGTACCCTCCACTTCCTTATAGCAGCCACAAGCACATGAGCTATCCTACTGAAAGGACTCTCTGAAGGCAACTTGTGCCTATAAAATTTAGTGCCCAGCAAGAAGACCACAACAGAGAGTGCAAGTCCAAGTGTTGGAAGCCCATATCCAAGGGCCCAGCCCACTCTGTCTTGTATGTAAATCAAGAAGGTGTTTGAGAAAAGGGTCCCAAAGAAGATGCTGAACATCCACCAATTGAAGAAGGAGAGTTTTTGGGTCCTCTCTTTGGGCTCGAAATCATCAAATTGGTCCGCACCCATGGTTGAGATGTTGGGCTTGGTACCACCAGTTCCAAGTGCGATAATGTACAATGCACAGTAGAATATGCCCACTTGGAACGGTGAGGCTCGTTTGTCACAATCTTCGAATTTGACTCCATGGCCGCATGACGGTGCTCTTAGGGCAGGTAATGAAACTGCTAGTGTTAGTAGGGACATTCCCTAATTGGTAACAAATGGAAGCATTCTCAATCATCTTGGATCCATTAATTTTAAAAACACATAGAATGCATGGCATGCATATATAGAGAAATGAGATATTAGGTACGGAAAAATGTTCTCTTATTAAAATTTGACATATTACGTTGTCAAATTATGAACGAAACCAAGTTTTTAAAAGCTCCCCTGATTAGACTGTCACTATAAATCATTGGTTATGTGAAATTATGATATATGACTTGAATGCTTAATCTATATTAATTGATAATTGTCAAATATATATCTGACAAGAAATATTACACATTCTAATTAAGTGTAAGTTTGGATATTGAGTTTGTAGATGTTATATGTACCGCAAGATATATGGCAGAAGCAATGACAAAAGTCCAGTAGCGGCCGAGATGAGCATCGGCAATATAAGCGCCTAAAAGGGGTGTCATCCACACGGTGCCGACCCAGTTGGTGACGTTGTTTGAAGAGGTAACGGTGCCTTCATGCAGCTTCTTTGTCAAATACACCACCAAATTTGAAGCAATTCCATAATATGCCATCCTCTCAAACACTTCATACCCTACAATACAAATTAAACATATAATCTAACAGATTAAGTCTTTGAAACCAGATTAGCAAGAGTAGTGCCATGCTCTCACTCAACAAGACAAAAAACGTACTAACTTTGCCTTTGTTAATTATAGTTTGATATATTATGTCGACATATATATATATATCCTGTCATCTTGATAGTTTGAACTTTTCGAATCTTGTAATTATCTAATATAGTATCAGAACTTTGATAATTCCTTGATGCCATCGGTTTTAAACTTTCAACTCTCAAAAGAAGAACATAACCACCATGTACGTATATATGGATAAAAAGAATTACTTGAAAAATATGGAGTAGTGCATGCGTTACGTACCTACAATGAAGGAACAAGCTGTCCATCTGCCTGTCTTTGATCTTAAAATGGGTCTACCTTTGAGATCCACAGTCCCATCTTGTGTGTGATCCTCTCTTCCATATGCAGAACCTTTCTCTTCTACCTTTGCCATCATAAGGTAATGAAATGAATAGGGACTTGGGCGTTGAAAATCATGTGATATATCGATCACAGCTCGTAGATAGCGTTTTATAAAATGTGAGGGAGCTGGGACAGCTTAGCCCAAGGACCTTTCAACTTAGTTTTCCACCTCTACTATTGTAGATTTTCCATTCGCTGTCCAGGTCACCTAGTTTTATTTTATTATTTTAATATGTATAATAAATACGTAAAATATATATGGAGCTTTTATTTAAATTATGTGATTGACATCGGTTGATAAATATAGAACTCATTCGATCAATTACTTGAAATTTGGATGACTTCACAGTTCACACCTACCTCTAGATTCTTATGGTTTTCTACTTTTATTATTTGAATGAAATTATTTGTATCACATTTTTCATATCAAATGTCTAATAACGTTGGGATCCACATGTGACATAAAAAATAGGTCAAAATACATTTTTATTTCAGGTAGTCTGTTAGGGTTTCATCCTTGTAGTTTAAAGCATACATTAATCATATACACCTGCGTTCAATTTAGGATGCAATATAGACGTTCAAATCCCTAACTTTCTTACTAAATGGACTGAATGGAAGAGTATTTTAGTCAAGTCCCTAAACTAGTTGAACAATTTAATGACGAGTAATTGATACAAGCATTGACGTTAACACGTACAATAGATCATGAAGTCTAGAACAAGCTAGCCATGATCCCAATGATACGCCTTCTTATTTGTCAATTCTTATGAACTGTTTATACGGAAATGATCCCAATCAAGCTTTGATAAGCAAAATTATAAACAATTAAGAAAAACAAAAAAGATGGGGTCATGACCTTTGCTATGAATCTAACTCTACTTTCTTTCTTCTTTTAGTAGGCCACATATTATTAATTAATCATATATGGTCATGTTAATTGCTGTTAGTACGTGTTTGTTTTGTATAAAATATCTATTATTTCATGGAATCTAATTTGGCCGCCCCCAAATATGCAAATTCCCAAAAAAAAAAAAAAACAAAGTTGATTTTTTAAATGAATATATACATCAATACATGCATCAACTTCGGATCACTACATTTATATACATATCTTATTAGACGATTGTGAATAGCATATCTCTAAAAAGAAATTACAAACGTGATATTTATGATGACATTATATATAGAGAAGGCTTATATATACATGAAAGAAGATCGTTGGAGTTCAGATGGGACAGAGAATTAAGGCTCACAAATTGAGCAAACAAATTAAAAGGGTTGTGAGAGTCTCGTGACATAGACAAAGGCTTAAACTAGTCCAAGAAAACTACCATAATGAGAGACAAGTTGATCACATTGTTAACTCCAACCAAAGAAATAAAAGCAAGGAAAAAGTCTAATAGGTCCAAGAAAACTTCAACCTTCCACTAGATTTGGGCCAATGTATATCTAAATGGGACAACTTTATAGGCCAGGCTATATGTATATATATATATATATTGTTTTCGATTGATGTGCTAAGAAAGGTTATATATGCCAATCCAAGCTATAAACCAGTCGTTAGGTATATAGTGCCGGCCGGGGGGCACCAAGTGCGACCGCTTATGGCCCACTTTCAAGGGGCTCATAAATTTTTATATTATATATATAAATAGTTGTTGAATTTATTTATAATATTTTCGCTACAATTACGTTTTTCTACGAATTGTGTCCAGAGTTATAGATATTTAGTTTCTTTTTTTGGACTTAGACCCCCCTTTGTAAAAAAAAAAAAAAAAAAACTATGTCCTAAGATATAAAGTTTGGGTTCTGCAATCTATTTTTTTTTATTATTAGTTGAAATCCATCTTTTTATTTCCTTAGTTGCAACCTATTTTTAATTTGTCTTTTTATTAGCCTAAAAAATTAGATTTAAGTACAAATCTAAATTCGTATATGATTTTAGTTTGAATGACCCTCCAAAATTGGACATACTTCTAATTATCTCTCGATAATTATTTAAAATATGTGTAATTCTAATTAAGTTATTTCATTTTTTCTTTGGCTTCTTACGTGAATCACAAGAGAAGCAAGCCAACATCATCATCTACATGACATTAGGTCCTTTTTGCCCTTGGGTTTACACTTCTTTCTTTTTTTTTTTATCAAAACTACATACATTTTTTCTGAAAAGTTGGATTCAAAAAGCATGTTTGTTTTGAATTGGTAAAGACGGATCTTTGCCTCTCCATATAGTCTTGTAAAAAACTTTTTTTTTTTTTTTTTTTTCTTTATAGGCTCTTTCAATTTAAAAGAAATTAGAGGAGTTTCATTAAAATAAGAAGATAATTAATGTTTGAGCGTGCGTTTTTTTCTTTTAATTTTTTTCTTATATTCTTATAAATTTTTTTTTTCAATTATTTCTTAACTTTCAACTAAAAATTTCCTAATTGATGGATTTATTGTCAATTGTGAATTGTTTTACAAAATATTTTATTAAGGACCCAATTTAAATTTCGTCATGACCTTCCAAAAGTCAAGGCCGCCCCTGGTGTGTATATATATAAACGACAAAAAATTTGATTCCATGGTGAAGATTTTAAGAAGGTTGCTGGATACACTGTATGACAACCCCATGAATGCAAACCCACATGTTACATTAGCCATATTGACTTCTAGAATACAAGGAAAACTGAGTGGTTGTCAAAAAGAACTTAAGAAGTAGAATGGTCCACATGACAATATGCATGGTGGGCAAAATTTGATCCAGAAATCTTAGCTAATGTTACACATATACCATATTAACTAATATCATTGGCGATCACATTTCTGGTATTGATAAAATTTATTTGAATAGTCTTAATTTATTTAAAAGATACATGCAGTTTCAAAATACTCTCTTAAAATTTTTGAAAGATTGAAAAAGTCAATCACATTTTACACCATTGAGAGATCTTGAGAATATGGATCGACTTGGATTTCCTTTTTTTCATATTAATTGGTAGGATTAAATAAGAAGCAAGGAACATACCCAAAAAAGGGAAAAAACTTGTATGTAGTCTTCACATCTTGAAAGATCAAGCAAGCTAGCTAGCTAGCTTCCTTTGGAAAATTAAGCCTCCACAGCTATCTTGGTTTCATTGATTTCTGCACTATAAACAAAGAACTTTGCCACAACCAGAAAGAACAGGAAGTTAAGGAACACCAAGGCAGCCAACAATGCATAGTAATAGTCCAAATGGGACACATTCAAATTGTCCAAGACCCACCCTTTGTGCCCATGCCTCTTGGTCACATGAGAAACTGTCGTCAGAAGAAAACTATTCAGAAAACTCCCAAATGCATAGCTGCTAGTGTAATATGAGGTCCCCAAGCTCTTCATACCCTGTGGTGCTTGGTCATAGAAAAACTCAATCTTTGCTACTTCAACAAATGTATCAGCCACACCCATCAAAGCAAATTGGGGCAGCAAAACAAATATAGTGAGAGGAACTATCTCTCCTTTGCCAAAGATGTCGTTTTCTCTTGCAACGACGAGTCGTTTTCTCTCAATCAAGCAAGCAATGACCATGACTATGATGTGCATCACAAACCCAATTCCCATTCTCTGCAGCAGTGAGATTCCTCTTGGGTTTTTAGTGTAGGGCCTGAGTGATGGAACCAAGAAACGATCATAGATTGATAGGCTGATCAACATGGAGAGGGTTATGAAGGCTCCAAGGGCTGCAGGGGGGATATGGAAATGGGGGCCCATGCTTGGGTCCAGTGTGGTGCCTTGCTTTATGAATAGGGTGTGGGTTTGGGCTATGAGGATGGCAGGAATGAATGTTGTGAGCAAAACTGGAATCATCTTTGTTATTTGTTTGGTTTCTTCAACTTGGGTCACTGGGATTAGAGCCCATGGTGTGCTTTGCCCAATTTTCACAGCAGCTCTGTCAAGGAATCTGCAGGAGTTTAATTCAGTGTTATTAGTGAGTTGGAAGATCAAGTTCTTGTAGACTAGTAGTTTGGTTCATTTTTCACTTAGGTTCTAATAGTTTCAACTTTGAAAACAGTAATCAACAGTTTTGATTAAGGACAAGTTAAGAATTTCGCCAACTAAATTTACGAAATAGTTTGTAGAACACCATTTGGAAAGATGGTTTTACCCCTACACACGAGCCCCATGTAGTGTCACGACCATTCCCACACTATAATTGTCAAAATTAAAACTACGAGAATTCAAATGGACCAAGTTATATGAGCAACAAACACAATTTGGTCTTTTAGAATATTAAGAACAAGTACCTCAATGAAGGGGTGTGGTCAATTCTGAGTTTCCCTTTGTCTGCATACTCTTCCAAGCTCAGTTCATGAAGTTCTTTGGGGTCATTTGGAACAGGCACTTTCCACTTCCTAGTAGCTGCCACTAGCACCTGAGCAACCCTAGTGATAGGACTCCCTGAAGGCATTTTGTGCCTGTAAAATGGGGTGCCCAACAAGAATACCACCACTGAAATCACAAGCCCAACTGTTGGGAGCCCATAGCCAAGGGCCCAACCAACATTGTCTTGTATGTACACCAAGAAGGTGTTGGAGAAGAGGTTCCCAAAGAATACGCAGAACATCCACCAATTAAAGAAGGAGAGCTTGTGGGCCTTCTCCTTGGGTTCAAAATCATCAAATTGATCTGCACCCAAGGTTGAGATGTTGGGCTTGGTTCCACCAGCTCCAACTGCTATCATGTACAATGCACAATAGAATATACCCACTTGGAAAGGTGAAGCTTTTCTGCAATCCTCTTCTTTGATGCCATGGCTGCATGATGGTGGTCTCAAAGCTGGCACTGATACTGCTAGGGTTAATAGTGACATTCCCTGTTTAATTGCAGTAAAAAATAAAATAAAAAGTTATTGAATTATCTCAAAAGAAAATTTAGGGATAATTGTGTACATGTGCACGAGTGATTTTCAATCGTTGATTAATGTGAATCTCATTGTAGGTTTCACATGCATTTACGGTTAGAAATTATTCACGTACACAAGCGGACAACTATCCTAAACACAACTCTATCTCAAATAATTAAGAAAAAGTATGGAATCCATTTGTTGAGAATTTGTCTTCAAACTTTTTTCTTTTTATCATAAGATAAATGGTGGATGCCATAACAAAGGTCCAATATGTTGTTAGAATCAACATTACATACTCAAACATGAATCCGTCTTATCAATGGTTCAAATTGATAGTCTCAACACGTAACATACTAGCCAAACTATCTAACAACTCTAGTAATTATCTAATACAGCCTAAAAGAAACCCATATTGTTTATATTGAAGTTATATAAAACTGAAGACAACTCTTCTGAAAAAAGGGTAAAAAATGCATTTTGTGTCCAAAATTTTACCATAAGATAGATGACTGATGCCATGACACAGGTCCAATATCGACCAAGATATGTATCTGCAATGTAAGCACCTAATGTTGGTGTGATCCATAGGGTGCCAGCCCAGTTGGTGACATTGTTTGAGGATTGTACAGTGCCTTCATGGAGCTTTCTTGTCAAATACACCACTAGGTTTGCTGAAATCCCATGGTTTGCCATCCTCTCAAATATTTCATACCCTACAACAACAAGGTTACACCATATTCATTCCTAGTAGTTGGTCCAGTTGAAATTGAGACATTGATTAAGGAGCTGTAACAAAACACACACACACACACACACATATATATATATAAATATTATAAGCTATAAATACAGACCTACAATGAAGGAGCAAGCTCTCCATCTCCCAGTCTTTGACCTTAAAATAGGTCTACCTTTGAGATCCACAGTCCCATCTTGTGTGTAATCCTGTCCTCCATTTGCAGGGCCTTTCTCCTCTGCTTTTTCCATAATGTTAGAGCTAGAAAGCAAAAAACACTTGTACTCTAGCCAGTTGGAATTCACTAATTTGAAGGTACATATATACACATACATTTATATATATATATATAGGTTTTAAAAGTTTAGACCATTTAAACTTAAGGTTGTCAAAAGAAAAAAAATTAAGGACCTTTCATGAGCTTCCAAGACTACCATTTTTTTTCCGGTGCGAAGACTAACATTTTTCATTTGTTTATTAAATTTTTTACTGTTTTTTAAACTTTTTATTTTACAGACGTCTTTATCAGTGAGAGCTAGTAGTGTCTGCCCCCCATACATGTTATTTGGCTCATGCTATTTCCTATCATATATAGAGAAAGCTGTATATTATTTGTTTTACATAATTATCTTATTCCATCATGTGGTTTGGCTAAAATTAATTTCCTGTGTTTTGCTGGCTTTTGAGGATGTTGCAAACTTGCAAATAGTTGCAATGACCAAGTGGCGTCTACTCAGGGATTCCATGCCCACTTGCTGAAAAAGATGTGATCATTCTTACTATGAATATGTGAAAAGGTATACTCTTATAGACAATTCTATGACAAAACAGACACATTGCTTAGGCCAGGCGTGCACATAAATTAAACAATACAGTAAACAAATTTTTGAGCAAAATCATTTTTTAAGGAGAAGGTCGAGCAACTTAAGCTTTGAGGTTAGCTCAAGTGGTATAAACAAGAAAAGGAGAAAGTCAGCCAGCCTATCCGACCCACCGAATCAAATAAGACACCAAAGAATGAAAGAAATATCTAATGGTTCCAAGAAGAGTGCTTTCACTGGTAACCACCCAATTGCTAATTATACCCCATTCAACTTTTTCCTTGAAAGTTTTTATTTTACCCTTAATAAAAAAAAACGTAAAGAAATCACACCAAAAAAAAAAAAAAAAAACCCCTAACCAAGAACCCAACCCAGCAGCCCTATCCCCTCTGCTCCTCACCGCCAGCAGGCCAGTCTGAGGCCGGTGGTGAAGTGTGCTGCTTTTCTTGAGGGGCATAATAACTAATAAGCTCCAGTGGCGAAGATTCCTCAGACAACAATGCGTTCTATCCACCTTGGCTTTGTCTTCCTTGAGAGGGAAACTTGGGGCTGTCAAGAAACAGGCACAGTGGTCGATAGTGGAGCTTCAGCCTAGCTTTGCGTATGCATGTTACAGTGACAGGACTAACCACATTCAGAGGTTCAAAGAAAACCCAGTGGGGAAGGCGCATATTCTGACATCACCTCAGGTCCACAGGTGAGGTCCGCAGCTCAAAAATCTTTACCCACAAGGACTGGCTTGGACAACTCTGAAGCCAACTAGGCAAGCAAATGCATCCAGCAACTCCATCTGAAAAAGCATGTCCATGCTACAACATATATGTTCCTAATTAGAATGCGGCATTGCCATTTGCTCCTGTACAAAAAGTGCAAATCCAGGAGGAAAATTACAATGCCTTCAATAACATTTCAGTTGCCACTACTGTTATATGCAAGGATCAAGCACAATGACCTAGAGGTGCAGTGCTTCACTAAGTTTCACTATCTTGACTTCAATCACACAAGAAATGTAGCATCCCGGTTGCTTAAATGGATCAAGCAGAAACTCAAAGCATGAGTAATCCAGACAGTAACCTCAAACTGCTACCACACCATAACAGAATACAACTAAAGCAGTACCAGGAACAATTAACAATCATCATTACCCACAGTGATAAACATTTTAATAGGCATGAATAATCCAGACAGTAACATCAAATTTCTAGCACATCGAAACTGAATCCAACTATTGCAGCACCAGGAACAATAAATTTTCATCATTCATCATTACCCACAATGATAAGTTCGTTCAATAGCAACTATCTAAGCTCAAACAGAAACAATGGATAGGGTGGAGTAGAGAGGGGAAGAGGGAAGCTCCAAAATTAGCAAGCACACACAATATAAGCAACCTAAATATTAAATTCTACGGAATTTAAAGAAAATTTTACTAAAAATTAATACTGGAATGTATTGGTTGTAATTTCTAGCAGAACTACTACTGCCAACTACCACCAAGTATCAAGCGATCCAACCAGTCCCACGATTCGTTTTCAACTCTTCTCATGCATAAGCTGTCAGACTGGAGTTAAGATTGCATGCATAAGGATCCCTGTGAAAGAAAATTTAAAATTTGTTGGTCCTCCGCTGTTAGGCCTGCCTGGACTGAGAACCACCATAACCACCAGTGGCTTGTGAAGGGTCAGATCTCCATGATGCATTAGAGTACCCTGAATTTCCATTGGCGTCACCATAGCCACTCCCCATGTAGCCACCACGTGTCCCTTGTTGCTCTCCTCCACTAGCACCAGTGTTGCTAGTTGGGGTACTTCCACCACGCCCACCAGAAGTCCCGTAACCACCAGGATAAGATGCGTAACTTCCACCATAATTGCCATACCCATAACCTTGATTTCCATATCCAGAAGCCCCACTTGGGGATTGACCCCTTGGAGCAGAAGCAGCACCACTTCCACCGAGAGCACTCCAAGGAGCCGATGCCCCATAGCCAGAAGCACCATAACCAGAGGGAGTTTGGTTGCTCCAAGTATTTTTCAATGCACCAGGTGCCCCACCAACATAACCAGCATTAGGGGCATTTGGATTTCCATATGATCCTGCAGGACCACCAAAACCAGTATTGGCACTCCCATAACCACCAACACCAAAACTTCCATAACCTCCATAACCAACTCCCGTAGTTGCTGCCCCAAAACCATAACTTGGAGCACCATAACCAGAATATGGAGGGAAACCACCTGCGGTAGTTTGAGGCTGCATATATCTATTGCCATCCATTCGGCCATCAAATGCATTTGTACTGGCACCAGAACCTTGATAGCCCCCACCTCGACCCCCACCACCAGGATTTGCATCTTTAGGAAGTGCTCGTTTTACCTCTACAAGTTTACCATTCAACTCATGGAAGTTCTTGTGTAGTACTCTATCAACTGCATCTTCAGTGTCGAATGTTATGAAACCAAAACCACGAGGTCGTTGAGTATTCTGGTCATACATTATTACTACATCAGTTACGCTTCCGTAATCTTCAAAGAACTGACGAAATCCATCTTCTGACAGTGTGGAAGGCAGTCCTCCAACAAATATTTTTTTGGTCTTAAAGTTTCCTCCCCCTCCAGAGCTTCTGTTGGCATTAAAATTCCCAGTTCTATTGGATGTTTGCTGTTCTTCTCTTGATAAAGCCTTTTTTGCCTCCACCTGTGTAGTCAAAGTGAAACCTTAAAATGCTGAAGGGACAAACAGATGTGCAGACAAGAAAAAGAAATACATCAAAGTGGCATATGCTTATCCAAAAGAAGCAAGAAAGAACACAATAAAATGCAAGAGGAAGATTCATGTCATATGTAAACAATTGTTACATACATCAATCATCTCAAAAAATGTCATATGGAGACACGCTAAAGTAGTACTTGAATCTCTAACAGTTAAAAGGTTGCATTTGGTAAATCTTACATTTATAAAGCATGTAAACATGTTTTTTTTTTTTTTGGCCACTAGCATGTAAACATGTTCAACTTTCCTATGCGTGCGTGTTTGCAAAGTTTTCAACCTGTGCCCCCAAACCATGTTTATACAAAATAAATTCAGCCATTTAAATGGAGGGTAAGTTGGTGTGGTTATAAATCATACTTTTCAAGAAAACTACCGACAAATTTGGGATTAAAAGTCAAGCTTTTGCATGTTTGAGAACTGATTGTGTGTTTCCCCGAAGAACCTACGTGTATCATTTCTCATCAACTAACAGAGTTAGAATACAGAAGCACACAAAAATATCCACTAATCAATGAGAAGTAGATGATAATAGGAAAATCCCAGAAAAAATCAGAAAAACATAAAACCCCATAAACCAAATTAACTGATTGCACACATTACATCTTAGAAAGCAATGTCTATGAACCCAATAAACATACAACTGCAAGTACTTAAACAAAAATCCCACAAGGAGCTTAGCAACAATCAAAATCAGTAGAAACGAGAAACATAACGAAAAAATGGACATTATAAACCAAAGAACTGATTTTTCCCTAATTCTATAGTTCCTCAGTTACCAGATGCAAGCCAACTTAAAATCAACATAAACCAATCACATTTCCACAGAATAAAAACAACCCCAGAAGGAAAGACCATTAAATGATAGCTAAGAATAAGCAAACCCATAAAATTAACATCAAAATAGCCAAGCCTATAACACATTACCACAAAATAACGGAACCCCAGAACGCAAAACACTCACAAGAAGCTAATACAAGCAAAAAAAAAACCCATTAAAATTCACATAAAAACGAAACGCATTAAGCACCCAAAACGATGAGCCAATGCAGGTAAAAAGGAAGATGCATAAAGACTGACCACTCGGCCATCGATGGTATGCTTGTCGTTGAGGACCCTATCGAGCACAGAAGGATCAGAGAAGACGACGAAGCCGAAGCCTCTGGGTCGGCCAGTGGTCTTGTCGCGCATGATGACGGTCTCGGTGACCTCACCGTACTGGTTGAAGTACTCAGTCAGCTTGTCCTCTGTGGTGTCCCATGCTAGTCCTCCTATGAAGAGCTTCCCTTCGTCTGAGTCCATGGCTGCTCTGTATGCGTGTGTGTCTTCGTGTACTTCTACTCTCTGAAATGAGAGAGAGAGTCTGAGACACAGAGTGGGATTGAGAAGAGGGAGGAGTCGAGGAGGGAAGGGCTACTGCCTTAGGGTTTGTTTGAAAACGACACCGAATCGAGCACGTGGGAACTGGGAAGATAACTTCGAGGGTGCCCAATCAAGTGTCAAAGATTACAATATAAATATTTTGGCGTGACTATAATTCAAAATGGGGTGGTGGCGCAGTTGGCTAGCGCGTAGGTCTCATAGCTATAGAGTTATCCTGAGGTCGAGAGTTCGAGCCTCTCTCACCCCAAATTTTCTTTTTCCCTTTGGAGTATCTTTAACTTCCCATTACCCCTTTGGAATATACTTAGTTTTGGATTGAAAATACAATAAGGTTTTTTTATTTTTTTTTCAAGTTTTTAATTTAATAATTGTTTTTCTATTTCAAGTTTCTTAAAATTTAAATACCATAATTTTCACTTTAACAGTCCATTTTACATAAAATCACTATATAAAAAACATTGTGGACATTCCTCAACAAAAAAGGAAATTACTTGACTCATGTCTTCTTTTATTACAAACTCATGTCCTTTATTACTTTTTCCATCCTCACTTAAGTTGTTAGAAAATTTTTATTTTCATACTTGCATAACATATCTATTTTATCAAACTATAAGGAATTCTCTTATAAAGTATATAAATAATGTGCATATACAAGTATATGTATGGTAAACCACTTAATAAGATTTCAAAAAGTACTTTGCAATCCAATAGTTAACATTTCTAGTTCACATTTTTTATGTTTTTTTGTAGGCTCACATTACTCATGTGACAATTTTCCGATAACTTTAGTGGTAGTCAACATTTTCCCCAAAATCAAAGGCCAGCTTTCAAATTCTCTATCATCCTTTGTAGGCTAGCAAAACAAAAAAATATTTTAAGCTTGAATATCTTTAATACATTTTCTTTGGGCAAGAACGTTGGCCCATTTCTGGCCCATCAGCACCACGGCCCAGTGTGTGGAAAATTTAGGGCCTACAGCCCACCATTGTTTTTCTGATGAATCTGATGATCCAACGGTCCAGAAAAGTTAATAAAGACAAAACTTGAGTCTGTCTACAACATGACCAATCTTCTCTTAGAAAAATCACAAATTTAATTAATTAATTTACAGGCTGTGATCAACTGATCACACACTCATGAATCCTAACGGTCACTTCCTTTTTCTCGAAATAAAAAAAGCCCCGGGGACTCTCCTGGACCCTGGTAGGGCCCACAATCAAGCCCAAAGTTTATGACCGTTTTGTCCTTTCCCTCCCCCCCTTTACCTTCTCAAAGTTTCTAATTCTTTCTTTCTTAGCAAACCCAACGGCCAACGCGCTCTCTCTCTCTCTCTCTCTCTCTCTCTCTCTCTCTGTTTCTCTCCCTCTCTCTCTCTCACTCGCAAAGATGTGTTCGAAACTATGAAAACCGAGTACCCAACTCGTTCTTTCACAAAAAGACGCCATTTTTGAGAGACCCAGAGGAAGATATAGAAAATGGGTTGCTTTCTTGCTGCATGTTTTGGTTCTTCCAAAGATAAAAAACGCAGGATTCAAAGGCATAGGGTTCAGCACCACCGAGACCAAGTAAGTCACAATTTTCAAGCTTGGTTAATGGTTTTGTTTGGTTCCTAAGAAGATTGTAGAGAGTCTAGAAACAAGAAATGTTTTGAATTTTGTTTCCTTTCTGGGTTGTTGTTTATAAAATGGCCAGTAGGTAGGCCATGATTTTGTTGAGTTAGGCTTGGTTGAATGTTTAACTTTTAGTTCTTCTATTCAAGAAAAGTCTTCAAGTTCAAATTTATTTTTTCTCTCTTTTTCCTTTCTCTGGTTTGGTCAACAGCCAAACATTGCTTAAATTGCGTTTTTTTTTTTTTTTGTCAACTATCTTATATTCTGTATTTATTTTTCAGAGATATACAAGTTTTGAGCCTGTGCAATCTGCTGTCTCTCCTGTTCCGGACGTTGGAGAAAGACCCATTAGCTCCGCATTGGAAGAACTCCGGTGAGTGTTTGAATTTCATGGGTTTTTTTTTTTCTTTTCTGTTCAATTGCTTCTTAAATTTTAATTCACTTCATTGTTTACTTTAAATATACCGTTCATCAGTTTGCTTTGGAATTACATTTTCTTTTGGTGTTTTTGATATTAAAGTTTGAGTTTTGGTCTGTAGGGACAAACCAGTGGAGCAACTGAAACCAGTGGAGGAACCGAGCTTCATTGCTAGAAAGAAAGTAACTTTTGATTCTAATGTCAAAACCTATGAACATGTTTCAACCAACGAATCCTTGGATCTTTCATTGGATGCTGAAGAGTGTGAGAAGAAGGAGGAGGGCAATATCTTGGAAAAATCAACCCAGTCTAAGTCTTCCTCTGAAGATAGTTCAATCACTTCGAGCTCAGGGTCTTACCCTCCTAATCATAGGTACCAGAACTGCAGGGATAGTGATGACGAAGATGGAGAATTAGATTTTGAGGACAGCGATCTTGATGATGAAGATGAAGATGAAGATGAAGATGAGGATGGCTACAGCGATGATGACGGGGAACTAGATTATGATGATGAAATTGTAGAGTCGAATAGAGGGATTTCTACACCTCAAGTGAATACTGAGGATGTTGATGGTCCAATGCTGATAAATCCAACTGGGTTGAACCATAATGCTCGTGATAGGAGTGGTTATGTTCATTCGGTGCTAAACCCAGTTGAGAATCTTACACAATGGAAAGCTGTCAAAGCCAAAGGGGCATCACTAATGAAGCCTCAGAAAGAGAATTTTACATTAGATCAAGAACCCCGGATTTCGTTCAGTTCAGATGCAAGTTTTAAGGAATTCTCAGTGAGTTTCAAATCAAAAACTGATCAACACAAGAAGCAATCTGGTCAGTCCAAGAATCCTAACCAAGAAATGGCAGTTGATGCTAGCCTGTCAAACTGGTTGGTTTCTTCAGAGAATACACCTGTTAAAAAGACTAGCACAATTGCTTTAGACACTGTCACACCTGAGAAAAGCATGTCCCCTGGATCAAACTCAGCGAGAAGCCATGAAGATAGACCAATTTTAGGTGCATTAACTGTTGAAGAGCTTAGACAGTTTTCAGCTTCAACTTCACCAAGGAAGTCACCAAGTAGAAGCCCTGATGAGATGCCCATAATAGGGACTGTTGGAACTTACTGGAATCCCACAGGTCCTGCCAAGGGTTCGGCTCCCCCTTCTTACAAAGGAATACCAAACACTACCAGCAAGTACAGAGAGGTACATGTGAAGTAGGATTTGTGTGACACTCTTTCCATAAGGTTTTGGTGGGTTCTGATAAAAGATTTGTGGGTTTGCAGGATAAAAGAGTGAATTGGCACTCTACCCCATTTGAGACAAGGTTGGAAAGAGCTCTGAATAGAGGTGCTGCTGAAGCTTACTCTACTCATACTTCTAGTGGATTGTGAGATTATTTTGTGATTGTTGTTGTCTGTTCATTGTGTCTATTTTTTGATTCTTTTGTGAATTATGATTTGTTTCTGTGTGACAGTTGCTCGCCCGTTGTAAACTTTGCTTATTTATTGAACGTAATTACTAAGGATCCTGCATACATATTTGCCCAGAAAACAATGTGTATACCCTTTACCAGTTGGATGATTTTCAGTCTAAAATAGATTCCCTTCTATAATACTGTGGACAGGTGCCTATTGATTGAGAAACAAAACAAAGACATGATAGATAAAAGATTAGGATATACATATATTACCTTGTTTAATTCCACTTACGATGCAGCCACAATTTTTATTGGGTTGGAATTTATTAAGATCCAATGCTAAGCCAAAAAAACAGCATTTCGAAGTTTGAAGAAAAGAAATTCATCTCAAACATGTTTGTTCTGGACAATGTTCACAATTATCAAACGTAATAAAGTTAATAAATCATAACACGCACCAACTACACTGACAAAATCAACTTTTCAGAGATTACACCCAAAATAAAAACAACACTCAACTGAACTCAAGGGGATAAGTTTTAACAAGCTTATATAAAGTCTTATTTTATTAAAACATATCCGTCAAGTTCTGCAACGTGAGTGTACGGAGAGGTGCAGACTGTGCAGTGAGAGATAAAGGTGTGGCTGCTGAGAGTTGAGCGGCCACTTGATGCATGGTGGGTCGAGAAATGGGATTTTCACGAATGCAAGCCAGCGAGAGGGTGGTAGCCAAAACCAGACTTGGCTCAACTGGACCAGCTGGAGGTGCAAGCCTCTTGTCAAGGACATCAGTGAAGAGCATGTCTTCTCCAGATTGCAGACTTAAGAGGAGCTCCTGAGGGTGCCTCCCCATGAGTAGTTCTAAAGAAACTACGCCGAAACTGTACACGTCACATTTCTCTGTCACCTTCATTGTTGAAGCAAGCTCTGCAAGACAAAAAGGAATAAGTACAAGAATTTAATGAAATATCTTTTCGGATGGTTTGAGCTATATATGCATGGTTGAATCTTGTTACCTTATATGACCATAGGTTGCTTTATGTTAATGAGTTGTGGATCAAGTTTAAGCTATATTCATATTGCTCAGTTGTGTGAATTTGAGAAATACCTGGTGCAATGTAACCGTAGGAACCAACTGGAGTTGTCCAGTTAGATTCATTCTCTCTCAGCAACCTTGCAGTTCCAAAGTCCGATACCTTGGGCTCAAAGTCTGAGTCCAATAGTATGTTATTTCCTGTTATGTCTCGGTGCACAATTCTGGGGGTACAGTCGTGGTGCAGGTAAGACAGTCCATGCGCCACTCCTCTGATAATCTTTAACCGGATTTCCCAGTTCAAATTCTGTGCCTTCTCCTCCTCCTGAATCAACTTGTTCAAACTACCCCTTTCTACATACTCATATACAAAATGCATGAGCCCATTGAAGGAGCTGAATCCATACAATTTTATGATATTCCGGTGCCGAATTTCAGTAAGTGCAAGCATTTCAGACATGAAGTTCTTCATCTGGTAATCCTGGGGGCTTTCACTTTCATCATATGGGAGGAAACGCTTTACAGCAAAGATGTCACCTGCAGGAAGCATTGCTTTGTACACACTTCCTTGTCCACCCCTTCCTATGCAGTATCTGTCATTGAAATTCTCTGTGGATGTGACTATGTCTTTAAATTCAACTCTCTTTATGTAATTCCATAAAGAAAATGTGGGTTTTCCTCCTTTGTTTCTATCCTTTCCATTTTGATTAGCCATTGATTGACGCCACAAAATGTAAGTCCCAAGCAAAATTAATAGAAGGGCTAAAGCAGCCAATGGGGTAGCTATGGCAATAATCAATTTCCTTCTGTTGCTTTTATTTTGGTTTTCTGGTGAAGAGTCTCTAATGCAGGGGATCAATCCTTGTGTCTTCTCACCACACAGACCGGGGTTACCTGCCACTGCCTCTGCAGGAGCTTCTCGAAATGCTTGGTTCGCTGGGAGAGGACCTTCAAGATTATTATATGAGACATCAACATCTTGAAGACTTGCTAGATATTGAAGGGCATTGGGTATTGGACCAGAGAGCTGATTGTGAGACAGATTCAATATTTCTAATTTTTTTAAATTCCCAAGCTGTGGGGATATCTGTTCTGTGATCGAATTTTGACTAAGGTCTAAGAGATACTGCAAGGCCACTAGATTTCCAAGCTGAAATGGTATTGTGCTGTTTAGTTTGTTTATACTCAGCTTCAAGAATATAAGTTCCTGGCAGTTCCCAAGTTCTTCTGGTATTGGCCCAGTTAGATTGTTTGCTGACAAATCCAAGTACTGTAGCCGTGCCAATGTGCCAATTCCGGCTGGTATCCCATCTGAAAGCTGATTGTTGCTCAAGTTTAGTTTGAGTAGAAGTGAAGAGGGACCAAAGAGCTCTATGGGGATTCTTCCAATAAGTTGATTATTAGAAAGGTCGAGATTTTGCAGATTTGGAAGGTCTCCCAGCCCTGGTGGGATATTGCCTGATATCATATTGGAAGATATCCGGAAGTCTGAGAGATTAGTACACTTTCCCCAGTTAGGTGACAACAAACCATAGAGCTTGTTATATCCCAAGTCAATGAATTCCATATTCAGGTATACACCAAATACATGTGTGACATCTCATTGAAAAGGTTTTGCTCCAGCCGGACTCGGTTCAGTCCTGTACAGTTCCTAAGACTTTCTGGAATAGGCCCCACTAGTTTATTTGCATTGGCTGCTAAGTATATAAGGTTCCCTCCTTTACAAATTCCAGGAGGAAGCTTGCCAGAAAAGTTATTTGTGGAGAAACTCACATTTCTCAAAAAAGTGGGACCAAACTCTTCAGGAATGCTCCCTGAGAAGTTGTTAAAGGAAACATAGAGTAGAGTAATTTTTTGTAAGCTGGTTATTGATGAAGGTAAAGGTCCCTGCAACTTGTTTGTGCTCAAGTCAAGTTCTTGTAAGCTTTCCATCCTACCTATTTCAGGAGGAAGGATTCCACTGAGCTGGTTTTCATTAAGGGCTAAGCTGATGAGCTTAGATAAATTTGCAATGGTTGAAGGGAGGGTACCAGTAAAAGAATTTCTGAACAATTGAAGGTATACCAAATTTGACAAATTTCCTATTTCTGGAGGTAAGGGACCTGAAATCTGGTTTCCAAAAAGAAAGAGATAATTAAGCTTTTGGAGTAATCCAATTTCATGGGGAATGACACCAGACAGGTTGTTTGTTTGGAGTTGCAAAGAAATGAGTTCTGTCCAGTTGGACAAAAGGGATGGATGGAGTTCTCCAGATAATTGATTACTTGAAATTCCAAGCTCTTTGATCCGTTTTAAGAATGCCATGGAAAGAGGCAAAGAACCAGTGAGGTTGTTGTTTGATAACTCAAGAAAAGTAAGGTTCACGCAGAAGCCAAGTTCTTTTGGGATGCTGGAATTCAGGCCTGCCTTTTTAAGATTTAAATTCTGAAGCATCTGCAGATTTCCTATCGAGGGTGGCATAGGCCCTTGGAACGAATTTTCATGCAGTTCAAGCAATTCGAGGTTCAACAAGAACCCAATTTCATCTGGTATAGTACCATTCAGCTTGTTTTTTCCCAACCTCAGGTGTCGAATTTTTGAAAAATTCTTAATATCTGCAGGAAGTAATCCCTCAAATAAATTCTCGGTCATGTTTAGGTACTCAAGGTTTTCAAGACCTGTCAGTAGTTGCACTGGAACCTGACCTGTGATCATATTGAGGGATAAATCTAAAAATATTAGCTTTGGGCATTCTGAGACAAATGAGGGAACCTCCACCAAATTGTTATAGTAGAGCCAAAGGTCTGTTAAAGATGCCATCCCCTTAACCTGAACTGGGTCAGGATTCTCTAAATAGTTTCCTCCTAAACTGAGATTCCAGACCTTTTGTAGATTGCTAAGCTGATATGGAATTTGACCTGTGAGTGAATTGTTGTAGAGGAGAAGAACTTGGAGTTGTGAGAGGTCTCCAATTTCTGGGGGAATCGGATTTGTGAAATTGTTACTACCCAGATCAAGTAAAGTGATTTTTGTTGCATTCCCAATCCCAACTGGGATTTCTCCTACAAGATTGTTTTTGTTGAGATTGAGGAAAGAGAGATTAGGAAATGCAGAGAAGTCAAACCTGTTGAGTGTTCCATCCAGGCCTGAATCCACAAGATTTATGCCAACAATGCTGCCAGCTTCATTGCACTGAATTCCAGTCCAGTTGCAAGGGCTACTGCTGCTGTTAGTGAGAGTCCATGAAGTAAGGGAAGCAGAGTTTAAACTGTTTTTCCATTTGAGCAGAGCCTCTGCTTCTGTTTGTGCATAGATTGCTTCCAGAAGGCAAAACAAAATAAGAAAACAGAGAATTCTCTCTGATGTTTTCATCATACTTTAACTGAGAGCTTTTTGCTAGTTCTCTGAAAAAGTTTTGAAGAGACTAACAATACCATGCATGCAGAATATGCATAGAGGAAATATATTGAATTTCTTATCTATTCTGACTGTTTGTGCTTTGACCTTTTCTATTTTGCACTGTGTCTGAACATCTTTTCCAAGCTTTAACACCAAGGTTGTGGGTGTTGAAAATCTGTTACCTTTGCAACTTGTCTTTGTAGGTCCTGTGAAAAGAGGTTTTTGATTTTTGTAATTCGTGTGAAATATGAATGTCATAGAGTTCAGTTTTCTTCTCATCTGGTATTAATTATTTCTTTTTGTTATGAGTATGACATTGGATATTTTACTATTTTTCTCTGGACTATATGAAAGATGATGGAGATACTTAATGTTATTTTAATTAAGTTTGATGTGTTGAATATGTAGAAGTTTACTTGTTGACTATACATCAATGTGTATATAATTTAAGAAGCATTTTCCACAGTTTCTGCTTATAATATGACTAGAAAGTAGATTCATTAACATAAATTAAATGTGGCAAATTAGAGCTACTCCTAGGATTCAACCTTTAGTTGGCTGTGTAATCATAATATAGTATTGCAACTAGAGATGCTCTGGCATCTAGAGGGCAGCATATTGATGATATGCGTTTTCTATAAAACAATAGCACTGAAACCACTTCCCTCTGGTTGCATTAACTCCTTTGGAGAACCACTTAGATTCTGGTTGCAGAAAATTTGTTGTAGCAGCATTCTGTTTCATCAATGAAACATTCATGTGTAAGCTTGATATACATCGTTGGTCTATTTCCAAACAATTTAAGTTTTGGAGACTATATATAGGTTCTAACACCATGGAGAATTGCTATGGTGATGTGTCTGCTTTTGGTTGGTTGTACGGCAGAATAATTTAGTGTTTGGGAACTCTGTGAAATGACAACTTGGTTGAATCATGTAAGCAAAGACCCTTGATTCCTTGAGTTCGTTATGGGCTCAAATTGAACACATTATGAGTTGACATTGGATGTGTTTACTACATTTTTTTTTATTGTCTAGACTCTTTGAAAGATGATGGAGATACTTAAAATTAAGTATGATCTGTAGAATATGTAGAAAGTTACTTACTGACTATACATCAATATACATTTTTATTGAAGAAGAATTTTCCACAGTTTCTGCTTATAATATGACTAGAAAGTAAAATCTTAAACAGAAATTGAATACAGCAAGTTAGAGCTACTCCTAGAATTCAATCTTTTTGTAGGCTGTGTACTCATACTATATAGTATTGCAACTAGACATGAACTGGCATCTAGAGGGTAACATATTCATGAAGTGTGTTTCTGTCTGAAAAAATAGCAGAGAAACCATTCTCCCTCTGGTTGCATTAACTCCTTTGAAGAACCACTTAAATTCTGGTTACTCCATGGTGCTACACAACCTACATATAGTTGTGAAATCATCTCTGCATATTGAAGAAGAGAACAACACACTACAATCTAATATGAACCTCTAGTAAATATGTACAAAAGGTTATAAAAGCCCTAAAAAGTAAAAGACTAAACTACTCTTAAAGAACATAAATAAGTAAGATAATTAATTATATAAAATGTTCCAGCTCACACATGAATGTTCCATTGATGAAACGAACTGCTGGTACAGCAAATTTTCTTTAGTGCTGTGTTCGCTTTTGGTTTATGGGTTGTATGGTTGAACAACTTTGTGTTTAGCAACTCTGGGAAATGCCAACTTTGTTGACTCATATAAACCCAAGGTCTTTGACTCCTTTAGTTCATTGTCATTATGGGCTCAAATTGAACAGGAAGAGGAAGAGGCCTTGATTGGAATAGTAATGGGCCAAATGCATGAAACTCACATATTCAAATGCATTTTACCTCTAAAGTGATATGTATGATACATGTAACATTAAATAGCAATGCTTGTGAATCACAAAGGTGGGGCATCAATTAGGCCAAACGAGGGTACGCATTTGCTATGTCATGTGAATTGTGAAATCACGTTTTTTAGTTTTTATTTCTTTGAAAAAAATTTGATTTGCATGTCGTAAGCTATGATGTGATGTTAGGCAAAAAAAAAAAAAGTTATGATGTGATGTGCAAAACTTAGTACAAGCCCATGGTATATAATCTGATCTTTTTGACCAAAATAAAGAAATAGTTTGATCCCTCTCAGAAAGGGCAGTCCCGTGAGGTACTTTTCGATCTTAAAGTCTTTAGCTGTTTTGGATTTGGGATAATGGCAAAACTGTAGCTATGTACCACTCTTCCTTTCGTATCTTGAACCCACCAATAAGAGCTGATCAAGTTTGAGTTTGGGGTAGGTTGGTAGAGACTAATTATAACAGATCGATTGTGTGCTGAACTGCTGCTGATGAAAATCCCCATTTAAAAGCCGCAAAGAACAGCCCCAGAATACTCTCTACACTTTCCAATTTCCCACGTGTAGGTTGATCGATGGACCCCATTTCCCATGACTACCCTACACACATTTCACGTGATCGATTATAACTGTTATTAGCATTCATGCATGTCTCAATTCTATGTTATGCATGAGAATTGAGATCTCCAATTAAGTGCGTTAAAAGTATGAGCATTATAGATTCGTGGATTCTTTCTAATGTGGTGCAATTGAGCTAAAAACGTCAGGTGTAATTCTTGAATTTGATACAATAATTTCTTAATATTATGTTGAAATATAGGTATTTAATTCAAAATTAATTGATAACTAATGAAAATGCTTATAACATGATATATTATTTAATATTTTATACAATATTATATACTCTGGATGGAAGATATACTGACACATAATTTGACAAGCAGAATGACTTAGGAATTAGACCAAATAGAAAAAAAGAATTAGGCCACAGCCCACTCATGAGTCATGTCTTTATATAGCTGGTTTCTTTTTTGGCCAAAATGTAGAGCTGGTTTCAAACATAACATCCACTGGTCAAACACCATGAAAGGAGTTCAGAAGCCTTCACTTCATCATCTTCTCCTTCATACTTTCTTGCTCTCCTTGCTCCCATTGAAGGCCACCACATCACCAAGAACACAAGCAGAAGCTCTCATAACTTGGAAAAACAGCTTTGTTTTTTCACCACCTTCTCTCAATTCATGGTCCCTCACAAACCTAAACAACCTCTGCAAGTGGACATCCATTGTCTGTGACCAAAGCACGAAAACAGTAGCCCAAATAGAGCTCTTCAACTTGAGCATCACAGGAACACTAACCCAATTCAACTTCAACCCATTTCTCAATCTCACCCAATTCAGCCTCAATCTCAACAATTTCACAGGGACTATACCATCTGCCATTGGCAACCTATCTAAGCTCACAATCTTGGACTTGGGCAACAACAATTTTACAGGGCCTGTACCTGTGGAGATAGCCCAGTTAACAGAGCTTCAGTATCTAAGTCTCAACAACAACAGTCTCAATGGTACCATTCTTTATCAGCTAAGCAATCTCCAAAAGGTACAGTACTTGCTTCTTGGATCAAACTTCTTAACCCCTCCTGACTGGTCTAAATTTTCAGCCATGCCTTTGTTGACATACCTTGACATTCATCTGAACAATCTTGATTCAGAATTCCCAGAATTTATATCTGAATGCAGGAACTTGACCTTCCTGGACTTGTCTCAAAATAGTTTTACTGGTCAAATACCAGAACAGGTGTTTACCAATCTGGGCAAGCTTGAATATCTCAACCTCACTACTAACCAATTCCAAGGACCATTACCATCAAACTTTCCCAAGCTTAAACAGCTCCGTTTGGCTGTGAACCATTTCAGTGGTCCAATTCCCGAAGATATTGGTTTGATATCTGGTCTTCAGCATATTGAGCTATTTCAAAATTCCCTTGAAGGGAAAATTCCATCCTCTATAGGCCAACTGAGAGAGCTCCAGTACCTTGATCTTCAGGAGAGTTCCTTAAACTCTTCAATCCCTTCTGAGCTTGGTCTTTGTACCAACCTTACCTTCTTGGCCCTGACTGAGAATTCACTCAGTGGGGAACTGCCTCTGTCCTTGTCCAATCTGACCAACATCAAGGAACTGGGTTTATCTGGGAATCACTTTACTGGTCCAATCTTGCCTTCACTAATCTCCAATTGGACTGAAATGATATCTTTGCAACTTCAAAATAATAGCTTCAGTGGGAACATTCCAGCAGAAATTGGGCTTTTGACAAAACTCAATTCGCTCTATCTGTACCATAATAACTTCTCTGGCTCAATTCCCTCAGAGATTGGAAACTTGAAAGATTTGAAAGATTTGGATCTTTCAACCAACCAGCTCTCAGGGCCAATTCCTATGACACTGTGGAGTCTCACAAATCTTCGAAGCATAAAGCTTTTCTACAACAACCTCAGTGGCACAATCCCCCCAGAGATTGGAAACATGACATCATTGGCCAACTTTGATGTCGACACAAACCAACTTGAAGGGGAGTTGCCAGAAACCATTTCTCTCCTCAGTAGCCTTGAGAATTTTTCTGTGTTCACCAATAAATTATCAGGAACCATTCCGAGAGATTTTGGGAAGTACAGTCAGTTGGGATATGTTAGCTTTTCCAACAACAGCTTCTCTGGGGAATTGCCACCAGAATTGTGCAGTGGATTTGCTTTGACAAATCTCACAGTGGATAATAACAGCTTCACAGGGCCATTGCCCGAGTGCTTGAGAAATTGTTCAGCATTATCTAGAGTCCGGCTTGATGGGAATCAATTCACCGGAAACATTACGAATGCATTTGGTGTTCATCCGGTGCTTGATTACATTGATCTTAGTGACAACAAGTTTGTGGGTCAACTCTCACCACAGTGGGGAGAATGCAAAAACATCACTGCTATGCGCATGGATAGAAATAAAGTTTCTGGTCAAATCCCAGCTGAGCTTGGGCAGTTGACAAAATTGCAGTATCTAAGCCTAGAGTCCAATGAATTCAGTGGGAAAATCCCAAATGAAATTGGGAATCTAAGCTTTCTGTACATACTCAATCTGAGCAGGAACCACTTCACAGGAGAGATCCCCAAGAGTCTAGGCAAATTGACTAAGCTTGAGCTTCTTGATTTGTCTGATAACAATTTGACAGGGGAAATACCAGTTCAGCGTGGTACGTTTGAGAATTTAAGAAGCTTCAACTTAAGCCACAACAATTTGTTACGTAAAATACCAGCAGAGGTTGGTAACTTGCACTTGAGCTCCTTGTTGGATCTTAGCAGCAATTCACTCTCAGGACCAATACCTTCAAACTTGGGCAAGCTTACAATGCTGGAGATTCTTAATGTCTCGCATAACCATCTCTCAGGGAACATCCCATCAACAATTTCCACAATGGCTAGTCTACTTGAGATTGATTTTTCTTACAACAACTTCACGTGTCCAATCCCAACTGGTGGCATTTTCCAAAAGCTGCGTGCAAGTGCCTTTGTTGGAAACAATGCTTTGTCTTTGTGTGGTCTCAGCAATCCAAACCCCGGAAAGTCCAACAAGATTCTTATTGGTGTCATTCCTCCCATTTGTGGTCTACTAGTGATTGTAACTGTAACTGCTGCTATCCTCAAGTTCCGCCACAAATCGAAGGTTGTGGAAATCGAAAGTCCTAGGATGTCTGAGAGTTTTGATTCAAAAACTTGGGGAAAAAATGGGAAATCTCCATTTAGTAAAATCGTGAAAGCCACCGAGAAGTTTGATGAAAAGTACTTAATTGGAAGAGGAGGATTTGGAAGCGTCTACAAGGCAGTGTTGGGCAGAGGCAAAGTTGTTGCAGTTAAGAGGCTTAACATGTCAGACTCTAGTGACAACATTCCAGAACCAAATCTCCAAAGTTTCGAAAATGAGATAGAAACTTTGAAAGAAATCAGGCACAGAAATATCATAAAACTTTATGGGTTCTGTTCCTGGATGGGCTGCTTTTACTTGGTGTATGAGTATGCAGAGAGAGGCAGTTTGAGAAAAGTGTTGTATGGGGCAGAGGGTGAAGAAGCTGGACTTGGCTGGGTCAGAAGGGTGAAAATTGTGCAAGGACTTGCTCATGCAATTGCTTACTTGCACAATGACTGCTCACCACCAATTGTTCACCGAGACATATCTTTGAACAACATATTACTTGAGCAGGATTTCGTGCCCCGGCTATCGGACTTTGGAACGGCGAGACTGCTGATCCCGGATTCATCCAACTTGTCTTCTGTAGCTGGGTCTTATGGCTACATGGCTCCAGGTAATTGACTACGTACGTGATATGTATATCTGTATACTGTCACATTATTTGGTGAACATATTTGATGACCCTAATATTATTGTTGATCGAAAAGTGTTGGTTTGACTTTGTTATGTTGTGCATGCAGAGCTGGCATTCGCAACGCGGGTGACGGATAAGAGTGACGTGTATAGTTTCGGAGTGGTGGCATTAGAAATCATGATGGGAAGGCATCCTAGGGAGCTGCTGGCTTCGCTACAATCAGTGTCATCAAGCAATGCAGAGTTGGTTTTGAAGGATTTTCTTGACCAACGGCTTCCGCCGCCTCCCGGTCGGTCTGCCACAGGAGTTGTTTCTGTTGTGACCATGGCCTTGGCATGCACCCAGACCAATCCGGAATTGCGACCCACTATGGATTTTGTGGCAAAAGAATTATCATCAGCTAGGACTACAGCTTACCTTTCTGAACCACTAGGCACCATAACCATCAACAAGTTAGCAGGTTTTCAAAGTTAGAAGATGTACCAACTAAATCCTTAGTTGAAAATCAAAGGAGCTTTGCATTTTCTTCAACATTTGCATTGTAGGTGCCAAAAGGGACTCGTTATTATTTAGTCAATCAAAATACAATAAAGATGCATCAGGATGTCTCTGGGCCCTTTTGGGCTGTTCTTGGGCCCCAAATTCTTGTATTTTTATTTGTATCAATGCATGTGTTACATTACTGGCTGAAAAAGGGTAGCTGCTGAATGTTATAAGAACCTTCGATCAATGAGAATGAGTCTCATCATTCTTAATTTGTTGATGCAGAATTTCTTAGTCTCATTATCAATGAAAATGAGTCTCATTATTCTTAATTTGTTGATGCAGAATTTCTTAGTCTCATTATCAATGAAAATGAGTCTCATCAAACTTGGTAAAGTCTAATTAATAAGTCTTTTACTTTTTAATCATTAGATTTTGATCCAACGGTAGTTAATCACCAAAATTCTCGATCGGCCCTCGCTCGATCAATAGAAAGTATAGAATTAAAGAAAAAAAGGCTGACCAGTGACCACGGATGCATGCATGTTTCTAAACCTTAGAAATCACGTGCGTCTTGTAATAAGTAGGAGATAGAGAGACAATTAAGCCGCCATGTACGACCTTAATTCAGGTCCTTAACTACATATGGACATGCATGGTTAACGGCCAACCCATACTATTTCTCTTGCATACAATTAAGCGCGGTGCATGCAAGTATATATACCTCAAACAAATTAAACCACTCACAGAGTCTCGGTGAATTAAGCTTTGCTGCTCTGGGAGGTACCTTTCGATCTTAAAGTTCTTTTGGATTTGGAATAAAGGCATGACTACTCTAGTAGTGGTACAAGTACGTGTACGAGTATCAAATTCAAAACTAATTGAACAACAACGTTTCTCATATGTTGTTGGACTTGAGTTAAATATGTAGCTAGCTAAATTATGTTAGGTATTATGAGAATAAATGTTGTTAAGTTTAAGATGTGAATTATAAAAATAATATTATTCAGAATTTGTCTAATGCAACTTAATCAAAATTGACAATAAATAAAAAGATTTTTCACATTATAAATTATAATGCATAGTTTAGCATTCTCAATGTGAGACGTCCTCTCAACAATAAATATATTGAATCTACGATAATAGTTTAGGAATTTGAGTTTGGGGTAAGTAAGACTAATAATAATCCCCTTGTTAAAGTCTCATTAAAAGATGACCAGACTTGTCATTGTCCGAGTCTCACTCACTTTGTCCCATATTTCTCTGTAGGAGAACCAAGTTAAGCAGCGTCTTCAATCTTCAATCTTCAATTCCTCATTTTCACATTCACATTTCTAGGTAGACAAATCCGATGGACCCCATTCCCACGGGGGTACCCTATACCTTTTGGACCCCAATTACTCACTATATTGGAAAGTTTTAATGTTCTCGATTGCATGCATTTAAGGGGCGGGCTCCCTATTTCAACTACCTACCATTTGGTTGATTTAGTTTTTTTCTTTTCTTTTTGGGAAACATTGTTGTTGATAGTTTTTTTTTCTATTTTTTTGTTGCAGAGAATCGAATTCTGAATCTCTTAATTTATTTTTTCATCTACTCACCACTTGGATTAACCTAAAAAACTTACTATAATAGGCAATTAAGAAATGCTTACTTTTATAAGAGAAAATGATAATTTGAATTTGAGGTCTCTTCAAACAAATTGTAATTAGTAGTGGAATACTTCTCGATTAATTTTCAAGTCAATTGGCTTATTATAGATTCTGTTCTCTAGATTCGAAGATGAAGTTTAGTCGATCATGATTGCAATTCATGCCCCCATTAGTAATTCATGTTTAGAGATTTAGCACCAACTATGTTGTTTATATAATGTAAGACTTATGAGATTGTAATCTGTCTTGTCTCAATTGGTTTGGTTCTAAGTATTTTAAGTTGCTAACAAAAATGTTTAACATTAATACTAATTCCACTTCAAAGGGTGCTCCGCGCTCCACGCTCTAAAATATATTAAGTGCCCAAATTTCTAACCTTAATTAAGTACCCATTTGGCTGAATAATCATTTTAAAATAAAAATATATGAAGTGCCCTAATTTCTTACCTTAATTAAGTACCCATTTCACTGAATAATCATTTTGCGATTAAAATAAATAAGTGCCCAAATTTACAACTTTTAAATAATTATCCATTTGCACGTACTGAATATTCATATATGTTGCAAGTAAATATTGTGATTATCTAAGTAATAAAGCCGGCGCGCCTTTACACTTTGTAATGATCACAATTTTTTATAAAAACTTATAAATATGAGATACTAAGATGATGTCAATAGTACAGACAAAACTGTCCAAAAATATATGTTTGCTAGATGATGTATATAGTTTTTTTTGGTCAAGAAAAGCTAAAAGATGTAGTATATAGTTAAAGCTAAAAGATGGTAGACCACTAATTTGGTTGGATTGGATATTCAACATTATTACCAGAATCTTCACAGAAACTGCACTATATTTTAATGTGGCATCAGCAAGATGATCCATTCAAGAGTGTGTGAACGTTTTAAAGAATAAACATGCCACGCATGTCTTCTAAATTTTTCATAAAAGTCAATTCCTAACTTCTCTTTCTAAAAGCATTCATCAGTCCAAAGTTGCATTTAGCTAAATTATTTTCAGTCTCATCCCATGTATAGACTATGGGCTTTTAGTTGACCCTACTTTTTATTTTATATTTCTCATATGGGTTCTCCTTTTTTTAGTGTGTTAAACCCTAAGAGCGCGAACATTATAAATTCTTAGGTTTTTTCATATGTGGTGCACTTAAATTAAATACGTGGAGTCTGATTCTTGAATTTGATAAAAGAATTTCTTAATATCATGTTGAAATATAGGTATTTAATTCAAAATTAAGGGATAATCAATAAAAATATGTATAACATGATATATTATTAACATTTTATACAAGACAATATACTCTGGATGGAAGATATGATACATAATTTGACAAACATAATAACCTAGTATTATTATATGTTTTTAAGGAATTAGACCAAATAGCAAAAAAAAAAAAAAAAAAAAAGGAATTAGGCCAAATAGGTTATGGGCCCACTCAATCACTCATGTCTTTATATAGCTGGTTTCAAGCAGAACATCCACTGGTCAAACTTGAAGGCTTCACTTCATCATCATGAAAGGAGTTCAGAAGCCTTCACTTCATCATCTTCTTCTCCATATTTTCTTGCTCTCTTTGCTTCCATTGAAGGCCACCTCCTCACCACTAACACAGGCACAAGCTCTCATTACCTGGAAGAGCAGCTTTGCTTATTCACCACCTTCTCTCAGTTCATGGTCCCTCACCAACCTAAACAACCTCTGCAACTGGACCTCCATTGTCTGTGACACCAACACCAAAACAGTTGCCCAAATTGACCTCTCCAACTTGAACATCACTGCAACACTAGCCCAATTCAACTTCACCCCATTTCTCAATCTCACCCAATTCAGCCTCAATCTCAACAATTTCACAGGGACTATACCATCTGCCATTGGCAACCTATCTAAGCTCACAATCTTGGACTTGGGCAACAACAATTTTACAGGGCCTGTACCTGTGGAGATAGCCCAGTTAACAGAGCTTCAGTATCTAAGTCTCAACAACAACAGTCTCAATGGTACCATTCTTTATCAGCTAAGCAATCTCCAAAAGGTACAGTACTTGCTTCTTGGATCAAACTTCTTAACCCCTCCTGACTGGTCTAAATTTTCAGCCATGCCTTTGTTGACATACCTTGACATTCATCTGAACGATCTTGATTCAGAATTCCCAGAATTTATATCTGAATGTAGGAACTTGACCTTCCTGGACTTGTCTCAAAATAGTTTTACTGGTCAAATACCAGAACAGGTGTTTACCAATCTGGGCAAGCTTGAATATCTCAACCTCACTAATAACCAATTCCAAGGACCATTACCATCAAACTTTCCCAAACTTAAACAGCTCCTTTTGGCTGTGAACCATTTCAGTGGTCCAATTCCCGAAGATATTGGTTTGATATCTGGTCTTCAGCATATTGAGCTATTTCAAAATTCCCTTGAAGGGAAAATTCCATCCTCTATAGGCCAACTGAGAGAGCTCCAGTACCTTGATCTTCATGAGAGTTCCTTAAACTCTTCAATCCCTACTGAGCTTGGTCTTTGTACCAACCTTACCTTCTTGGCCCTGGCTGAGAATTCCCTCAGTGGGGTACTGCCTCTGTCCTTGTCCAATCTGACCAACATCAAGGAACTGGGTTTATCTGGGAATCACTTCACTGGTCCAATCTTGCCTTCACTAATCTCCAATTGGACTGAAATGGTATCTTTGCAACTTCAAAATAATAGCTTCAGTGGGAACATTCCAGCAGAAATTGGGCTTTTGACAAAACTCAATTTGCTCTATCTGTACCATAATAACTTCTCTGGCTCAATTCCCTCAGAGATTGGAAACTTGAAAGATTTGAATGATTTGGATCTTTCAACCAACCAGCTCTCAGGGCCAATTCCTATGACACTGTGGAGTCTCACAAATCTTGGAAGCATACAGCTTTTCTACAACAACCTCAGTGGCACAATCCCCCCAGAGATTGGAAACATGACATCATTGGCCACCTTTGATGTCGACACAAACCAACTTGAAGGGGAGTTGCCAGAAACCATTTCTCTCCTCAGTAGCCTTGAGAATTTTTCTGTGTTCACCAATAAATTATCAGGAACCATTCCGAGAGATTTTGGGAAGTACAGTCAGTTGGGATATGTTAGCTTTTCCAACAACAGCTTCTCTGGGGAATTGCCACCAGAATTGTGCAGTGGATTTGCTTTGACAGATCTCACAGTGAATAATAACAACTTCACAGGGCCATTGCCCGAGTGCTTGAGAAATTGTTCAGCATTATCTAGAGTCCGGCTTGATGGGAATCAATTCACCGGAAACATTACGAATGCATTTGGTGTTCATCCGGTGCTTGATTACATTGTTTTAGGNGGCTTGATGGGAATCAATTCACCGGAAACATTACGAATGCATTTGGTGTTCATCCGGTGCTTGATTACATTGATCTTAGTGACAACAAGTTTGTGGGTCAACTCTCACCACAGTGGGGAGAATGCAAAAACATCACTGCAATGTATATGAGTAGAAACAAAATTTCTGGTCAAATCCCAGCTGGGATTGGACAGTTGACACAATTGCAGTCTCTAAGGCTAGACTTCAATGAATTCAGTGGGGAATTCCCAACTGAAATTGAAAATCTAAGCTTGCTATTTACTCTCAATCTGAGCAGGAACCATTTCACAGGAGCCATCCCCCAGAGTCTAGGCAAATTAACCAAGCTCCAGCTTCTTGATTTGTCTGATAACAATTTGACAGGGGTAATACCAGTTCAGCCTGGTACATTTGAAAGTTTGGCAAGCTTGAACTTGAGCCACAACAATTTGTCAGGTCAAATACCAGCAGAGATTGGTAACTTGAACTTGAGGTACTTGTTGGATCTTAGCAGCAATTCGCTATCTGGACCAATACCTTCAAACTTAGGCAAGCTCACACAATTGGAGAATCTCAATGTCTCACACAACCATCTCTCAGGGGGAATCCCATCAGTATTTTCCCAAATGCTCAGTCTAAACAGCTTTGATTTTTCTCACAACAATTTGACAGGTCCAATCCCAACTGGTGGCATTTTCCAAAAGGCGCCCGCGAATGCTTTTGTGGGAAACTCTGGTTTGTGTGGAGATCAAGAGGGACTAACTCCATGCACTTCCTCAATGTCCAACAAGAACAACAACAACAACAAAAAAGTTCTCATTGCTGTCCTTGTTCCTGTTTGTGCTTTATTAGTGCTTGCAGCTGCTATTGCTCTGATCCTTATGTTCCGAAAGAAACCCAATCTCCTCGATGAGGAAACCAAAAGTTCTAAGAAGTCTGAGAGCTTTGAGTCCATGATATGGGAAAGAGAAGTGAAATTCACATTTGGGGAAATTGTGAAGGCCACAGAGGACTTTGATGAGAAGTACTGCATTGGAAAAGGAGGGTTTGGAAGGGTTTACAAGGCAGAGTTGCTATCAGGCCAAGTTGTTGCTGTTAAGAGGCTTAACATGTCAGACTCTAGTGACATTCCAGCAATCAATCGCCAGAGTTTTGAGAGCGAAATTCGAACTTTGACACATGTCCGCCACCGGAATATCATTAGGCTATTCGGGTTCTGTACAAGGAGGGGTTCCATGTTCTTGGTTTATGAGTATTTAGAGAGAGGCAGCCTGGGAAAAGCATTGTATGGGGTGGAAGGGGATGTTGAACTTGGCTGGGCTACAAGGGTCAAAATTGTGCAAGGACTAGCTCATGCACTTTCTTACTTGCACCATGACTGCTCTCCACCTGTTGTGCACCGGGATGTTTCTATCAACAATGTATTGCTCCAGTTGGATTTTGAGCCCCGGCTCTCGGATTTTGGAACAGCAAGACTGCTGAGCTCGGATTCATCCAACTGGACTGCCATTGCTGGGTCTTATGGCTACATGGCACCAGGTAATGTAACAATTTAATTTGTGCCTTATTTTAGTTTGATATACATTGTTGACCTATTTTTCGTAAAAACTGTACTAAACTTTTTGGGTCTAGTGATTATCTAACGTGGCTAATTGGTTTCTTGATGTGCAGAGCTTGCATTCACTATGAAGGTGAGTGATAAGTGTGATGTGTATAGTTTCGGAGTGCTATCACTAGAAATCATGATGGGAAGGCACCCAGGGGAAATGCTACAATTCCTATCTGAATCATCAAAATCTTTGACGGACAATGCAGAATTGTTTTTAAAAGATGTGTTAGACCAACGGCTGGAGCCTCCGACCAATGAATTGGCGGACGCAGTGGTGTTTGTGGTGACCATAGCCTTGGCGTGCTCGCGTGCCCGTCCGGAATCACGACCCACAATGCATTTTGTGGCACAAGAACTATCAGCTAAGAACCAGCCTTGCATTTCTGAACCATTTAGTAACTTAACCATCAACAAACTAACTGGGCTTCAAAAATAGAAGAAACTGAAACTAGTAGTAGTAATGCCAACCAAATCCTAGTTCATAATGCAAATATATATGTAGGCTTTCTTGTTGTGTTTGTGTTTGTATCATAGGTCATAGGTGCCTTATGTCCGATGAATAAGAATGTTGCATGATTTTTGGGGTTAAAAGTAGGTATTGAAGGTTCACATACAATAATTTTTTCAGGTTGGAAACCTATTTGGACAATCTTGAATACATAAGAATTGTACTTGTACCCCTATAGTGTATATATAGTTGGCTTAGAGATTCTATTTTCTTTAGACAGTTTCATTCATATACATGTCTCAAGTTTCAAAGTTTCCAAATTTCACCTGCAAAACCTAAATGCTTGAAACATGAAAGTTGGCCAATCATGTTCTGCAAAACCGCGTTGTTTCAAAGTTGGTAAGACTTAGCTTTCGAACAGCTTGCTACCAGTGAATCTCATAATTAATATGTTTGCTTATTAATTACTTTTCAGCTAGTCCAAAGGTTTTGTCCTTTGGTACAATTCTCATTTAATTTTTTGCTAGTCAAAAGTTGACTTGTAGCTAATTTAATTTTACCATTTTTTTTGGGAGGCCGGTCTCAATGTGTATAAAAATATAGGAGCATTTAGCCCAAAAATAATTGAAGGCCCAAAAGACACTGATCTTTATCACAGATTCACAAGGTACATTGTCTTCCATGATTCCATGAGACCCTTGCAGGCAAAATTCTCTCAAAATGAATGTATAGTGTATACACAAATGACCCTCTTTGGAAACTCAAGAACAGTTCAAAACAACAAGCAAAATGTGGCATAACTACAAAGATAATCAATGAAGAGGAAGGTAAAGGCCCCAACAGCATGCCTAGCACTCCACCCCACACTGTTTGAGAATTGGTCCAGTTTGCTTGGGCAAGAAGGGATCAATTCTCACCCAAACCAGTGAGAAAATGGAAGCAAGAAGAATTGACCAAAGGACCACAATGGTAGGAGTCCTGTTTTGCCTTCCCATTAAACCTTTGAGGAAGGGGTAAAGATGAACAATGACCCAAAAAGAGAAGAAAAGCTTCCCAAACAAAGGACCCCATGAGCCATAGCCATTGTTAATGGCATCAGAAACTCCAGCCACTACTCCCACCATGTTCAAGATAATAAGGGTGGTTGGTGGTATGAGAAGAGTAGTCCATTTGAAGAGGTAGAGTTCCCCATACTCACCGTCGTCTCCTGCTTTTGATGTCACAGTGAAGTTGGTGTCAACTCCAAACAGGACTTTGAGTAGGCCTTGAAAGACAGCAAAGAGATGTGCAGAGACACCACCAATAACCCAAAACTGCTCGTTACGCCACCAGTCCTCGATGCCAACACCGCTCCATCTCAGCTCTAGCACACCAGTTGCAATGATGGAGATGAAAAGAGCCATGAACCATATGCTAGCAAAGTTATTCAGCTGCACATAATGAAATTCGGATTAGAAAATTGGCCTATTTCCATTGATGTTCAAAATAGTCTCCAAAAGTACTTACAGTGGGGATGATGAATTTCCCAGTCAGAAGACAGACAGCTGGAATAGTGCAGTATGCAAGCAAGGGGATGGAAGTGAAAGGGTAGACTATGGTGTTGATGTAAGCAAGCCTCTCAAGCCATTTCAATTTTCCTCCCCAGGCATACCATAAGGGACAATGACGACTAAGGAAGATTTCGACAGAACCAAGAGCCCATCTCAGAACTTGGTGCAACCGATCAGACAAGTTTATAGGAGCAGATCCCTTGAAAGCTGGTCTCTTTGGCATACAGTACACTGACTTCCATCCTCTACAATGCATTTTGAAGCCGGTCAAAATATCTTCTGTAACTGAACCATAAATCCACCCAATCTGCAAAGAAAAACCACGAATGCTTTAGCTTGTTAGAGTCTTCGTATCAAAGCCTAGTGTAAAAAGAAATCAAATACTTATGCCAAATTTAAGTACTGAATAGATAGAGAAGTAGTTCATCATAAATTCATAATGCTACTTAGTACTCACCTCTTTTCCCCATTCAGTTTTTTCTTCATATCCACAACTTATAACATGAATGGCCTCCTTAACGAGTGTTGTGTTATTAGTCCCTTCAGGAATCCCACCATTTTCCATGAGAGTGGAAGCAATAAACACAGGGGATTGCCCAAAACGTTTCTCAAAATTTTTCTGTGACATGAGTGATGATTTCTCCAACTCATCATAGCCTTCAAAACCTTCTTCAATCTCTTCAAGATCAAACATGGATCCAGTCCCTTTCCTCACATAGTTCTTTCCCATCATTTTCTTCTTCTTAGTGTAAAGTCCCCCAAGAAGACTTCTCAATCCATGCTTCTTAGACTTAGACTTCTTTGAACCACGGAAACAGCCACAACAGCACCATGAAGGCCAGCAGTCACATGTCATCTTAGGTCGCTTTTCAGACACTGGCGGATCATAGCCATACAATGCTTGCCTATTGAAGACACATCCAGTGCCAACATATACTGGTCCCTGGATCCCATCTAGGCCTTTCATGTTGATCTATGACCAAAAACACAGTCAAGACAAAATTGAGCTAAATTTTTACAGGCAGAGAATATTCTGTATTGTAAGAAAGCATATGAATTTAAAGCTCTAGTGTCACTTACATCAAAGAACACAACATTGCGATTAGCATATCTATCATGACGATCAATACCATCAAACCTTTGAGGGAATTGAACATAGCAGAGCTTCTTCCCAAGCTGGGGGTCCATTAGGAAGCACATAGCTTCTCTGACAGCCTTGCTGTTGTTGATGTAGTGGTCACAATCCAGATTCAACATGAAAGGTGCATTAGTAAGCACTGCAGAAACTCGAACCTGTTGATCATATATGAAATTTCCAAGTTAAAAGCACTGCTAAATGCACCAATCTCGCCTCAAAGTAAATACACAAATTAAATAGACATCAGCTCACCAAAGCATTCATGGCACCAGCTTTCTTGTGATGTTGGTAGCCAGGACGTTTCTCACGCGAAACATACACAAGACGTGGAAGTTCCTTACCATCCACATCTAGTGCACCCTCACTTCCCAGATAGACCTGCAAAGCAAGTAGAATTAATGTCCACAGGCGTGACAACCAAATCGTTTGCATTTCTCTACTTTTTCCCTCGTGTTTGAGAAACGAATAAAGCCTAAAAATCAATTTAAAGCCACATTTGTTTCATATTGGTTTTATGGAAAAAAAAAAAAAAAGAAAAAAAAAACAGAATAGGGATGAATAACATTGTAAACCTGAATCATTCCCGGATGATCACGAGTGTTGTTCCCGGGCCATGGAGTACCATCCTGCATCACCCACCCTTCCTCTGGTTTCTTTTGAGCCTTTGACACCAATGCATTAATCCTCNCCCAAAAAAAAAAAAAAAAAAAAAAAAAAAACCCTTTAGACCTCATTTCATTGTTGTCTAAGTGTTGAAACAGAAACATGTTTAATTTCGCTTACTTTCATGGCTCTACGCTCCTTTACAAAGTTTGGATGAACCTTGTCCTTCAAGTAATCAATTTTCTCAGAGAAATAGAACTCAGGGGCCCTAGGCTCAATGTTATGCTTCTTGCAAAATGGCACCCACCTTCTTGCAAATTCAGCAGTCTCTGAGAGTGCATCAAACAGGAGCATTGAAGCACCATCATCCGAGACATAACAGCAGATCTTGTCAACTGGGTAGTCAACAGATAAGATGGACAGAACAGTGTTTGCAGTAATGATCGGAGGCTCCTTGAGAGGGTCCACTGTACTCACATAGACATCAACTGGGGCGAGGGTGTTAGGCTCACCCTCGCGCTCAAACCTCATGGACAGGCGGTCCAAGTAAGTTTCACGGTTGGTGGGTTGCCATTTGGGGAACTGGTCAAGAATCCAAGAGAGGGCAAACCATATCTCACAAATTACAGATATGATCCAAAGGGGAAAAGCATCATATGCCGGGGTTAAGATGCGGAAACGGAAGAAGAAGGCCAGAATTACAAGCCGGAGGACAATGACTATCCGGTAAGGGCTGATTTTGCTAGAAGATATGGGTACTTTTCGCCACAGTGGTTGCCGGGCTTCAGCCATACTGCAAAACAAACATGTTGGGGGAATATTCAGTATAGATTTCAGAGGATTTCCAAAGAATTCATGTTGACTTAGTGAAGGTGCATACTGTGCAGCATTGAATCACTTTATAGTCAATTTGCATATGAAACCAATTACTTACAGAAAGTCATCTTCCTCGCCTTGATCGTCATTTCCATCATCTTTGCTCACCAAACCTCTCTTTTCTTGCCTGACTTTCCATTTCTCCACTCGGTCTTTCCACTCTGCATTCCCATTAATGTCTTTCTCGCCTTCAAAATCCTTACCAGCAACTATACACAACCCAAAGACACATAAATTAGTACATGCAAATGCAATTCACTACAAGAAACAAGTCCCTTTTAATCATAGCAATATAAATTGAATTAATTGCATCCTTACCACTTCCTCCTACAGAGAAAGGTTGATTGTTGGGATGCCATTGTTGTTGATCATGGTCTCCATTTTCCTGCAAAAACTCACTAACATTGATCACTTCCCATTCCTCGGAATATTAGTTATTATTTTTATTTGAAAACAAAAGTTAATGCAAACTACAGGATGAAATTACCGAGTGATTAATGGCATGATTTTCATGTCCAGAGTCATCATTGTGATCATTGATCTTGATCTGAAATTCATCATCAAAATCATCTGCGTCCAAGTCTTCCTCCTCTCCAGCAACTCTAGGACAACCTACAATACATATATACATATATATATATGCATGCATTTTCATTAATTAATTTGCTTAAGATAGAAATTAATCAGAAGAGAAGTGCTTTAATATTAATGAGATATATGCATATAAACCTTTGTGACGCTTATAACGAGTGTTGCACTGAGGGCAGCACTGGTTGCCTTCACTCCTTTCATAGTCATAACAAGGCCGACACACAGGGAACCCACACACATGACATGCCACAAACAACTCCCCATCTTCTCTGTATCCTATCTCATCCCCACAAACTCTGCAAACTTTCGACACTGACTGCCGGGTTGGATGCTGGTTACTCTGCCACATTTGAAATTCAGAATAAAACAAATGTTTAAATGCATAATGCATGCCATTGTTAGTTTCAAATTAAGGAAGGAATAGCTATAGAACCATATATATGTACCTCTTCGTCAGTGACATGCACAACATGGAGTTCGTTGTTTCCGGTGTGATCAGAAGAACCTGTAAAGAAGCCGGCCATGGTGTTTGAGGCCATGGCACATATGCATTAACCGAAAGGCCAGAGATGGAGTGGTGTTGAAAAGATGGTGAGAGGAGAGAATGGGAAGGAGGGTATTATATTGAAATGTTGGATGCATGAGGTGGAAGTAAGAGTGTGTTTGTGTCTACCTACTGTGAGTTGGGAAGTCGTAGGTTTGAGTCTAAGAGACGTTAGAGAGGGTTTGGTTTTGGTTGCTTTGCTTTGCTTGCTATGCCAATATAATGTTCCATTGCTACCTAGCTAGCTTCGACTCAAAGGTGTCTCTGAGGTTGACGCCAAACTTTTTTTTTAAATAAACAACAAGAAAAGAAAATACATACACACCTTCTACACATGTGATGTGTCACGTACCCACCTCCTCTCTCATCTAACTACTAATTCAAAATAATTTCCTTAATGAAATTGTAAAAAAAAAAAATACATTTTATTCCTAACAGAATTCCTAATAGTCAAGCTTATGATGTCGACCGCCTTCCTTTGTTGGGGACAGAAACAAGCAAAAGCCTGGGCCAGGTTACGGCCTTCCAATTACAGTTTGATGAAGCCGGGCCCGAATATCAATAATGGATCCAAGTTTGGAGGTTTCTAAATATACCTCCCAATTTTCTTTTCCTACCCCCTCAACAGCTTTCCCCCAAATATACTATTTCTGCCCTCAACTGTAAACAAAAGAAACAGAAAAATACACACAAACCCAACACCACCCTCCCTTCCTTCCTTCCTCCCTCCCATCCATCCACCCCGCCGGCTGGCCCGCCCCACCACGGCCGGCAACGCCCTCCTCCCTCCTCCCGTAGAAGCCCCCCTTGTGTTAGTCATTGTGCTGTCCAGCCCAACCTATGCATAAGGTATTGTAGAATAGTCCACTGACGATTATTTTTAAACCTACAAGCCTTCAAGAATCAAGATGCTTCCTAACATTTTGCGAAAGAAAAGAATACAATTCTTATTTGTCAAAATAAGATTATTATTATTATTTACAGTCTTACAGCTTAAAACTTAGGAACAGAACATCCATACAAGACTCAAGATTCCACCGGCATAATCGGTGGCAGACACAAGAGAATTCTCAATGCAGTATCCTTGCTCAACTAAAAGACTTCAAATAACGAGGTTTGAGAATACGAGGATCAAAACTTGACTAATCCAGCTTTAAATCATCAAACTCGGCAGAAAAAACTGCATCCGCATTTTATCCAATGCCCATGTGAGAATATATGATAATATAAGACCAAAGAAAACAAAAGCTCTTTCCATAGCTATCTTAAAATTTGGACCTTCTAACAGTCAGGAATGATTGGTCAGTCTAATACAGATTTGGTAGATGATATGACTTATTCTTTTGTTTTGGGACGCTTTGGAGGTTGGGAACTGGAGGTGCAAACATCTGGGTCAGGATTCTCAGGAGCTTCGGTTTCAGGTGCCTTATGCTTCCCTCCCAACTCCCCTGAACCTTCTCCAGATGCGGTGTTGGCTTTAACTGGATCAGTTTCAGTCTCGTCTTGGTCCGCTTTGGGGGACTCCAGTTCACTTTTGTCAGGAGAAACTTGCATTGCATCTAAAGGCTCAGCAGAGGGGTCGTCCACACCGGATGATGATGCCTTCAGCTTGTCAATACCTGACTTACATTGCTTCTCAAACATCATTTGAAGGTACTTCCCTTGCTCTTCTATTCGTAACTGTAGATTTCTTTGAATCTGCATAGAAGGGAAAGTTACAAATATTACACAACAAATTACCAACAGAGAAACCCAGGAGGGTTGAACACAGAAAGAAAATGTGCAGCATATTTATGTGCATGTACAGAGCAATTAACAGGAACATAAGAATATCTCAAGCATGAACCATACAGAGGAGGATTTGAAGCCCCTCACTGTGTTGACCAAAGCCAAAACAGAGTGCCATGCATGTTATAGTTCTCAAATTTTGAAAGTAGAGACAGGTAAAGTTAGATAGAACCTTTAGAATAGATTTTACGTAGAGAACTCAAAACCTTGATCAATTAGAAATAAAAATCAATAGAAACAAAGAACAAATTTATACCTCAAGCTGTTCATGCAGTCGCTTCTGAACTTCCATCTGCAGTCGCAGAGCCTCAGTGATCTCAATACCCCTGTTACCCAAATAAAGATGAGTAGAAAGGTTTAAAAAATATAGCATGATAATTCATCCTAGAATGGGATAACAGTAAACAAATCTGCAGGTAGAAGGTTGAATCATTTGACACTTGGCCCTCTGTTAAACCACTCCGGGTTGAATCATATAGGTTGAATGTTGTCAATGACTCAATGACCAAATAAGAAGGTCCTAAGGTAACCTTGAACTCAGAACTGTCAAGTTAACACCAGCTATAAACACTAAAGTTGCAGTAGAATCCGGGACAAAGCTCGGTTTATTAGTACTTAAGACTTCATAGTATAATTACGCCAAAGTAAATCTTATAAGAAAAAGAAGGCTATAATGTATTATAGGATTTAGGTCAATGTTTAATGCAGCCATGCCTATTCAGGTCATCTTATCTTTAAACTTGGGGTCAGCCAAATTCCAGTAATTTTAAGAAATTCCCAACTGATCCAATTCTAATGTCTCGTATGGTTGTCAACTTTCTGTCCACATCAGCATCATTCTTTTACTTCAAATCTAGAAAGTAAAGACCCTATTTTGGGGAATATCATAAGCTATTAGCATTTACTGGATAACCACAAGGTGTATCATTGGATTGTGTCCTATGTTTTCCAGTAATTAATAACTAACTGACTTACGTTTTCAAGTCAAGAGATGCCATTTCTTCAATGGGAGTCAATTTCTTGTCCGAGGACCCTACAAAAGAATGTTAACAACACAGCACATTAACTAATTATGAAATCCTTAAATGTACACTATAAAGTCTTAGGGTAGAACATGAAACTCCAAGAGACAAAAACAAGCGTTTACTATAAATGAGAAAACTCAAAGGGACTTGCTATATACCTTCCGAAGACTCTGGTCTGTATCTAGCAGTCCTGTATTTCTGCAATTAAAGAAGTAACATATCCCATTAAAAGAAAGGTCCTCAGAGTTTCTGTGGGAAACTATTTATTGGTGAAGGGAGCTTGTGTACCTGCAAGTGACTTTTCACATGATAGATAGTCAAGCTTTCAACTTTCATGAGCTTTAGCACGCCCTTAGGAGTTGCTCCTGTGAAAAGTAAAGAATTTCACTAAGGTACAAATTTTGTATATCAGACTAAGAATTCAGTGAAGCCAGAGGAATTACACACTTTCACTACCGCCAAGTTGGTTAACAGCCTCCACAAAGGCCTCGTGAAGTTCTGGTGTCCAACGCATGCGTGGTTTGGCTGGGACACTATTAGCTGAGGAAGAAGTAGTAACAGCAATGATTTCTCTAGATGGGGCAGGAACAATTTCTTTAGATGGAACAGGAATGATTTCTCTAGACGGAGCAGGATGCTGCTGATGAACTTGGGCCTGCTGAGCTGAAAAATTTGAAGACTGTTTGGGAACATCGTATGTCATCTGAAACAAAAAAAATCAGAACCCAATTGGTTTTTCATCTTTAAAAATAACGGCAGACATTATTTACTGAACATTGCAACCGTATATCAATCACCAACTCTATGACATAATCTCAACCTTTGGTTCCAGATCTGTAACATCGTTGTCAACAAGAAGCTCATTCCAGTTGGAAGTCAAAGCATCATCGGTGATTAGCTGGTCTGCCCATTCCTGCCAATCGTTTCGCTTACTAAATTCTTCAGCAGCCATAATGCCACTACAACTACTGTTCTCTACTTGACTATTCTCGACAGGGGTATTTACAGGAAAATCAAGGAAACCTGGCAGTGAATCTGTACACCAGGAAGCACTGTTTTCCTTGGAATAAGGACAAGACGCTGTAGATTGAAGAAATCCAGAACGAGAAGAAGGTGGTAATGGCAAAGATACAGAACTCGATGACTGAGAAATGAAAGGATTATTTCTTGACTGTTTATCATGAGGTGAAACAGATGAGTAATGAAGATCTGTTGAAAATCCCGATGAAGATGAAAATATGTGACCAACTACTCCACTGTTGGAGGTTAAGTGACCTGCATGCACAACAGGCCTTGTCATAAGTTCTCTTTCCATGGGAACCTGTTGAGAGTCTGGCAACTTGGGATATGTCTCTTCCAAAGGGGTTGTAAGGACTGGTAAAGATGAGGACAGTGCTGTAGAGACCCCCATATGAGTAAGCTGCTTTGCAGCTGATCTCTGAATGGATAAAGCAGGGCGTGCCTCCATCAATAGTCCTACAATCAGAAAAGGGAGCATCAGTAATTTAGTCAGTAGCTATTAGCTAAGTTTGTGATAGCGGTGATACTGACCAACTTAAAACCTACTGAAAACACCCTTTTTGCTTGTTTCTGATAGCCAAACCACGGAAAAGGGTCATCAATTTTCAACTGTGAACAGAAGGATAAATCCATTAGTGCAAGATACTATACAAACCAATCTCGATAGAATAAAAGCATTTCTTTGCGTAAAGACAATAAAAACAGTCCCCAAACCCTGAAAATGTTTTAACAAAAAGAGCACGCACCCATGGGTTTACAATTACATCACTGTGCTCTGAAGGGATGCCACTACAAAGTCTACAAGCACCGATTAAATGAGGCCCTAAAACTATGAATGTTCTGGAAAAAAAACCCTATTATCCCAAGAGGACTTATCTAAAAAGAAAGGAAAAAGTATAAAAACAAAGAGCTTTCTTTTTGTCTTCTTTATGAGGCAGTTGATCAGTTAGTTGTAATGATACATAACACAATCACACGTTCACATTCTGGATCAACACTAAAGCACTTATTTGTCTGACTTTAGAACATCCCAAAGAATAATCGACCTTATGTCAATCAAACGAAAACGAAAAAGGAAGGCCGAAAACAAAAATAACCACACAGAACCTTAAGTTAAATATAAATGTTACCGAATAAAATTTCACACTTCTACCTCCCCTAGGCCAAGTTCTAACCTAATACGGACTAATATAACTATTTTATTCTATCTTAAAGCCATACTTCAGCTATATATGCCTATATGACTATATCCTATATAACACCCTCCACTCAACCCCAAAAACAAAGTCACAAATGAAGTGATAACCAGCTCCAGCATCAAAATTTTATCAAACTATGCAATCCATCAAAGAGAAAAACAGCTACAAAGTAAAAGCTTTACACTCCACCATGCAAAACAATTTCTATATGACAAATTATAGAATTAGAAAAGACATTACCAATCAAAAAGCCGATTCAAAAAACAAATATCAAAGGAAAAGTGAGAGAACCAATTGAATTGGGACCTAATAATAATACCAATTGAAAAGAAAAAAGCCAAAACTCAATCAAACTCCAAATGGACATTCCACAACCAGTAATAAATAAAGCCTGGGATTCTAACCCACCCTAAAATTGAAAAAATTCATCAAAAGGGTATGTTGAAAATTTGAATTCTTACCTAAAACTCGATAGAGAGCTTCACAAGCAAACAAGAAAAGAGGAACCCGAAAGGCGCAGAATCGAATCGAAAAACGAAACCAGGAATTTTGGCGCAGGAGGACGGAGGGTACGTCTAATATAACAGGCGGGTGTTTTTGAATTCCGTCACCGACGGCGTGGCCAAGGAAGGAATGGAAGTGAACGGTGACGAGTCTCGCACGAGTGCGCTCTGCGCCCCCTCTTTTCTTTGGGGCTCTGTGCGTTATAAGAAACAGTGATTTTACTCCACGCGCCTCTGCGGTTCGTTTATACGAGTCGCCTCGATGTTGACGGAGCAGTGCAGGGCATATGTGTGGGGCCCATGCGTTGGCGGCTTGTGATTGGTGCGCTGAAAAAATATCTAATGGGCCGCACGTGGGGAAAGGGTTTCCACCCGTAATTGTTCTTTGGAGTTGCCCAAAAGCCCAACTTTCATCATTCCTTAGAATTTTTTAATGTGATCCTAATATGGATTTGAGGGTTTTATACGTGTAATATGTGATGTTACAGATAGACAAAAATTTCCTTCTCTTAGGTCTTTGTTTTCTTCTCTGAGTAAGAGACCCGTTGAGTAATTAGAATGTTATATTCAACGCTCAAATGGATCTTCGTTTTTATTATTTATTACGTGGGTTAACAATAAAATAAGAGAAATTTGGAAAACTAATCTATTGAAGTCAAATAAAGACTTTTAACTTTTTTTTTAATTTTTAAAAATTTAATTTTTGAGTAGTGCTCGAATCTCCTTTGAGAAGTGTTCGAACATCCTTTGAGCACTATTTGATAAGGTTTGAATACTACTCGATGGGGATTTGAGCACTTTTTGATAAGAGCTCGAACACTACTCGAGTGTTAAAGTTCTAAAAATTGAAAAAATAGGTTAAAATTTTTTAATAACAATCAAAATAGGTTAGTTTTCCAAATTTCTCATAGAATAATGTTATTCATACCACATTTATTAGCATAAAAAGGTTGTCAATGATGAGCAAATGTCTGGTGCATCTGAATATTGTTTTGAATTCATTTTATTAGATTTTGATGAAAAACCAAACACAAGCTATTTGTCAATAAAATTCGACATAGTCCACTAGGTGATATTGAATAAATAGTCATTGGATGGCTATCCGAAATTAGAGTTTGTGTTTGGTTTTTCATAAAAATTAATCCGTTAAATATATATTTGTAAACTTGTTTAAGTTACTAATGAACTATTAGACCCCAAAAAAAAAAAATTATTAGTGAGAAAATTCAAATGCTTGTTTTTCTGGCTTTCTTTAGGGTACGTATTGAAAACAGTTTCTTGATTTGGTATAAGTGTGTATTAATAACTACGTGTAAGTGTGTAACTGAATTCAAGCCATTACTGAGTTTAAATGGAGCAAGTAATACCACGTGCTATAATTTGCTCAAGAGAAACCTCTTCTTCTTCTTCTTTTTGGGTTGGGGGGAGAGAGGTAGAGAATGAGTCAGAGTTACAAAAGGAATCATTTCAAATGATGCCCTCCCAATAATTGAAAGCAATTAATAGGAAACAAAGCATCAAGTTATCTCCTTGGCTATTGAATACGAGGAAGAATATGTCGAAACTTGCAGAGACTTGTAGTTCCCATTGCATTCAGTAATCTTTTATGCAGAGGATTACTTCTTTTTAACATGCAGAAATTCAATTTAGAAGCACTAGAAAACACAACTTTACAATAAGTTGGTTTAATAATATGGATCGTATGCTATACCAACGGATTTAATAGTTCACAAATCTAAATCGGTTATATCCCAAGAATTAAAAAGTTACTACATGATACAGATTCACACGAACAAAGTATATATGTTATTACTAATCAAACAAGCACAGAGAAGCTAGAGGAACAACAACATTTATATAGCGCCTGAAATTTCATGCTACATAGTACATGGAATTGGGTAATTTGAATGTCCTTTTTGCACTGGGGAGTCCCTCAAAACTGCTCCACTGATCTCCAATGATGCCCCATATGCGGTAACCTTCATCAATCAATTGATTCCTTGCCTCAGACTTGTATTTTTGCACTTCCTTGAATTCATCTTCAAGACCCCTGCAATGTGTGTTATTGGGATATGAAATCAAATCTCTTATGATATCTATTTTACTATTTACCCCCTTTTTTTTTTCTTTTGGCATCAATTCTCTTTAACCATTGACAAAACCAGATAGAAGAATCAAATGGCAGGTTGGGTCAAGTAGTTCTCATTTGGGTACTGATAAGACTGAAAGAGAAACAACAGGCAGCAACTTGGAGATTTAAAAAAAAAAAAAGTACAGAGCACCAACATATGGATAATAGAATAGATACTTTAGATTTGTACTAGAGCTGATGCTGAACCATGCAATCTTAGAGCTGATGGAGAGTGGGTTACAGGTGTTACAATCTTATTGGGTTGGCACCAAGTCAGCAATCTGACCTGGCATCACAGGGAAAGGAGAAAAAACCAAGGAAAAAGGGCTGGTACTTAAATCTCTCATGAATTCAGCCAATTTAATGGGCTAGTACTTTTAATGCTGTAATCCTAAATCATGATTGCTGGTAAAGATTCCAATTATCGCTTAATTATACAAAAATAATTATCATAAAGAGGGATTTGAAACCTTGATGAAAGCCCATACCTTAATACAAGACTAGTCCATCCATGGTATCCAACCTTGATGAGGTTATCTACACTCGAGGATCTAAGGTATTCCCTTCTTGAAGAGATTAAGAAGATCTTTAGTCCTCTGTTTTTGATATCATGAAAGAGCTTCAGTGTGTGCTCAAGAGCTGGTGCCTTACTCTCACTCATCCATGCCTCCAGAGAAGTTGCATTCAGCTTCTCTCCCCTAGTTTGAGTTTCCAAACACAAAATATATTACTCCAGTCATTTAACCCCAAAAGAACTTATTACTAGAATAACATTCTTTTGTGACATCACATGTTTTGAATCTCAATCACACACTCCACACATTCAAACAATTTACCTAATCAATGGTTCATATTCAAAATATGATAAAATAACATGTCAAATTGTCTACCAAAAGAGAATTTCTCCATCTAATTATTATCAATACTTCATGCAAAAGAAGTATAATGTTGAAGTAACTAGGAGTACCTTGCAAAACCATGTTTCTTGTAGAATGGAATGGTGGAGAGAAGTGTATCATCAACATCAAAAATCCATGCATCTTTACCATCACCCTCCAATGCACAACAGCTGCTTAAATAGAGAGTGACCTCCTCCAAAGCCCTCTCTGAGTCAGCCTTGTACTGTGATGATGTCATGTATTTCTTTACGTACTGCACACATTCTTGGGGTACCACATCAAACCCTCTAATGTTGTTTACCTCAACATTGATCCTCCAACTCTCACAGTACTTCTTCAAGCTATCTCCCACCACCCCATTATAATTCCTCTTCTTTTGGTTCAAAATGTTCCAATCTGATGCAACCACTAAGCCCATGAAGAGGTTTAAGAAAATCAGGGATCCTATGAGTTTTCCCATTTGAATTTCCTGAGAAGAAAGAGGTGGAGAGGGAGAAAAAATGGGTGAGTTTAGATCTAGATAGCAGGTAAATCAAAAAGTGCACTTAAAGGGTGGCATGGGGTGTGACCGTGTGGGCCTGTGGGGCATGTTTTGATAGTATTTTCATGGCCTTTTACTAGAACCCACATGGTGTAATCAATGAAGTTGGATGGATAAGAAATTGATTGTAGATTAATGAATGTGTGATGGACAAGTGAACAAAAGGCAAACTCAAAAGCCAAATTTATGTTTCACTACTCATGAAACTTGTTTCCTATGGGCTATATCTGTCTAGCAATTTGTGCTCAATGTGCGTGCATGCAACACTATATATGCAGATGCATCAATATGGAACCCATCAAATGGATGCTTAATTAATTACACCATGGTCATCCATGCACATCATACCATATGTAAATCGAAGACAAGCATCCAATGGCTGAAAACGAAATATATTATTATATATTTATTTAAGTTCCTCAAGTTAAAGGTCCATATATCTATCCGTATTTGTACAAATTTTTGGATTCAAAAAGTATGCATGCATAAATTTGTTTTAACTGATCAAAAATTTTTATGACTTGTTCAAAGTTTATGTTGGGTTCAGATCGATAGGGTTGATCCGACTAGTCCAATTTGTTTGTCCATTGTCAATGGTTGTTAATGGTTGCAATCTTGGAATACAAAAAAGGAGCATATATGGCAATGAATAGTGGAGGACCCCAAAACCAACCAATGTGCAGGCAATGATTCATCTTTGTGGAATTTACTTTATCTTTTTGACAAGATTTAAAATAGAATAATCTTTGCTCCACTCCCCAAAAGAAAAAGGAAACAGAGGAAATAGAGATTTTTCTAATATCCCAACTTCCAAGAGGGCTGTTTCACCCAACATCTCATCAACCAAAATGAGAATTTGATGAAAAGGGCCATGTATAAATTTAGGCCATTTAAAAAAAATATGTCACATTGCAGAGAATAGAAATGGTTTGAGATTTGACTATTTGAGAATGAAACAAAACTTGTCATGCTACTATTAGCAACAACCCTCGTAGTAAATCTAAAATTTGAGACTTGAGTGAATTGAAAATATCTATACATCTTGAAGGAAAACCTTGTCCCTCTGCCTTAAATGGTCTCTGTGAAAATCACTCTTTTGAGGAGACATAGCGTCACCGGAAACTATGAGGTGAGAGATGGTCATTGGAACCGCTGTCGAAGTTGAGAGAATAGCTGTGAAGATCATAGCTGTACTGGATGTAGTTCCTTTGCTCTCCCAAAGCTTGTTTCCATTGTGACTTCAACTTCCAAATCAACTGCCGCAAAAGATATGATCCGCGACAACAACCCATTTATGATGCACTTCTTTGAAACCTTACAAGTGTGACTGCAGACCTGGTGCTTGCAACTCTCTTCCCCAACTTCATACACTGGACTTTCCAGAAACTAGGGATGCTTGAAACCTTCATTCCTTTAGCTGTGAGTTGTTTTATAGAGAAGCAAAAAAGCACCAAGAATAATATGGTGTACAAGAAAACAAGAAGATGATGAAGCTTTAAGTGTCAAATTCCCACTAGTGAGCATCATCTGTATGATGTCACATTCTCATTGGTGGAAGTTGATAAACATTACAATCAATAGTCTATTTCAGTGTGCTTTGATACCATTCCTGGGTCATATGGGTCACAGTTTGGATAAAAGGATTGAAGACTTGCCTCTAGTGATGTAATGTCAGTAAAGATGACAAAACACTTTTTAAATGTGATCGGCTTCTAAAAAGTTGCTTGTGTGTATCGACATGTATTTGCTACCTCTATCGGTGTGACTCTCTGAGTAGAATGAGGTCACTCCTGAGTCAAAAGTTCACACCGTCCATACCTACACAAACAATCGTAACTTGATTAATCACATGTTTCTGACCTTTATACAGCTTTTTTATCACATAACCGATCACACACTACACAGAAAAGGCCCACCAAGATCATGAGAAATTTTATTCTTTGATACTGATATAAATAGTAAAAATAAAATTAATCAAAACTGTGCCAACAAAGAAAATCTCTTTTTTTTTTACCAATAACAAAGAAAGAAAATCTCTAAGCAAAGTATAAATGAAGAATAATTAGATCGAAGAGATAATTTTACACAAAACACTAGAAATGAAATCACAAATGAAGTGATAACCAGATCCAACATCAAATATGCAATCCATCAAAGAGAAAAACAGCTACAAAATAATTAAAAGCATTATACTCCATCGTGCAAAACAATTTCTATATGCCAAATTATAGAATTTCTTTTTGGAGTATATGCCAAATTATAGAATTTTAGTAAAGACATTATCCATCACAAAGCCGACAACAAATATCAAAAGCCGATTGGCCATTCCATAACCAGTAAAAAAAGCCTCGGATTCTAACCCAAAATTGAACAAAATTAACAAAAGGGTATATTGAATATTAGAATTCTTACCTAAAATTTGATATAGAGTTTCACAACCAAAAAAGAAAACAGGAGCTTGAAAGGCTTAGAATCCAATCGAAACGAAACCAAGAATTTCGGCGCCGGAGGACGGAGGATAAGTCTAAAATAACAGGCGGGTGTTTTTGGACTTCATCCCCAACTCAGATTTTAATGGATTTTAAAATTCATAGAATCCATTAGAATTTAAGAAAAATAGTTGAAATTCTCATAGAATCTGTTATATGTAAAAAATCTATTAAATTCCATCCAAATCTATTACTTAATGAAATCCATCAATTTTTTGGGACACCTGAATTTTTAAGGAATCCATTAAAATCTGAATTTGAGATATCTAAATTTTTATGAAATCTATTAAAGGGTAGTACTTGGGTCACCCAGGGGTGTCACTTGGTTACCTCCACCCTTCAAAACTACTTGTTAGGCAATACAGGCTCATGATCGGAATCGTTCATTTTGTAAATCACCTATTAAAGATCATGTCTGCAAAAAATTAACTCAATCGGAAATCATTTAGTTATATAACTGTTATTGAATAAATATACAATTTGTATTTAAAGAGTGGTTTCTTGATCAAACCGTCCATTTATTCAATAAGAGTTATATAACAAAACGATTTCCGATTTTGTTAATTTTTTTGCAGAGATAATTTTTAATAAGTGATTTAAAAAATGAACGATTTCGATCCTAAGTCTGCATTGTTGAACAAGTAGTTTTGGGGGTGGGGTGATCCAAGTAATATCTCCATTAAAATCCTAATTGAGAACACCTAGATTTGGTTGGACATTTAAAATTTATTAAAATATGAGTTGAAAACACCCTCTAAAACTTGTGTAGCAATCAAATAAAACTTGTGCAGCAATCAAATACAAACCTAATATAATATGTATTGTAGTGTACCTTTGTTGATCTATTACAGTTTATCCTGAGCTGGCCGGTGATCCCTAGGTTGCATCTCTCTATCTCTCTATCAATCTCGCCTCCGTCAAGTCTTGCATCGTCCTCCCTTTTTGTATTGTTGCTGCTTGACCCAAAGAAATAACACACCAAATACCAAACCATCCCCATCCAGGCCAAAAGAAGGAAAAAATCAAGACTTGGGTCTTTTGTGAGTAAAATTTTATATTTTTAAATAGATATTCTTACATACTTTTATTGACTGAAGCTTTTATGTCCACCATATCCCGTTCGTTGTCTAAGTTGTTGTTTGAAATATTTATGTTCGATTGTTTGGTTGCTTCTAACTAGTAAGCATCGTTGTTTAGTGTAGGCTTCAATTGTAGGAGCAGTTAATTAAGTATGGTTTCTACATCTTTTTTAGCATAGAACTAATAAAAATCGTCACTTTCTTGCGATCACCAGACAATAAACCTAAAAAATAATTACATAGGATTGTGGGTCTTTTCAAGTAATAGGATGGAACAGTAACTTTGCATAGTTTCAACATTCATCACACTCGATCTTTGTACGTATGGTTGACATGTAATTGTAGAGGGCTTTGTCCTCTTTCCATAAGGTCAAGAATCACTAAAAACAAACACTTAAGAATTGAGTTGTGGAAGAATTCAAAGTAGGGGTCCTGAAACTGAAAATATCTAGCAAAGATAATAATGGCTTAATTTGTGTGGGGTTTAGAGGTTGAAGAAATGTTGCTGTGCTGTTTTTCCATGTTTCATCTTCTCGTAGGTTAAACTGAAATTTGTCTGTTCCCACAGTTCACCACCTCTTTTTTTTCGACACTCTCTTTGATGAATTATGATATCTTACATGGACTTATGCTTGTAAAGTGTAAACAATGTTACATGGGTCATGGGTCTAGTTGGTATGTGGAATGGGAACGATCACAAGGTACGTTAGGGTAGTTAGTACGGTGTTTTGGGTTGTGGTTTGTTTTGAAACTTAAGCTACATAAAAGACCATTTATTATTATATATTTTACATCTACGTAAGCTAATATTTATATTTCTTGTTTGTGTATTTATCACCACAAAATCATATAATACATTGTATATAAATGTATGATATTATATTGTATACATCTTATTTCTTTTCAATTAGTAATGGGTAATTTGGATAGTCTGGATCTGTGGATTTTTCATTTTTTTTGCTGATCGAAATCCTTTTGCGTTATTGTTGGGGATTTTATCTGCTGGACGTGATCTTTTCTTAAATTTAGTTATTTAATTTCATTAATTTAGGGACATTATTAGAGATTTTTAAGTTAATTTGAGTTTTGAATATGGTTTGGATGACTTTCACGTTCTCTCTTTTTTGTAAAGGTTTTTCTCCACTTCTTCCTCTTGGCTGTTTAGTTCTCTCTCTTGGTTCCGCTCCATTTTGTTCTAACTCAGGATGCAACTAAGAGGACTTGGAGGTGTAGTACTTGTCATACAATTAAGGTTTGTGGAAAGATATTTTACTCCCCAAATTAGTTGGCTCAACAAAAATAAACAATTTTTTTTTTTTTTTGGTTTCATTGAGGTTGGAACTTTGATTTGCCTACATGTAGGAAGAAGAGATATATGTGAACTTAAGTGATGGCCGAAAACTTTGCTCAGATTGTTATTCTATTGCTATCATTGATCCAGAGCAGTGAAAACCACTTATTGAAAAAGTATATGAATTATGTAATGTTTTAAATTTCATGGTGGATAAAGATATTCCTATCTTATTTGTTGACAAAAATGAGATGAACAGATTTGTTCTACAAAAGTAAGTAGCTACAAACTTCAAATTAATGTATTAATGAAAATATTAAGCTAATTGATTCGCCATGCCATTTTTGATATGGTTTTCATTTTATTAAAAAGTTCATTAATTGCATTTTTTTTTCCCAATTTATTGTAAGGGTTCGATTGCTGGTTCTACCGTGCTAAATGCATGTCCTATTGAGAGGGTAAGCGTTTTGTTAGTAATTAATTATTTCTTTTTTTTTTTACTGAAGTATCTAGCCCTATATTTAAATTAATGACAATTGGGAATTTTGTGCGTTAAAATTTCTTATATGTAGTTCTATTTGTGCTATAAAACCTTTCTTCTCTGGTTTGTAACAGATTGAAAAATGTACAAAAAATGGAGAAAATATTGAGGTGGAGATATGTTGTTGTTTTCTTATAACAAATTAAATAACTCAATTCTAAGTATACTCGCAAGTGCACGAATCGCATAAAAAAACTTTTTGTTGTTTTCTTATAACAAATTAAATAACTCAATTCTAAGTATACTCGCAAGTTCACGAATCGCATCAATAACAAAGCATGTAAATACGAGGTCGATCCCACGAGGAATTGTATTAATGTTGTGATTACTAACTCAATTAAATCAAACACCAACTCACACACACAATAAGGGGGGGTTTTGGATTGGTTTTAAGAATAATGATCAACAATCATAAAAAGTAAACAAATTAAAATATTAAACTAAGAACAATGGATGTAACAACTAGGGGTCGGAATCCACCACTAACATATTAGTTACACAATCATGGACATATAAGAGCAATTAATTGACAAGATATATTGATAAAGTTGCCAGCCGAGAGGCCTTGATTATCGGACACTCACCTAACTATTGTCCTCCTAATGCATAAATTAGTAGATTGATTATCTCTTACTAACTTAGTTAACCCACATGTTCCTAGATAGCTTGATTATCGTCTACCTAAACTGTTAACCATGCAAGAGTCATTATGATTATGTGAGAACACACATAGACCCTCTTAAGAGCATCTATGATCTCTTCCTTCAAAGATAAATTCTTAGGATATCTCTTTGTTACCTATTGAAACGGATGGCTTGATTATCACCCCCAATTCCATAACAAATTCTAGATGCATACAACCTAAGGTGATCAATCAAAGATGTAATACAACTAAAATCAATTAAAGCAGAGGTCCAAGATTTATCAACATAAATTACACTTAAAAACTCAATGATCCATGACAAACGTAAATAACATAGTTAGGGCTTCATCCTAGCCCTAGCTAGAAGTTTAGCTACTCATAACTAAAGTAAAAACAAAACAAAACATAATTAAAAACTGATGAAACCGATGGAAGAGAGAAGAAAAGGCCACGGCAGCAAAGTGGAGGTGGCTCCACCCTTGGGCGACGGCTTAAGGGCTGCGACAAAGAAACCTTCTTCTCCTCTAGGGCTTCGGCAAAGAAAGATATGGGGGCTGGAGGCTTGCTTCAAAATAAAGCAAAAGGGCTAGGGTTTGCAGCAAAAGAGAGAAAAGTAAGAAAGAGAAAAGAGCATGTAGAAGAAGTCCCCCTCTTATGAAGGAGAGAGGTCTATTTATAGGGAACCTTGGGGCTGAGATTTCTCTCATTCTTCAATGTGGGATTGACACTTTCCTTGCACATCAAGACTTGTAATTTTCGGCCAAGCATAGGCCTTGGGCTGATTTGGGCTCTTTTTGGGCGGAACTCACTTTTCTGTTCGCGGAACTGCTGCGCTACCCTCACTAAAACGGCTATATCTTGAGCTACGCAACTCGGAAT